>CM032062.1:20182217-20782217 GCA_018831715.1 Matsumurasca onukii | reverse complement strand
TAAACAAATAAACTACAAATCGAGATCTTTATTGACCCATGAATTCACTTACACTATAAAACGTATGTTCAATTAAATAATGTTTGAGCCTAGACTTAAAAGTGTTCAAATGTTGTATATTTTTTAAATTTGTTGGGAGTTTGTTGTATAATTTTACTCTCATTTAACTTGGTAATTTTTTTTAAATACTGTTTGTTCTGTGGTTTACTCTAATGTTTTGTTTCTGCTCGTAATGTAATATGTGAATCTAATTACCTCTAATTTAATCAAAATGCAACCCAGTTCACACATATATACATAATATGTTGAAAAGTTGCTCAGGATCAGAGGTCAGGATCGGTGCTCATTTCATGGTCCTAGGCCAGGGTCTAACCACGCTGACAGCATGAATATCTCATTTTTCCAAAGGATATTCGATAAACTGTTATATGTAGCACTTGATTCTTCAGGGTAAACAAAAAGTGATTTAAATAACTATTGTTACTGCATTGCTTCAACTTGTAAAAAATATATTAGTGTTTGAATTGAAATAAGTGTTAGAGCTGTTGTAGTTTATTTTGATTCCAATTCCTTGCCATTAGGATTATAATCAATTATCAACAACAAAAACAAATCAACCCACTGAACTGTTTTTTTTTATTTTAAAATAAGACAAACCCCAACTTGTTTTCAGTTTTTACTCATTGATATTGGAATAGGTATACTCCCTATATATACTAATTGTTTCCTCAGGAATCGACTAAACATGATACTCGCTCGTAATAACCAAAGATAACTAATGATGCCAAAAACTTGTTGTAGAAAAATTGATGTCGAAAAATCTGTTTGAAGAAAGAAAAGAGGACAGAGACAGGAAAACAAGTACAAAACAACATTTTATTTATTAAATTTCAGTTCTTAAATTGTTCTGTCTAGTCCAAGCGAACATACAAAATGGCATCTAAAATAAAACAAGATTCGTTAAGAGCTTCTTTGCACATTGCCCTTCGTGTAAGTATGCGATTGCAGCTTATGAAAATATCACAAAACAAAACTTTCAACATAAGTTTTACTGCAATAATCTTTTTAAAAATATGTGAATTTAAACACAGCTTAGAAGTAATATTTATAAAATGCAAGTAAATATTATGACTAGTTAACATTAGAGAGTTTATTGTGATTCCAATTTAATTTAATTCTAAAATATTAGGTATTCAAAACATGCCGTTATTTTTTATTGTTACCTTATTCAAAAATAAAATACTTTGAGACACGTTATTAGGAAGCGTTAATAAATAAATAAATACCAACTATATAAATTATTATAAAAAGAAAATATTATTTTTTAGTTGAAGAGCTCCTTATCACATTCTTTGAATAGTAAAAATTGAAATAAAACAAAACTTAAAAACTTAGCTATTTTATAAAAACAAGATTCTAACAGTTCGACAACTAAAGTTTTCGAGGGTAGAATTAGTGTCTTATTAACTTCTACAAGCAACCTCTCTTAATGTTCTAATCCTCATAAATATATTAAAATAAAACAAAAATAAAATACATCCAGTGTTAACCTGAAGCTCTTCAACTAGCATTTGCCTCACTGGATTTACATTAGATACAAAGCTTTACAGTTTACAGTGTCGCGAGGGAGGTAAGGACTAGTGTTGCGTGAGAGCAATGGCAGGGCCAATGGCAAGACTGAACAGTTTGTCTTGCAGTTGTTTGATTTGTGCTATGCTGTCGAGGTAGACCATAGTGTCGTTCTTGCTGTCATTCTGAAGCCGAGGCAGTGTCAGTTCCCCTATCACCACCGGCTCAGTCTCTTTCAGTACCTGAACATAAACAGCATTTTTTTTTAATGTAAGTTAATTTGTAATCATGGGATTATGCAGCCTTTTCCGTGGCATTAGCAACAAATTAACTAATTGAATAAACTTGGAGCTTATAAGCCATGTATACATTAAGGATAATATGACACTATTCCATGCTTGTATATACAAATGAAAAGATGAAAAAAGAAACACTGTATTGTAACTACCGACCAATGGCTGGGAAAGGACTTAAACCTGTGAACTTTGGATCCGAAATTCAGTGCACTACTGACTGACTCGGCCATCAGTCCAGCAACACCCGGCTTTATGTTCACTTAAATTTAACTCAAGTGAGCAATATTACAGTTTTTATCAGTAAAATTAGTTTTAATCAAGAAAAATTTGTTATTTTATAAGGTAGTCATTTTTGTTGCTAATAACTCTCTGAGTAGGCTAGTCCTCTTTGCACTATGTGTACTTAGTTTAAACGCTCTCTGCATACAATTCAAAATATAGACTGTAAAAATGTGAAATGTGAAAGAACAAGAATAGAATTAACAGATTTTACATGGTTCTTACCTTGGACATTTCTGGCGTTGGGAAAGTTGCAAGGTCGGTTTCAATTTTTCCTCCTTGTTTACGTCTGACTATTTCGTTCATGACCTCGAGCTGAAAAAGGGAAAACATTATCTACACATGTAAACAAATAGAACATATTGAAAAGTCAAGAATACAAGAGAAACAAAAAAGGGAAAAAACACAATTCGAGCAAGGTAAAATCTTTTAAAATCGGATAAATTAATAATTATTCAATGTTGTTATTTTAATTCTTACAACTAAAAGAATCAAACGAAGAGTCTCACCTCTAGGTCAGCTACCCTCTTTATCAGCTGTTTCTGCTTCTGCAATTGCTTACTCTTATGGTTGGTGAGTAGGTTCTTGGCGTACTCAACATCTCCCGGCTTCTGCTTTGACAGATCTGTCATTGATGGCAGCATCGCTTTGCGCACATCCTAAACAAGCACAAACACACAAATAGAATCAGAAGTCTTCTAGAGAGCCACGGTTATCAGCTGATTGGCATAATCAAGTATACAGTATATTCAAGTAAGTATGAACAAATTTTTGAACATTTAAAATTTGCTAGAAAATTAAAATTTTGACATCGGGTGAATTTTTTTACATGAGTTTCTGTAATAGGAGGGTTTGCTTTGTCTCAATGGAGAAAGTTTCCTTTTTAAGCGAAACTAGAAATAGTTAAATACAAATTCACCATTTGAATTTAATCCTACTCAAAATCAAGCATGATTAACAATGTCTTACCAGTATTAAATGAAGAAATAAACTTACGCCTATCTTAGTTATCAAATTTCCTTTGGAAAAATTAGATATTCATTCCGTCAGCATGGTAAGATCCAGGCCCGGAACCATGAAATGAGCACCAATCCTTACCCCGTGAACATGTTTTGAGTATTTTTTTAACACTTTATATACATTTTATGTAAATGTATATACAAGCTGAGAGTACCGGCGCTTCACCTCAGGGCTTTGTTAGCTTAGCTGTGTGTGAATTTTAATAAAATTGCAAATTTAAAATAAATAAAAAATGTTTCCACTTTCCTATATATCCTTAGAAAAACCATTTAGTTTGCCTATTAGTTCACCATCTTCTCCTTATAAGTGTTGGCTACCATGTGAGAGTCATAGTTACTCCAAAATGGGGTTCTGACAAAAACCGTAAATTTTGTCTGATTTTAATAAAATTTGAAATAAATATCTATTTTATTTTTATAAATTAATATACTAAGAATTATGAAAATTCATCGAGTTGTTTAAAAATAGCGACAAAATGAGTAGTCCTATTTCAATGACATTTGAAATATGTCATCGCTTCAAGATATGTAATAAAACTTGCAGTAAAAGAAAACATAAGTCTGAAGCCGATGGTCGAACGCTCACAGTCTCGTAGCGCCAGTGATCACGCAAGACCGAGGCCGAAGGATCAAACGATCTCGTAACTCGTAAGTCGCACAGAAGGCCAAACTGAGGCCGAATGCCAAAGCGAGGCAGTGAGTGTAGCGAACAGCCTCGTAGTGCCGGTGGATATAGAATGACAGAATGCCGAAGTGAGGCTGTAAACGGAGCGAATTAGAGTACCAAATTGTTAAGGAAACTCTATTCACTCATGCCTGTGGCACTTAAGCGCTTAGCTGCGTGTTTTTAGTATTGAACTAATTCAGTTTGCATTGTCTAAACAAAGATAGTATTTGGTAAGCCTCAGATGTAAAGGACCCATTAGTAAATGTATTAAAAATAGAGCTGTGCGGGATCCCGGATTTCCGGTACCGCGTCGGTGTTGAGATCATTTCCCAATCTCCTCGCATTAGTACTAAAATTTCAGGACGGCAAGTAAAAACTGCAGGTGTTTTTTTGTAGTGAGTGTGTATCTGTGTTAGTACTTCTGGTGAAGATAAGATAAGGAACTAGTGGCTGAGCAGTTCTAAGTAAACAACCCTTCTCCCCCCTACTTCCCTGCTGAGTGTATTTTCAATGGAGGCAGGCAACTATTGTCAGGTTGGCTGATAACGATCTCAGACAGAATCAAACATCCATTTTGTACTTGTACTAGATCAAATTCTACTCATTCTAGCTTGCAATAATGTATTTTATAAAACCTTTTCAATTTACTGTAATTCAAAACTAGTATAAAAACATTATTTATCAACTGAAATTATTCATCATTGAGTAAATGGAGATTAGCTTAGGAAACAACAAACACACACCCCCCGAACAACACTCTACTCAAAGCCGATCCCACTGTATCACGTGCATACAGAGAAAATGCTGTGATTGGTTTTATACCCCACACCTATGTGGTTTCTGTAGTAACCAGCTGATAAGGATGCAGCTGTCCCACACTAACACAACACACGCCTTCCCCTCCTGCCCACACCCTGCAGCTGCTGTCATCCTCTCCTACCTTCTTTTCTCTTTCCTCGTCCTTTCCACCTTCCTCCTCTTTCTTTCCTTCACCGGAGCTACTCAGAAACGCAACTGAGTTCTGAGTTTGCGTATCGATGCTGGGGTTGTCAGGACACACCGTGCAGACTGGAGCAGGGAGTGGATCGATAATGTCAGGCTATCTATTGCGCACCGGCGAGTCACCCCTCCCGGCCCCTGCACTGTCACAAATGTAAACAACAGTGAGTCACCTGCAGCTAATTCGTGATGTGATATCTGTATTGTGATAACTTGTGTTAGTGTGTCAGGTGATTAAATTGTATGATTACGATGGCGGACAAAAAGCGCAAGAGAGTGTTCATTCGTATGGAGGAATTTTATTAAAATTAGAAACCTTTTTGGGTAAATATGAGTTGTACATAAATTGTGAAAATACAGTATTTTGAACGAAATAAATACATTGTTGAATGTCAAATGTGTTTTTATTTTGTAAGACCTTCAGTGTGAGTACTGCCCTCACAGTGAGTGGTTTTAAGGTGTGTGACTCAGCCAAACACGTCAGTAACGATCTGGACCTTAAATTCGTCATCTTGAGTATATTTTATCGATCCTAATGCACCAGGATATGCTTATCGGTATCCCCGGCGTCCGAGATTTTTCGAAATCGGACCACCCTTCCGCCACATTAGTCCGTTCTATCGAGGGTCTACTGTAGTTTCAAATTACAGTAAATTGCAAAGGTTTTGGAACAGTAAAAATACAATATTGCAAGCTAGAGGGATCAAAATAGATGTTTGGTTCTGTCTGAGGTTGTTATCAGCCAACCTGACAATGGCTGCCGGCCTCCATTGAAAATGCACTCAGCACAGAAGTAGGGGAGAGGGGTTGTTTACTTGGAACTGCTCCGCCACTAATTCCTTATCTTATCTCTCACAGAAGTACACACTCAGGACAATAATACTTGGCAGTAAAAAACACCAATTTCAATGGAAAAGGAACACGATGTTCAGTGTTTTAGAAGGAAACATTCAATACATCAGCAGTTTTTACATCCCAAAATTTCGGTACTAGGGGGAAGGCATCGGGAGCTCTAAAAGATAGCTTTGACAACAATTTAAAAAGACTGAGAATAATAACTCACTGTGTATAATTGTTGAGCTTTAACTATAATGCAGTCCAAATCTTTGCAGGTTTCCTTCTTAGGCACCTAAACAAAAACACAAAGCAATTTTATTAACAAATAATCAATAGTATTTCAACAAATTAAAACAATATGTTGAAGTATTTTTGAAGTTTTCATGATGCAAAAAGCAAAATATGATCTTTAGTAAACTTTGAGTAGCTTAATACAATAAAAATAAATTATAAAATATCAAAAACCAATATTATAACTTTTATTGAGGACAAGGCCTTTCAAGGGCCTTCATCATCAAGTCTGTAAAAAAATGATAAAAGTACGGACCTGACAATGAAGGAATTGCCTTGAAAAGCCTTTCACAAAGGCTAACTGATATAATCACTGACACTAACCACAATGGGTTTCATCTGTTTGAGCTGGGTGCGCATGTGGTCAACCTGCAGTTTAAACTTCTCACTCTGTTCGTGTTTCAGAGCTTTGTTGAGAGCTCGGATCTCGTTGAGAAGTAGCGGGGACTCCTAACGCTGCGTTCGGCCCCGGGCTCCCCGGACTAGTCAGCGACTGGTTTGCTGCAAACACCATCAACAGGTCAAAAGGCAAATTTAAGAGTCATAAAAGCCTTAAATTTATCATCATTTTTGAACAGTTTAAATTGTTTCACAAGATTAAGGAATGAACCAACGCCACCATAGTGATCTGTAGTCCTTACCATGCCACCATGGATACTCCAATATAACCAAGATTGACTATGACACCCGTAAGCTAAGCAAAAATAGTGTAAAAATATTCTTTCATCGAGTTTTAAATAGAGTGAATACAATCTTTGAGTGCTTGTTTAGAAAATGTTAGGCTATTCCAAACATACCAAACCTATTTTAAGTTATCTCGTTTTGTCTTGACAAAGGCCCTAGTTGTGCTGAAAATTTGACAGTCTGTGTTCTCCTATGTGTTTCTTCTTTATCCAGGTTGAGCCCGCTCTCCTTTACTTTTTAGTAGCAAAGCTATTTTTAGACTACTTTTGGTCAATTCCATCCTGTACTAAATACAGTAGACTCTCGACTATCCGGCTCAAGACCATCCGGCCTCCGTACTATCCGGCCTACCATTTTGTAAAAAAAATTTTAAAATGTCATGGCCACAAAGAACGTTTCGAACGCCTTCAGTTGTGAAACACTGAAACTGCTAAGTTTGCAATGCATCGCAGTAGCGTTGCGTGCGTTTTCCACACTGAAGGCGTCTACCGTAAACAACCAAGCCAAAGATAGTGCCGTGTGCACTGTGCCGTGTCCGAGTTCAATGAACTCCGGCCTATCCGGCTTTTTCGTTATCCGGCCTACCCTTCCACCACAAAAGGCCGGATAGTCGAGAGTCTACTGTACTGTAAACCAGAAAATTATAAATTTTCCTTTTGTAAGGGAGTACAATATACGATACCTGTTAATATATGTAAGAAAAACTGCAAGCATGAAAATAAAATGGATTTAATCCATACACAATGATGAGAAAAATTATGAAACATTCAATACTCCTAAAGAAACACTTTATAGAAATGTAAATGGTGCACTTGCCCACAGTGGACTTCATGCCCTCAATGAAAACTTTCTTGAGTAGGTCTTCAGCTTCTCCTTCAACTCTCCCCTCTCACTCTCCAGAGAATCTATGTCAGCTTGCAGGTGGTCCATCGTCTCCTCGAACTCCTTCTCCTTGCGCTGCATCTGCTTCTGCGCTTCCTCCAGTTTGCGCTGAAACAATACAAGTTTGTGTCAAGAGAGACAAGCCAATCGTAAAGATATGTATCTGAATGTTAGGTATACGGATGTACAACAGGGTGGGAATCAGCAGCAGTAATAATTGGATGACTATCTGAACAATGCAGATTCAAATTGAACATTTTTACTTGGAACTTTCTTTTGCATACTGCATTTTTAAAGTTGAATCATTCATCCAGTTCTTGATCATCCAGGTAAATTTGTATTGAATATGGGAGTCATTTTTCACCAAAATTTAGTTGAACTAGTCATGCAACTTTATATTATTATAAATATTATTACGGTATATGCTGTTTTTAATCAACTTGCAATGAAAAAAAGAAGAATTATTGGTCAAAGCTCAAAAGAAAGGAGATCTAAGATTTAACTTGACCAGGGGCGGCTCGAGCATGCATGCGCCCTTAAGCAGACTCAACGGCAGTGCCCCCAGAGGTGGTCTTGGGGAGGGATACCCCTCAGCTCAAGGTGGGGTTCGGCAACCCCCGGAAAATTTTAAAGCAACAAACGTGTTTTAAAGTGGGCCTAGTGTTAACTTGCTTTAACAAAAAAAAACTGATTGCATTACTAGTAATATGACTATGAATAGAAAGTATTATTTTTAAAATACAATTTTTATGGAAACCTTTTGACTAGCACTAGGCAATTTTTAAAACCCCAGTTATTTTTTGGTTTCTTTTCAAGATCGACCTCCTCTTGTTGCTTTTCAGCCGACGTTTTCTGAAACTTTGCTCTACTTGGCTTAGAATTAAAAGCTCATGTTACAGAATCGCCCTGCTCTATATACACTTCCGGGCACCATCATCTACACAAAATCACAATGATTACTCAAATCAGCGAATAATCTGCTCAACACTGAAATGGAAAGAGGAACATGTCACAAACAAAATGTGAATTACAGGTCAAAGTACTTGACAGTGCACCATAGTAAAATTAATAAAATATAATTCCCTTTTTGTTCTGGGTATCGTTAGTTCTCTAAAAGTAGTTTCTATTTTCTTTCTATAAGAAGCCTCTTTAGCTTTCTGTAATAAGCCCCAAAAATGCCCTCCTTAGCCCCTGGGTGGCCGCCCGGGTTGCCGAGTTTTCGGGCCGCCTCTGAACTTGACCAATTGGCGTTTGGTCTGTGTATGTGTATTTTTGTAATGCATTTATGAACCGATTGGCATGCAATTTGGCACAAGGATGTTTTGAACCAAAGGAAACTATTTGGATTTTTGCATACACATGTTTAAAGGTTTATGGTGTCTAACCAGGAATCAGCAGACACATAGGATCACAGCTGTTTTTAATGATTAATTCAATAGCAAATTAAATTTCCTACAACTTTCATGTCTTGATATTATGTCCTAAAACAGACTGTTTTCAATGAATTACACTTTTATCACTTGTGCTTAAAGTGGTCCGCCTGTTATAAGTACGCCTCACTGGCCAATTTTCATAGGAATGAATAGAAAATGTTATAACTGAAGTATTCCAAGTCAAAAACCAAGTACACTCTCAACTGTTGTTTCTTTACAACTTTCTGGATAATAATAGTATCCAGATTATTTAGACTTTCGGTCATGCACGTCGTTCCCAGACCAACAGACTCCAGAAAGAATTACTTTTTACAACTACTATTACTCACCTCTAGTTTCTCGATAAGCATCTTGTCCTCGCGTGAAGTGTTGGTCAGCCGCTTTTCTGTCAAGTCCTTGCGTACTTGCAACTCTCCCATCTCCTCCTGCTTGTTGCGCAACGTCATCTTCAGTTCGCGTATATCTGCGTCGCGCGACTCCAGCCGACTACGCAGTGCCTTTGTCTCTTCCAGCTCACTCTTGACTTGCTGTGCCCGCAGCATGATTGGCGGCATGGGCTGCGGGACCAAAAACATTTAAACTATAAAAAGAGCAGATACATAGTCTAATGAGCTAGCCTATTGGTTCTTTTTAAAGATTGATCTATAAAAAAACTGAGAGTAAAAGTTGGTCTTGGAAAAAGATATTTATCTTAATTTATTTTCCAAAACAGTGTTGATTATAAGAGATATTTATCGTAGAGAGCTTAGAGGATTCTAGAGCTGTGTGGGATCCCGGATTTCCGGTAACGGGACGGGATTGAGGTAATTTCCTGATCCCCTCACCCTAGTACCGAAATTTCGGGACGGGAAGTAAAACTGCTGGTGTGTTTTATTGTGAGTGCGTACTGTACTTCTGGTGAAGATAAGATAAGGAAGTAGTGGCGGGCAGTTCTAAGTAAACAACCCTTCTCAGACAGAACCCTCCATTTTGTACTTGTACTAGATCCAATTCCAGCTTGCAATATTTATTTTTATTATACTATAACCTTTGCAATTTACTGTAATTCAAAACTAGTATAAAAACTTTAATTGTCAAATGAAATTAATCATTGAGTAAATGGAGATGAGATAAGGAAATAACAAACACACACTACACTCTCCTCAAAGCTCAATCTCACTATATCACAAGCATACTGAGAAAATGCTATGATTGGCTATGTAACCCCGCCTCTATGTGGTTGCCTAGCAACAGCTAATGACTAAGTAGACAGATGATGAGGGTGCAGCTGTCCCACACTGACAACCCGGTACCTGCCTTCCCCTCCTCTTGTGCACACACTGCAGCTGCTGTCTTTTTCTCTCTGTTTTCCTTCTCTTCCCTTATCCTTTTCACCTGTCATCTCTTTCTTTGCCTTCACTCCTCATCTCTGTGCTGGTAGCTGGACAGTCTAATTCCTTCTCTCTCACTCCTTACATTAGCAGCAACCTCATTGTGATTTACAATCCTTTTGTGATTCATACTTCCGACTCTCGAACTGTTTTTGCAATGTTTGGGCTAAGTGAGTCAGTGTTATTCATGGGTGAGGGTGAGTGGGTTCTGTAATAGTTGTGATGTACTTTGAGATTTTTTTTATTTTAAAACTGCACTGTGTTGTAAGCTATTGATCATAAACAAAATAATTTGATTGAAGAAACTCAATTTTATTTAATATTTCTTTAATATGTCTATTTGCCAACTTTTCCCGTTCCCGAATCCCCGATTTTTCCAAAACCCTTCCCGTTCTTGTCCCGAAATCAAAATTCTGCTCCCGCACAGCTTTAGAGGATTCCGCATTTTTTAACGACATGATAGTTGAAGTTCCATTTTAGATGCCTACTACGCTTACTATGGAAAAGAGTGAAACTGAAGACTGGAAAGATGGAGAATAGCTGAATGTACTTACAGGCATTACTCACTAAACTAAACTTTGTACTAAGCTTCTTGGCCGATTGGCATAATTTTCCTTCTTTGGGAAACCTAAACCAGTGATTACAAAAATGTTCAAAACTCCCAATTTGTCTCTTCTTGAACATTGGCTAACTTGAAAATCTACCAAGATGTACAAAGCAAAGAATCACTACATAACAATTCAAATACTTAGAATTTCTTCAAACTCAGTGGATACAAAATACAGTTTAGGAGTGCAATTGGCACAAATTAAGAAACAAAATCAAGAACCAATTAATTGTTTATTTTACTCCTGAATTGAAATTCAGTAAAAAATTGAAAAAACTCCATCTTGATTTATTTACCTTATCCTCCTTGCCGGGTTTGCCTCCCTCCATGTCCTGCAATGCTTGGGCAAGCTGCGTGATCGCGGTGGCTACAGATGACGCAGTGGACTTGACACTTGCAATCGGTCCACTGTTGTCACTGTCGAAGATACGCTCCCACCCTAATGTCAGAGCCTCCAATAGCTTAGCCACGTCCAATCCAGCCTCCGCATCTGTTCAACAGTTCATTGGAGGGTTTTGTAAGTGTTACAATATGTTGTGGTTAACTTGATAGCTGGTTAAAGTGTGTAAGCACTTCTTAAACATAATAAAAATTAAGCAAACATCTTTACAGAGATAAATCTTGCTCTCAAATTAAGGCTGACAGACCACCTGTCCAGGTGACTCTTGTGAAGATGGCTAAAAGACTCACAGTTAAGTTAATTCATTTAAAATACATTTTTATGTAAGTTTAGAGAAGGGTATTTTAGAGGAATTTAAAGTATGCTCTGGTGTTTTGAGTTAACGTCGTTTTTAAGTTAGGCAACAAACGGTTGCTAGAATATCAACTAAAAAAGGTTGAGCCAAAGCTTGCTTAATAGATGTCTTAAAAATGTCAGATATAGCTTGTTCTAACTTGAATAAGAGTATTAACAAATCAAAAATTGGAATACCGGCAATTTAAAAACTTATTTTTTTTTTAACAACAGTTAACATGACTAACATTTTTAATAGATCCACAATGTTTTAAAGCAGTTTCTCTAGTATCACAAGTGAAATACACATGATGTTACTATAAAGTTCACTTTGTGGGATGTGACCTTTCATTACAAGGTACTAGCCCCATTATTAAATTTTCACCCACATAAGGGCACCTACCCTTCTCTGTACAAAACCAATTTAGCTAAATCTTATCCTTAAGGGAATATTGCATACCACCTAAAGCAGGATTCGGTGGGAAATGAGAAACTTCCCGAAATGACTTCTAGCTAGTTTTGAGAGATAAACTCCTCTCAGGCTGTTGCTTACCTGGAGTGTTGCTGACCATGGCCAAGGCAGCTTTGGATACATGACGAGCCAGCTTGGCTACCCGAGCCAGATGTTGGCAACACTGAGGTACGTCCTGGTCCAGGCTGTGCAGTTCTAACACTGCAATCTTGCGACGTACTTGCTTCAGCTCCTTGGTCACCACCTCACCCACCATGGACAGGTGTTGGAACAGCAGTACTAGATCTGACGGGTCAGGGGATGGCTGCAAGCATATCAGACAAGAGTCTTAGGATATGAAATGTCTTCGGACATCAGATTCAGTTCTGGGAATTTTCAGGATTGCAATATAAAAAAAGGATTGGCAAAATACATGTTATGAAAAAACATGGAAGGAAAGAACATGGAAGTTCTCTTTTTTTATTAAATAAACCATAAATGTGCTATTTTGGTACGAAGGAATACAAACTAGGGACGGAACGTTCTTAAATTATTAAATTTAGTATTTCCCCATAGATTTGGTGTCTGATATGGTCCTGAGAGATGGTACCAATTTTCACAAGAGCCAAGAACTCACCATTATTATTGACTAAGCTTGAAAGTACTCGAGACATTTTTACTTGAATCTGATAAATGAAGTACCTTAAGGGTAAAGAAAACAATCCTGGAAAATTTCAGTATTGGACAAGAGGTAATGAATTTGTTGACAAACAAATTGAACCACACTGGTACACTTAGAGTTTAGTACTGCACTCTCAACTCAGACCTAGAACTAACTGAAAAAAAAGAAGACGGCAAGTTCTGGGGAGGGAACGGGATTTCCCAAGAACAATCCCAAGAAAATCCTGAAAATCAAGCGAGAATTCCTTAAAAACATTGTAGAGAATTTTTGGCAAATAGGGTAATATGCAGAGATTTCAACAGAAAGGGCAATTTAAAGAAGTCCTATCGGCAAATACAGTATATAAAAACATATTTAAACAAACTGTAATTTTTAATAATTTTACTAGAATAAAAAAAACAAAGCTTAAG
Organism: Matsumurasca onukii; assembly: GCA_018831715.1. Classification (NCBI taxonomy): domain Eukaryota; kingdom Metazoa; phylum Arthropoda; class Insecta; order Hemiptera; family Cicadellidae; genus Matsumurasca; species Matsumurasca onukii. The sequence goes on along the minus strand of CM032062.1, from coordinate 20,769,008 downwards.
GAAGACATGAGAGACTTGCACAAAACAGTAGAGGATCTTAAAGAAAAAACAGACACACTCAACGTATTAAAAGAGAAACAAAAAAGACTACAGTTAAAACAGAATAAGCAGAGGACAGGAAGAGTGGTAACGGATGAAGAAAGAAAACTACGCTCAGAAGGGTTGAAGAAGTACTGAGCTGAGAAAAAGAAGAAAGACAGAAACCACTACTGACTAAAGTGGTCCTATGTTAGCCGTTAAATTAAAAAAACAATAACTATTTTTAATATGACTTTTTTTTTATAATGACTAAAATTAGTTTTATCTCACCTAAAAATTTCCCAAATTAAAACGAAAACAAAATGTCTTGTCCGATTCCTGGCCATAAGGAAAAATCCAATCTCATCTACCCGAGGAAAAAATAAATCATTATCTGGTTGGAAACCGATTTCTCCTCCTCACCTTGACCAGAGCCTGGACGATGGCAGAGTCCGTGAGCACACTGTCGCACGCAGCTTGCAGAGCTTTGCTCAGATCACTCACTAGATGACTCTGCTGCATCTTCACCTCCCACTAGCGAGTAGCAGCAACGGATGCATCGTCACAAAGTAGTTGACACACTTCTCCAGCGTGTCTGTGTTCACGTTCTCATCCAGCTGTCACACATCATACATGGCATTAGTTCAACCAAACTTGGGATTTGGGTTGGTTTCAGGGTAATTTACATGTAAGGTGACTTTTGGAGCAAGTTTTGAGGGGTGAAAATTGCAATGAAAGTTTTTACTAGAGGAATCTTTATCTTGAATATCAAAGCTCATTTGACCTAATTTTTAAATTAACTGTACCGGGTGATTCAAAAAAGACTTTACAACTTTGAAAATTCATATAAATTTTATTAAACAAGTTACAGAGCTGGTTTTGGTGTTGTTTTAAAGGAAAACACTTCAAGTTTTTTTATCTTAAACTAATAATGTTCTATGTGGCTTCCGTTGGTTATCCTGCAGACATCTCATCGGTAGTAGATTTCTTCCCAGACTCGCCCTAGCATTTTAGGGTAACTTGCTCAGCAGCGGCGTAAACGTTTGCTATAAATTAACGTAGAGTGGCCGGCAAAGGGCAATGGGGGAGGTACGTACACCATATCTTTCATGAAACCCCAGAAGACAAAATCTAGCGGTGTCAGGTCAGGGGAGCGGAGGGGGGGGCATGAAATTAGCGCTTCTTGGCCAATCCATTGACCTGGGAAGCGGTCATTTAGAAAATTCCGGACGTCAGATAGTGTGGTACACCATCTTGCATAAAACGTTTCGTTCTCGCTCATCCTCATCGATCTGTAGTATGAGACATTGTTGCAACAAATCAACGTACACTATCCCATTGATGGTTCTCTCTTGGAAAAAAGGCGTCGAACATGGACCTCTTGCTCATCGCACAAAAAACATTCACTTTAGGGCTATCACAAACATGTTGTAATGTTTCATGTGGATTTTCACTGCTCCAAATCCTATAGTTATGTGTGTTGGTTATGTGCTTACTTGGTACACAAGTTACGCTGAACTGTTGTCACAAACTTCACAACTAAGCCAAAACACACAACTAGAATGCCGGGTCCAATGATAGCAGCCATCTTTAAGCGTAACTGTCACTAGCGCTTGGTGGCGAATTAGGCACTAGCGGACTATCGCAGTCAAAACTTGAAGTGTTTTCCTTTAAAACAACACCAAAACCAGCTCTGTACTTCGTTTAATAAAATTTATATGAATTTTCAAAGTTGTAAAGTCCTTTTTGAATCACCCGGTATAAATATAGTACAATCAACTCCCGATGAACCGTGATCGGATTAACCTCAACACTGATTGGAGAAAAAATACAAAGACGACATCCTTCACAAAACAGACTATAATCCTGTGTGATTTTAACTTATCCTCTCTGGCTCACCTGACAATATTAGTCCAAAAATAGCAATTCTCCCCACCTACCAGAATTACCCATCCGTCTCACCGATAAATCTGACTAATTATTTAAAGTTTTTGACAGTGGTATAAGTGGGCATATAATTTTCTTAAGTGCTGTAGCAGGAATTGTTTTTGTTAATGGAGTGGTTATTGGTGATTGCAAAAGGATGTCTACTAAATGCAAACGTGTCGTATTGATAATACAGTAAAACTTACATAGTTCACTCGGGAGTTCACTAAAAGCAGAGAATATCTAGTACCTGATCTCGCTTGTGCAGGTCGATGTATCCATCCAGCGCCTTCTCCTGCTGAGCCATGTCCGGGTAGGAACTGCCGACCTTGAGCAGTGTCTCAGCACTGCACGAGTTCAAGCCGTCATTGAACTGCCGCAGAATTGCCTACACAGTACAGAGATGATTTTTCTTTTGTTATTAAACTGAACATGGCTTAGTCGGCAAAAGCTAAATCTGAACAAATTAAAAATTGTGAACAGTTTAAAACATGTCCAATTCATTGATACCATTTTTACTTTTCACTAAGAATACACTTAAGAAAAATGTAAACAAACTTAGCAATTTTTCAATTTTTTGTTACAAACTTTGGCTTCCGTAAGCAAATCGTAAAAATCATAAGGAAATTTCCAATTCTATCCCGCCGCCAAAGCATACGCACTTGAATGGTGAAATCTGCTAATAATAACTACCACACTGACTTAAACGTGGTTAAAACACAAAACCAGCTACCTAAATAAAGCCGTGGGAGAGGCGAATCACCAACATTACCTGTAGTGAGTGAAGATACATCGCGAAGAAGCAGCGAGCAGCGTACTGTTGCACGGCATGACCTTGTGTAATGACCTGAACCGTAACGTTTGTCACAGGAGGAAACTTGTCCTTCACCTGAGACAGCAGCACTTCACTCTTCCAGAGTAGCCGGGGAAACAGCAGCAGCAACAGGACAGCGTCATTGTCACCTGCCACAAACCAGAAATCAAATCAAAACAAAGTTATTTTCTGAGTTATATTTAAGATTAAGTTATATTTAAGAGATCATAAGTTCCAGATCCAATAGACAATCTGTCTAGATCAACTTTGACTTACCCAAATGTCAAACGTAAAAGTCATCCCATGATGATTTAGGAAATATGGAGGTAATTCTTTCCTCAAACTCAACACTGAGAAATTCTTAGCTTAATACAGTTTAACTCTTACCTCCGCGGCTCATAAAGGAGTCTGGCATGAAAGCTGTCAAGTACTGCACATGCTGCTGTGACTGTTGCACTTCCATCCTTCTCAGTTCCAGGTCGATAGCTCTGGCGTGTGCTTTGCTCTCTGCAAACATTTTCTGCACAAACCATCATAAATCGGAATCTTTTTGGTTTGTACATTAGAAAAAAACTGTAACTTATTCATCACAATTAAATCTTTTTACTGTAAAATAACAGCTTGCGATTACAGAGAGTAAACTTTGTTTTTTTTTTTTACAAACAGGAGTGTAGTTACCTTAAAGTCGAGCATCTCAGGCAGGACTTGTGCAACAGAGGTCTTGTTACTGGACTCCTTGTCCAACTGCATCCTCAGGTCCTGGTTTTGCTCTTGAAGCTTCTGCACCAACTCCCGAAACTTGAGAATAGTCAGTTCTCGGTCCGCTAAACTCTCCAGGATCTGCTCCTTCTGCTTCAGTGCCTGGGACAGAACAAAAACTTAACAATCTGATAATCAACTAATCATGCACAGCCATACCAACACTCAGAAATTAATCAGTTACACTCTTCAGTGGGCTCACACAGTACCTGCCTCTAGGTATTCATTTTGGCTCTTTTTTGGATGGAGCTCCAGAATGTGAATATATAATCTATTTTGTATTTTTAGTAGTTAAATTGATGCTCAGACATAGTCTTTATTCCTACTTAGGCACAATCTTGTAAGGTGCAATGTTTAGGCGTTTAGCTTACTCTGGGAGCAGGAGATTCAATGATCTACTGGAGCGAATATGGCTCATCAGATCCAACGAGAGGCAGAGTAACTTTTAATATTGAGAATTTTTAGCGATCAACAAAAGTAACTTCTTAGTACTAGAACTTCTACAAAAATACAAATATATTGTAATGCTTTTCACGGGTACGAATAATAAGGCGTCAGTCTTTGTTAACTCACTATTTATTTACAGTCTAATTATAATTACACTAATATTAAACGCAATTCATTATTAACTTAATGGCTACAAACTATTACACTTTGTACAGTTTCTTGTTACACTATTTGCACTTCACAGTCAGTTTTGCACTCGGTAGCGAAGTCCGTTCACTCACATGTCCTTGTAGCACTCTTCAGTCGGAATCCAGCGATGGGTGACGATCCCTCAAGATCACTCCCAGCCGATGTTACTTAGCGGGCACAATGAAAATTACTGACACTGAGAATTTACACTGTCACTGTTCTCGCACTAGGGATGTGACCCTGTATGTTCACACAGCACTTACACTTTCCGCAGGGCAGCCCCTATTACACACTTGCTCTGGACAGAACTGAACTGGGCTTTTAAGCCCGTGTTTATATATCACCGTGGAAGCTTCTGGAGGCTTCTCCAAAGGTCTCGGATACCACGTGTCTAGTCTTTCAGCCAATAGGATTGAAGTCGAGAATCTTCCATAGTTATGGCGCGTGCACTCAACTGTAACTAACATCGAAGCCAATATAGCTGTCAGTCAATTGGGTCTCCAAATTCACGCAGATTCATTGTAGCGGCCGGCCTATTGTCTCGAGGGTAGGCCCTGGCGTCCGCCACAATATGTATCTATAGAAACTTGTGAAACCATTTGGAAAAGTCTATCCGGGAAGTTACAACTTCCGTCCTCAACTGCCAAGAATAAAAACCCTCAAAGATTATGTACCTGTCTGGTAGCAGCATTGGCCAGGTCTACTTCTTCCCGCAGGTCCATCTCCAGATCTCTGCTGTCCTCCTGTAGCTGGTCGTTGACCTCTTGCAGTGCCTCCAGGTCTGCCACTGTCTCTTCCAACTCCTTCAGTCTATCCTCCAGTGTCAGCTTCTGGTGCCCCAGCTGTTCCACCATCTCTTCTGCTCCCAGTGCAGCATCAACCTGTGGAGCAAAGACAAGAAATGGATCTAACTTGTCCTACTTGCAAGCACAGGCCGCTAGAATCAAATCAAGTGACTGGTGAGAACTAGCGCTTAATTGTTTGAGAGATCCAAACTTCATTTTAAGTGTTTGAAGAACTGCCCAACCATGTAACTACCCTTACACAAGCTTTGCTTTCTCTGACATGCTTTTAGTTGTAAGTTGCCGAATTTAAGAGTAAGTCTCTTACTGATACTGAATTTAAGAGTGAGTCTCTTACTGATACATTGTGTAATTAAAAATAGAGAATTAATAAAAAATAGTTAGAACATACTAGAATAAATTAAGGTAAAGGTAAAACTAATCCTGTAAGATAATAGTCTTATCAGTTAACCTGCTCATGAAGATCTGTTATCTGATTCTCTAGCTCAGTTGTCTTTGTGGTGAGCTTTTCGTTGGTTTTGGAGAGTTCTGTGTTTTCGTTTCGCTTTGCTTCTAGATCTCTTGTCAACTTTAACATTTCGTGCTTCTCATGGGCTGCAAGATCCCTCATCCTGCAATTAACAGTAATCAATAAGAATCTTTTAGTAATTTTTCATTTTTAAATATTTATACATTAAATAATTTGGATTGGATGAGAGTTATTTGTTTCAACTGCATTAAGGCTGGTCTAAAGGCAGCCAAGCGGGGGTTAAGGTCTCCACCTTTGTAGGTCTACTTCTCAAGACAAAAAGAGTAGAACATAACTGTACACTGATGAACTAAATTTCAACTTCAGAAGACCCTTTGGAGCTGATGCCATACTCATGACATATTACTCAAAGCAGGGTGAGAAATCCAGGCTTGGGATGAGATGGTTGACTCCTAATAGCATAGTTGATCTGAAAAATCTGATAGTTGGTTGACTCCTAATAGTTGATCCTAATAGCACATTTGTTATTCACCCCTTGAAAAATCAAACACTCGAAGCTGACTTACTTGACAAGTGTGTCTCGCAGGCGGTTGTTCTGCTGCTCTAGCTGCTTGACCTCGTACGTGGTTGGAGCGTTTTGGTTATTGTCTCCTCTCTTCTCCGACATCTCCTCCTTGAGCAGTTGATAGTCCAACTGCAACTCCTCCAACTGCTCCTTCACTTGGTCCAACTCCATCTGTAGCGACTCCACCTGGCAACACAAGTATACAGTTAACTCTTTCTGTTCGCATTTCAAAGTACTGTACTGTACTGGGAAAACTCTTTATACTGATTATTATGTGTCACAGCTCAAAGTGATGTTTGCCACTTTACTTGATTTAATAAAGCATTTTATTTTCAGTACTTCAAGATGTCCTTGGAGTTAATTACTCCCATAGTAGGCTCAATAGCACATTTGGAGGAAAGTGAATCCACAGGACAGGGACTGATTTAAAGAGGAAGGAGTTTATTTCAGAGGGATATTCCTTAATAAGTAAGCTTTGTGATTCTGGTACAATTATTATTAAAAAAATCTGTTAACAACTGAAATGACCCTACAAAATCTTATTTAAGAGAAACAAATTCATGTTTTTAGGGAATATCTGTTTCGATTTAGATTTTTGGGGGACATTCCTGAGTAGTCAGGACTTAACTGATAAATCAAATAAAAACTGAAAATTGAAAGACCATTTCCAAAATTTAATATAATTTTAAAGCATTAGATTCATTGTTGAAACCAAAAGTAATACCAAAATTTGAAAAGATTCCAATTTAGGGCAAAAATCTGCCCTAAAGTGCTTTGATACAAGGGCTGTTCAAAAATGAATTTTTATTGTTGTATAGCTCGTAGGTAAGTGAAACCATATGTGCAAATTATACCTTGTTGGATAGCCTAACTCATTGAGAATCCAACAGTTTAATGATATTTTGTGTTTCCAATCTTAAGCTCTCTAAACTTAAAAACAAAGTTATCCTTTTTCATAATATTCCCGTTGATTAAATAATAGCTTTATTAACTTTAAATAATAATGTTTGCATCAATATTTTAGTGAAAGGGGTTTTTTAAATCCTTGTTTGGCCAAACAAATTTGAATTTCATCTTTAACTTTGAAAATGTGCATGTAATCCTGCATTTTACAAGATAAAGCATTACTAAGTGTTATACTACCTATACTATTATCAGGTGTGTTGTTAAGATAGCTGTTTTGGGAAATGATGCCCTGAATTGCGTCTGTTATTCCTTGTGGCCAATGTCATGCAATAGCCTAGAACACTTTGTGCCATGGTTTAATAAGTGCTACGATTTTCATCATTAATATATCAAAGTGTAGTTGAAAAAATGCTCTTGAAAATGAATATAATAATATAACGTGTCTACAAAAAAGTATGCATTTAAGAACTTGTTCAAAAGAATTTAATTTTAAAACAGCCCTTGTACATGTAGTAAGACTAATCTTGCAAGGAGAAAATCCTCACACCCCTAAACTCATGAGCCTGTGTCCTAACCTTCTCTTCAGCCATCTCCTTGTCCAGGGTGACTAGCTCCAGGTTCTCAGCAATGTCAGACACCTCCTCTCTCTCCATTTCTGCTTTCTCCGCACGTTTGCGCTCACGCTCCAGCTCCTTCTTCAGTGCCGCCTGCGCCTCCATGATCTTCATCTTGAACTCTTGCATCTGGTCCAGCATGATGCGCATCTGCTCCGCCTCGTGACACTTCTCCTTGTACTTTACTGTAACACGTTGACACATGACATATGGCAGATGTAATATTAAATATATTTTATCTATTTTATGAGCAAATACATAAAATTAGGGATGGGTCGGTTACAGTTCTCGGTTATCGGTTCTACCTGTTCTTGCCGGAACCGATAACCGATGACCGACAAGGCCAAACATCGGTTCCTAGAACCGATGATTCGCTTGATATTTTTTGGTACAGGTTTGAATTAATTCGTGACTTTTCTATCCAAAAGCAGTACTCAAAAGTCGGGCGGACCTTTGCTGAAACATTGCAAAAACAGTTGGGGAGAGTCGGGAGTATGAATCACAAAAGTATCGTAAATCAGAATGAGCTTGCTGCTAACATACGGGGTGAGAGAGATGGAATGAGACTGTAGAGCTACCAGCGCACAGAGGTGAGGGGTGAAGGCTAGAAAGAGAAGACAGGTAGAAAGGACAAGAAAAGAAAAAGATTGGAAGAGAGGGGAAGACAACAGCTGCAGTGTGTTGTCAGGAGAGGAAGGCAGGTGCAGCTGTGGGAGGGGAAGGCAGGTGTAGCTGTTGCTAGGCAACCACATAGGGGCGGGGTTACATAGCCAATCACAGCATTTTCTCTGTATACATGTGATTCTATGGAGCGTGGCTTTGAGGAGAGTGTAGTGTGTGTTTGTTATTTACTTATTTCATCTCCATTTACTCAGTGATGAATTTTAGTTGACAAATAATGTTTTTATACTAGTTTTGAATTACAGTAAATTGCAAAGGTTTTAGTACAATAAAAATACGATATTGCAATCTGTAAGGATCTAGTACAAGTACAAAATGGATTTTTGGTTCTGTCTGAGATCGTTATCAGCCAAACTGACAGTGGCTGCCGGCCTCCATTGAAAATGCACTCAGAACGGAAGTAGGGGGGAGAGGTGTTATTTATTTGGAATTGCTCGGCCACTAGTTCTTTATCTCATCTTCACCAGAAGTACACACTCACGACAATACTTGGAAGTACAAAACACTAGTGGAAAAACACCAGCAGTTTTACTTCCCGTGAAGCGGCCTCCCCTCTGGAAGGTAAATGGACCGGTCCGATTTCGTAATAGAACAGGAGCTGTATTGCATTGTATGTTTTGAAGAGTGAAATGAAAGAATAGTTGACAAACAGATAAAGTGACTAAAGGGGACTCAGAATTGCTTCTTACTGCATTCCTGTTCTCTTTCCTTCTTTCCCACCCCCCTTGTCTGCAGGTTGGCGGGGTGAAAGAAGAGAAGGGATGCAGTAGCATAGAAGAGGGTGATGCACATATATTGCAAATCAAACACTAGCGCTTGGAAATATGGGTAAATCGCCAGTGGCAAAAACATGAACTACAAAAAATAGTCCCTCGCCAGACCCCAGACTCCTTTTTCTACCTGCCTTCCCCTCACTGCTGACCCTTGTTTGCTAATTTGATAATGATTACAAACCCAATATTTATTGTGCTGTGGGAGGGGCGTAGTGGTGGACATAGCAGGGCGGTGAATGGGGATGGGAGAGGGAAGGCAAGCGTGATGCATTCTTTGTTCTGCTTTTACCTCTCAACAGCTGGCAGCTGCAGCTGGCAATTAGGTCACTTTTTTAGATATGAATCAGTATCAGGAAAGAACTGATAACCGAAAGAGGTATGAAACTAAGAAAGTTAATTTGTAAAGTATTTTAAAATCATATAAAATGTACAAAAAAATAAATACAAAAATAGAAAAATAAAAATACATATGTAATTCCCTCAACTATTTTTTTATCTCAGGATGGTTTGGATACATAAAGGTAAAGGTAAAAAGGTAAAGTTTGTCTTGTTTAATGAGGCGAAGTTAGGACTACAAAGTCCTCTCTACCACTCAACCTCGACCTTTAACTAGCGTCGCCATATTAGTCACATTACAAATGTAAGTGGCGACTGCGGGGTTCAAACCTGCGCCACCGGAATGATGAGCTCCGGAGTCGTGTGCGATACCAAACCACCATAGATCCGCGAACACGGATCAATACATATTGAGAGAATTAAGAAATGAAGATTGATAGAATTCTAGTTTATGAAGCAATGGGTGAAAACTTGTAGAATGTGAAGAAAACAGAAGACCGTGAAGAAATGTATGAATGATATCAAAGAATACCTTATGTTAAAAGAAAACAACGTGATTAGTTTGAGGAAGAAAAACTCTATTTGGACAGAAGGAGATAGAAACCTTGCACAACTGGGGAAGGGGAGCTACCTGACTGCCGATGATAATAAATTTCATTTCAACAGAAACGGGATGATTGGGAGTGTCACTTAACCTTTCAAAGGATCGCGACGTACAGCCGTCCGCCGAGATCGCTTTGAGAATGGAATACGATGCAGTATAAGAGATGGTTGAAACCGTCTCTGATATGCGAGGACTACGCAACACTAACGGCGCCTAGCAGAGAAGAGCGAAACTACCACTCCCTCCCCCCTCCTCGGCAACTCAAGTGTGAGTTTCACCGCTCACGACAAACAGCCCGGTGGTTTAGTGGTTATAGTGTCGGACAGCTGGCCCCTGTCCGTCACAGCGTGGGTTCGAATCCCACCCGGGTGCGCTCTGGTACGGTGCAATGCTAGTTGTTGGATCACGCCGGTGCGGGGCTACAATGACCCGCTGAGGATCACTGAAGAGAAAATGGCTCATCAAATCCAGTGAGGCGGAGAGTGGCACTTTTGAGCTTAGGGAGGCTAAATCCCCAGCTTAGAGGTGTGGTTCAATGACTGGTAATGCACCGCATTACCAGAGAGGTGTTTTGCTGAAATTTTGCTTACAGGGGACTGGGAAACCCATACAGGAGGCTTTTAAGAAAATTTAAAATAAAATGACACGGCAAAGGGTTAAAATCCTGGGTTTTTTCTGGTCATGTTAAAACAAAAATGTGCAATTATGTTTGGTTTCATTGTAAATACATCAACAAACCTTTCATAGTTTCGAGTTTCTCCACCAAGTCCTGCACTTGGGCCTTGAGGTTCTCCACTTCCTCTGAGTCAGGTGGGGGACCTGCCGGGCCGGGGCGGGGAGTCGGCTGGGCGGGGCCATGAGCGGGAGTCTGCTGCCCCGAGGGGGTGGGCGAGGCCAGCACCTGCCCCGGGGTGAACTGGGGTTTCAGCGTCTCCACGAAACCCGTCTGACAACAAACGCCACAAGAAGTCAACAACTTTAATGTGTCAAGTTGTACCAAAGTGTTGTGTTGTTTTCATTTTAATTAGAGGTGTGTGTAAGTGAGATTCCAAGACCAAGACAGAAAAGATTGTTTCCTTCAAGGAGTCAAAGTTTGTCTAAGGTATTATTATTATCATTCAGTAACATCTTGATCACTCCTCTCAAAATTCTTCCTTAACCTCGCTCGGTCAGGTCTTTAACTTGAAAACCCATTTCTCGCACACCTCTACTTTTAATAAAAATCCATTTTTATTTTTGTAACAACCTTTTTGCTTCCTTTTAGGTGGAAAATATCACTTCATTTAATACACAAGTTTTATCTTCTTTAATGTTCTAACAATTTTAACAATAAAAAGATACATTTGATTAGTGGCAAAGTGTGATGTAACTAATTGAACTTTATTTTTATAAACACATTTTTATTTGTTCTACTGGACTTAATCTCTCGGAAACACCAGGAAAAAATGTATTACCAAGTATGCATTAAGCACCTTGACAAAAGTTAATAATAGAAATAGAACCGGAAAAAGTTATATTCAAATGAATTTATAACTTCCTTTAGTACAAAATATAATGTGTCGTAATAAATTCATTAGCCATCATTCTCAACATAATTGTCCATGAAACAAAAAATGAAACAACTTTTTTATCCACCACCAAATTATTTTAATTTTATTCACTTACCATTTTTGTCACTATCTACATTTTTATTTCATTCACTTACCATTTTTGTCACTATCTACAAACACCAAAATATAAAACAATCTAAACACTAACTGGCGTTGACTTGCAATGATAACTACAGTTTCACTCATGAAATAAAAAAACAAAGCCAGACATTTTCTGAGCGGCTATTACAGGCAGAGCAAAATCATCCATAAGAAGCAACAGAATACTGAGTGTTATAATATTATTTATAGTTTCTTTTTAATGTTTGAAAACACATGGTTTTAATTTGTCAAACAATTAATAGTTTAAAAGGCATTGTAAGACACATGTTACACAAAAATAAAAGTTAGTTTGTTTTCTGTTCACAACGAACAAGTATTTATTATTTTACAGATAATTAATTTGAACATTTGGTGCCGAAACTTTTGAGAACCAATTAAATGTCGGAAAAAGGAATTGTAACAAGGGCCAAGGCAAAAAAACTACCTGTATGTACACAGGATTTAGATGATAATGTTAGTGGTAAGTCACTTCCAAAGAGTAAGCCTACATATTCTTATAAAAGTAACTCTAGTAAGACTAGGAAAGAGGATGTGGCTGAGGTAGTTGAAGAACTTATCAAAATTCAGGAAGAAGAAACATCTGTCATGATTTCCTGTGCACAAGCCAAGGCGGCGGCGGAGAAAGCGGAGGCTGTGGCGCTTGCCAAGAAGGCAGAAGTTGAGGCTGATGCAGCAATCAAAATAGCAGCAGCTGATGGAAGACTTGCTCAAGTGCAAGAAGAAGCCAAACGGAAGGAATTAGAAGTCAAGAAGAGACTGCTGGAGGACCGTCTTTCCACCCTAAGCAGAGGATCTTCAAGAGGCAGCAGCAGATCTTCAAGGCAGTCTATTTCATCCCTTCCACAGCCGTTGCCAACCAAGGAAGCCGTCGAAAAATGGATGCAGGTAAAGGAAGTTAATTACAAGACTACTTTGGAACCTTGTGCCAATGTTCCTATGAATGAGATGACGAGTGTAAAGCAGGGAGGTTTTCTACCTCAGCAGAATGGGCAGCCTAGTTATTGGCCTCGAGAAGAAAACTGTTGTGATCCTCGAGATGCAAGGGCTGTACCTTTTATGGCTTGCGGAGAAGAAACGCGTGCACTCGAGATGTTTTGTGTTCCCCTCGAATTATGCACCCTGTGTCTCAAAGTCATGACAAACCAGGTTTTGTCAACGAAAATTTGATTGAAAATAAAGAACATTTACTTGAGAAGAAGATGGTTAGAGAGAAGATGCCAGCAAGAGTTTTGTCTGCTCTACCAAACTTCAGCGGAGATCTTGATCAATGGCCCGCTTGGATAGCTGAATACCGACGTTCAACTGACATAAATGAATACTGGACTTGGAGAATCTTCAAAAGTTACAAAAGTCTCTGTCAGGAAAAGCAAAGGAAATGATTTCAGCACTGTTGATATATGCCGAGAACGTACCAGAAATCATAAGTTTGTTGGAACGACGTTTCGGAAGACCAGAAATCATCATCAAGAATCTGATTACAAGTGTGAAAAACCGACCACCAACCAAAGACTACAAACCAGACACTTTGGTGGCTTTCAGTGATATGGTGCGAAATTTAGTGGTGACAGTAAAGTCCTTAAAACAGGATCACTACCTGTTCAATCCGCAGCTGATGGAAGAGCTTACAGAAAAGCTGTCAACCAACATGAAACTTAACTGGGGAATGTTTGTCACTTCACCACAGTCACAACTTCAACACCCTGTTGGCCTTGATAGTTTCTCTAAGTGGCTTTCTTCTATGGCCGATGCAGCAACAATATGTGCTCCTAGTACGTCATCTCTACCTGGGAACTACAAGAGCACGAATTCTAGGAATGAAACATATCAGAAGAATTTTGTGCTAATCCAAGAAGAGAGCGACAAAAAGTCAATAAAGAGGATGTGCCTTTGTTGCAAGAGAGAAGAACACTCGTTGGAGGAATGCAAGCAATTCCTAGCATATGATGCAAAGAAAAGATGGGACACAGTAAAGAGTTGCAGTGTGTGTTTTAACTGTCTAAAGGTGAAACACCGAGCGGCCAAATGTCGCAAGAAGGCTGTTTGTGGAGTAAACGGCTGCACTTACTTCCACCACAAACTTTTACATGTAGCTCTTAAAGAAGATGATAAAAAGACAAGAACAGAATCAGTTGAGATTCAACCGGAACACTTGGGATATCAAGAAGAATCTATGGCAAAAGTCCTGTTGAGAGTTCTCTCTGTAACTTTGGTTGGGCAAAATAACAAGCAAATAGACACCTTTGCTCTGATTGATGATGGTTCTACCATTTCTGTAATAGAAAAGAATTTGGCTGAAGAGCTTGGTCTTGATGGACCTGCTAAACCTGTATCTTTCTCATGGACAGATGGATCTATTTACACTGAAGAAAAATCACGGAATGTGTCAGTGACAGTGCTGTGCAACTCTGGAGAAGAGTTAGCTCTAAACAATGTGAAGACTTTGTCAAACTTGCAACTGCCCACACAATTGGTGAGCATGGATAGGATAAAATTTAAATGGCCGCATTTACGAGACATTCCAGAAGAGGTTTTTCAACGTGGTCGACCACGACTGTTAATTGGTCATGAACACATTCATCTCACAGTCCCTACGCAAGTCGTAATTGGACCTGCTAATGCACCTATAGCATTAAAATCAAGATTAGGCTGGACAATCAATGGTCCCACTGGAACGATAAACTATAAATATCGAGTTGACAATGATTTTATAATGTTCAAAAATGAAACCAGCCCAGAGTTGGAAGAACTGAACTCACTAGTTAAAAGAAGCTTTGAGCAAGACTTTATTGATGGACCAGCGACTGACAGTAAGAAAACTGAAGAGGAATCTAGAGCTGAAACCTTGCTGGAAAATACATGTTCTCTAACAGAAGAAGGATGTTGGCAAGTTGGTTTATTATGGAGAGAAGATAATATCCATTTACCAGAAAGTCGTTCTGTTGCTTGGCGGCGGTTGAATTATGTTGAAAATAAGATGAAGGAGAATCCAAAACTGTGCGAACAATATTACCAACAGATAACAAGTTACGCTAAAAAGGGATATGCAAAAGACTGAACCCTGAACAAGTCAGAACCAAAGGTGAGAAGACATGGTATTTACCTCATTTCGCGGTCTACAACCATAGGAAACCAGACAAGTTCCGGTTTGTGTTTGACGCTGCTTCAAAGTCGCGTGGTCAAAGCTTGAACAGTTGTCTACTTCCTGGACCAAACCTGTTTAACAATTTGATGGGTATTCTGTTCCAGTTCAGAAGACGCAAAGTTGCTTACGCAGCTGATATCGAGGAAATGTTTCTTAGAATAAAAGTTAAGTCGGAAGACCAAGACGCACTGCGCTTTCTGTGGCGAGGAGAAAACGGAAACATAGAAGAGTGGTGCATGACATCAATGATTTTTGGAGCTGTGTGCTCACCTACTAGTGCAATTTATGTAATGCGAAAAAATGCTGAAAAACACGGAGAAGATCGTCAAGAAGCAATGCTATCCATAAAGGAACAATTTTATATGGATGATTATCTCGACAGTAGAGAGACTGTTGAAGAAGCTGAAAGCCTGGTTGATGAAGTTGTAAAATATGCAAGAAAGGAGGTTTCAATTTGAGAAGTTTTGTCAGCAATTCACCAGAGCTAATGAACTCACTGCCGAGGAATAATTGGTCAAAACAATACCTGCAAAAAGATGTAGGACTCACAACTGAAGATACTGAACGAGTTCTTGGTCTACACTGGAACTTTCATGATGATGTCCTACTCTTCAAAGTCAATTTTGTGAAGGTCAAGAAAGAAATTGTCAACCTTCAGGAGTTCCCAACTAAGAGACAGGTGCTCCAAGCTGTGATGTCTGTTTATGATCCGCTAGGCTTCATTACACCTATAACAATGAAGGGCAAAATCATCGTACAAAACCTCTGGAAATTGAATATTCAATGGGATGAGAAAATTCCATTACAACTAGAGAAGTCATGGGAAAGCTGGATAAAAGATGTGAAGAACACAGAACATTTAAAAATACCACGCTGTTATAACTTAACTTTTGCTATCTCCATACAATTGCACGTTTTGTGACGCAAGTGAGAAGGGATTTTGTTCGGTGGCTTATTTTAGACTGGAAAAACAAGACCAAGTGGAACTTGCCTTTGTCCTTGCTAAGTCTCGTGTTGCTCCTCTAAAAGCCACAACAATCCCAAGACTTGAACTTCAAGCAGCTGTCCTGGGCAGTCGAATAGCGTCTCTAGTTCATCAATACCACAAAATGAAGATACCAGAAACATACTTTTGGACAGACTCAAGAATAGTATGGTGTTGGCTACAAGAAAATCACAAGCCAAAATCAGTTTACATAACTAATCGTGTTAAAGAAATACTAAGCAGTTCTGTGAAGAAACAGTGGAGATGGTTACCTACAACAGATAACGTAGCCGATGAAGCCACACAAGAGTCATCAAAGTTTCTTTCTGGTGGACACTGGCTTCAAGGTCCTTCTTTCCTTCGAAAGCAGAAAGATGCATGGCCAAGGATTACCGATCTAAATGGCGAAGATAGCAATGACGTAGTTTTGACAAACTCATTGGAAAATGAGAAGATATCTCCAATTGACATGGACAGATTTTCCAAGTACTCTAGGCTTGTAAGAACTGTAGCATGGATGCAACGATTTATCTCTAATGCAAGAAACAGAACCGAGAAAAATAAAATACCAACTCTAAGTGTTGAAGAGCTTCAAAAAGCTGAAGAATCGTGCCTGAGCTTTTCTCAGCAAGAGTCATTTGCCGAGGAAATAAAGAGTCTTAGAGAAAACAAACCTGTTCCGCGAGGAAGTCGACTTGTCAAACTAAGTCCGATTTTGTCAGGAAACCTGATAAAAATGAGAGGGAGAACAGAGTACGGAACTCAACTCAGTGACGAAGTTAAGAAACCGATTATTTTAGATCCAAAACAGAGACTGGTAGTACTCCTAATCCAAAACGAACATGAAAAAGTGGCTCATCAGGGACAAGAAGCTGTTGCAAATAATTTGAGACAGAAGTTTTGGATCATACGCCTGAAACAAGCTATAAAGAGTTGTTGGGCAAATTGCAAGATCTGTCAGCTACGACGTAGTATGCCCAAAATTCCAGAAATGGCTCCTCTGCCGGCTTACAGATTGGAACCATATGGCAGGCCTTTCACTGTCACAGCACTCGACTACTTTGGTCCTTTGGAAGTAACAGTGGGTCGCCGACGAGAGAAGCGTTACGGCGCATTGTTCACGTGTCTTTCTGTGCGAGCCGTACACTTGGAGCTTGCAGCTACACTGAACACTGATTCAGCTATACAAGCTATAAGAAGATTTGCAGCAAGACGAGGCTACCCTAAAGAATTAATATCTGACAACGGAACAAACTTCAAGGGAGCTGAGAAGGAACTGAGAAAATCCTTAGAAACCTTTGACAATGACCAGTTGAAGACCTTCTGTGTAGGGAAAATGATGAAGTGGAGTTTTTTACCACCAGCTAGCCCACACATGGGCGGGGTACACGAACGTTTGGTGCAGTCGGTAAAGAAATGTTTGAGTGTGATTTTAAACTCACAAGCACCAAAGGAAGAAACATTGACAACTCTTCTCTGCGAAGTAGAATACATCATAAACAACAGGCCACTTTCTCCCGTATCAGAAGATCCTGCTGACGAGCTTCCTCTAACTCCAAACCACTTCCTTTTGGGAGGAGTAGACAAATTGGCTCCAGCAGTTATGATAAATGAAAAACATATTCGCAATCAATGGAAAATTGCTCAAGACTTAGCGGACAAATTTTGGAAGCGATGGTTGAAAGAATACATTCCCCTACTTAACAAACGTTCAAAGTGGCACACCAAGCAACCAAATCTTCAAGTGGGAAACATAGTGTTGGTCACTGACGACAACCAAGCAAGAGGAAAATGGACCAAGGGAGTGGTGGAAGCTGTGTACCCGGGGCGAGATGGACAAGTTAGAGTGGCAGACATCCGGACAACCACAGGTGTATGGAGGCGACCAACAACCAGACTCGTCAGGCTGATCGCATAGAGGAAACCCCCGCTGGAGAAATGTTATAATATTATTTATAGTTTCTTTTTAATGTTTGAAAACACATGGTTTTAATTTGTCAAACAATTAATAGTTTAAAAGGCATTGTAAGACACATGTTACACAAAAATAAAAGTTAGTTTGTTTTCTGTTCACAACGAACAAGTATTTATTATTTTACAGATAATTAGTTTGAACACTGAGCATAATTGCCTAAATCATTCCAGCAATTCAACAAAATAAAAACTCCGCTTTAACTGTACACTAACAGTTTTAGGGCATGTAACGTAATTAAAGATAAAGTTGCAAGTTTGATCAAACTGTTTGCTAACAGTATATTTACATTCATAATGCTCCAACATTCTGGAGCACCTTTGTTGCCTTTAAAAACTATACCAATAATAAATATTTTCAAATAATTGATTTATTAAAACCTTTAAAAATAAAAAGTTTGAAATGTTTGAACTAATAACAATTGAATATGTTTAAATTCAACCTTCTGATTTGTTATATTGTTAAAGAAATAATTCCAAACGAAAAACTTGAGTTGTGTTACAATATTTATTTTAGTATATTAAAATAAGTTAAATTCATAATTTACACGAAAAGTTAAGAGTTGAAAGTTAAAACAAAATGTGCAGATTAAAAATTAAACTGTATACTGAAATGTTTTTGATTAGTTAAATCAGTTATGTCCTGGGTTAAATTAGTGAAACCTATGCGCTATAGTTAAACATTTTTTTGTAAAGCCAAAGGTTATGCCAGTTCGAACACGATAACATCTTAGCAATGAATTTTATTACCTTGCTGAGTTTTTTACCTGCAATAAATTAATTTTAATTGTTACAGTTGTAATTTAGTATTAACTTGTTACACCAAAATTAGATTTAAGTGGGCCTTGTTATAATTGTCCAAAAGTGAACTTAAAAAAGAACGGAAATAAAATGTTCTCTCTTGAACAAAAAGATAAACTAAAATGTTCTTTTCTAAAAGAGTATAAGCTATGAACAAGCTTTTGTTAGAACGAAGGGACTAACAAGGCTTTAGTAAGCTAGATCAAGTGTGTGAGTCTGTAGACCAAACAAGTTTATGGACATGAATCATACGTTATTAAAAAGTATGAATTTTTACAAGACTAGATCTTTCAAAACTTATCTGTCACAAAACTATATATTTTTCTCAAAAAAACTTTTATTGGAATTTTTTAGAAACTTCCTGAGAAATGAAGCAAGTTTTTTAAGTATAGTGACAAATGAGAAATCAGAAAGTGTTGAGATACCGAGGTATTTGAAAGTTAGGAAGTTGTTTGAAGATTATTGTACAACCACTGATGTATTGTGGGACTTTCAAAGTCCACACCTTTACAAAAGATGGCAAACCACTATAATAGCTTGTAACTTTACTACAGAAGAAGGTTGCAACAAATGCAAGGTCATGGTAAACCAGGTCTCCCTGAATGATTCTAGGCACAATGACAGTGTTTCCAAATTCAAACCACAGCCATTTTGCCAAGCGTCAGCCTGTGTTCTTAACTAATAATGATCTGTAACTTTATATGCTACACAATTGTGCTCTCAAAGAACTTGTTCTAATTCTTTGTGGGTTGTACTCTATAGACAGATTTTGGTCACTCAGAAACCTAATGTTCAAGTAGTTTACCATGTCTTGTAAAGATCTAGCAAATATGATATAATTATTTTGTGCCGTTCAAAACTATGAAGGTTCGAACACTGTGCATAATTATTGTTTTCTATCCATATGTTCTATAACAATATTCAATCATTTTAACTCTTGCAAATCAATAGAAAATATATTTTCTAACAAATAAAACGTCTAAAACTAACTTAACAAAACAGGACAGTTTATATTTTAAATAAACCTGACTCGTTTCGGTATTTTAAATCACTTTTTATAGAGGATATTTTGCGTCACAGACTCACACACCCAGTGTATTCCAAGATTAATGATACCCCATAGCTTTGTTCTGTACAGGGTTGAATGAAGCACAGACACAAAACGTATTTGGAATTACTTTGCTCGGCGTCCTGCCAACGGACTTGGCGGTGGACGGGAATTTCAGGGTCGGAAGCCGAGAAACTAGCGGAGTCGACGACTTCTGAAAACCAACGCAAAACACTGGCAAACAATGCTACTCAAGCGACAATACCACAACCATTCAGATCAGAGAGTTAAAATATAAATAAATAGCTAAACGAGTAAAAAAGAAAGACAATTTTGGGCAATTGGTAAATGTGAGCTACCAGTTAAAAGTGTTGAACAATTAGATTAAAACATGGATTTTGAGCTTGGGCTCCTGACTAACAAGGTTACTACAACGTAATTTTCCAATGACACTGCAGCACTTGTGATAAAATAAAGGTAAAGTTTGTCTTGTTTATCAAGGTGATGTCAGGACTACAAAGCCCTCTCTTCCACTCAACCTGGACCTTTACCTAGCGTTAGTGCAGAGTCACTTAACAAATTATCAGTGGTGACGGGGCAGGGATAAACCTGCGTCAGTAGATTGATAAGCTCTGGAGTCACGCACGATTTTAACCTGCCATGAATCCACTATACGCATTTGGACATAAAGAAAAATTTTGATTTGTTGCTACTCCACTTGTCCACAAATGTGTCAAATTACTGAATCTCCTTAATTTTCCAGATTTGATGACTAGATTCAAGGCATACTTAAGATTTCAAGCAGCAATTTGGACCATTGCTGGTGACACCAGCCATCCAATATTTATCCTCAAAAACTCAGCGGCTGGAGTTCTTGTAACTCACGAGCCACTGCTAAAGTAAACCCCTTTAATCGAGCTAGTGACAGTCTGAAGTGGCCAAACACTTTTTCCGCTACTTTCAAAAGTACATTTTATCTAAAATAGTAAAATACTGTTGAACCCTAGGCAAAAAAAGATTGCTCAATTTAATTTTACACTAAAATTATTACTTCTCACGTCTCTTTACTAGAATAATCTGAATGGTTTCAACTGCATATAAATAATAATATCAAACTGTAAATACACAATAATACTTCAAAAAGCACAAAGGAAGTCCAACAAACTGCAAGCTCTAAACGATCCATCAGTGCCTAAAAAAAAGATGTTACAAAAACATGACACGCCCAAACTGTGCCTGATGCAGAAAATCAATCCTAAAACGTGCAAATTGCCAAAACATTTTGATTAAATGTCACAAACCAACCATTCTTATCCACCATTTCACTATGGTTGTGTTCGAAGAGGATGA
This sequence comes from Matsumurasca onukii, assembly GCA_018831715.1. Classification (NCBI taxonomy): domain Eukaryota; kingdom Metazoa; phylum Arthropoda; class Insecta; order Hemiptera; family Cicadellidae; genus Matsumurasca; species Matsumurasca onukii. The sequence goes on along the minus strand of CM032062.1, from coordinate 20,748,095 downwards.
TTCTATTAATATTCTTTTGGTAATATTTTTAATAAACTTTGCAGATTGTTTAGAATATTTCATGTCTATCTTTTCATTTAATTTAATCTCACCACTGTGTTTTATAACTCATCACAGTTTAAACTACTACGGTTCTCAACAAAAGAAAATTTATTAATTTCAATTTACAATAGACTAAGCATTTAGACTTCAAAACAATTGTTTATATAAATGAAAATTTTGAACAAAACATTTAAAAAACTTGAGCTATCTCAAATATTTTATTTCAGAGGAGGAAAATCATCTAGATTGACAACTGTTGGATGGCAAAAATGTATTCTTTAGAAGTAGATAAAAGGTATGGCTCAATTCAAACATGTAACAGGAAAATAATTTAAAACAGATCAAATTAAAGCAAATAAAGAATGGTTTAGTTTGACAAGACAACAACAATTCCGATAACATTGGAAACATCAATTTACCCACCTGAATAGAGGATAAGTTAACTATAACACTTTTTAAAATTTCAATGTTGGTAATGGGGACTTTTAAAAATATTTTAAAATATTTGAACTTAAATGCTCTTTAAATCTACTGTAATTTAACATGATTATGGTTGTATATGTTAAAAAAGAATTTTGTCGTTAGCTTTCCTGACTTTCCTTTTCATTTTTATTTTCAATGGTTCTCCTCAGCACTAAAGCTCTAATTTATTCTCACAAGAAGTTCACGACAGTGCTTGCTAAAAACCAGGCCTCTGGTTTATATTAACAAACTTGAGTTTTTAACAGGATAAAATTTTATTTTCTTGAAAAATCCTGAGTTTAGGCGAATTTAAACAAATTGAGTTGGAAATTTTACAGGTTTTATGTTTTTAACATCAGATTGTAGACTAGGCAACATTTTCAGGAAAGTAATATACTGTACATGTAAAGATAATGTTCTTAATTCTAAAATAACTGTAAATACTCAATCATAACTTAGTATCACTGTGTTGCCTTTCGTAAACCTCTGCATCAAGCAGCACCGGCAGACCCTTAAGATTTTGTTACTTACAATTTTACCTTCAATTATTTAACTAATTAAAATGGAGACTTTTATAAAGTCTTGTTTAGGGTAAAGCCCTCCGTATAACCTAGACAAGTGTGAGTAAGGTTACCTCGATGAAGGAAGCTCGCTTAGAGGTGGGTTCCGAGGTGTTCGTGGGAGTTGCTGAGAGCCCTGTAACATCTTCTCGACTCTGGAAATCACCACGGCTTCTTGATGACAAGGACTGGCGTGAACTGAAACATCGGAACCGATTCTAGACTTTGTGCAGGAGTGGTGATGTGAAGTGTAGGTTATATCTTGGACTTGGAAACCGACTAGGAGCTTTAAATAATTTGTTATCTTTCTCTCGAAATAACTTGAGCTAAGTATGAATTCTATGTATTTGGATTTGGAATGTTTTTATTTAACCCTGAACAGTTACACACATAACTTCATTACAAGCCGCTGCTGGAAAGTAACGTAAAATTTACAGCATACAAAGTTGGAAATACTGGATCAGATTATTCTAAATGGTATGAATCATCACGCTTATTTTGTCAAGTAGAAAACAGCACTACTAAGATCTAAGGCCTTGCTGTGGAGAGTCATCCTCAGTAGCTGGTTGACTGGTCTCAGCCTGAACACGCTGTAAACCTTCTAAGTGATCACAACCGCGGCAAAAGCTTAAGAGTTTAGAACAACACTGCTAATTGTCAAATAAATATTCTTGTAAAGACCAAAGTGCTAACAAGTCAGCGTGGGTGAGTTTATGGATCAAAATAATTAAGCAATTTCATATTAAATTTTTACCGAATTTAAAATTATGTGTACCCAAATAGTTGTGATCAGTGACTTTAGTTTTTTTTGTTTTTTTTTTGTTTTATGATTTTGTAAATATGTTCTTGTTTTTATGTTTTTTTTTTTGTCAACACAAAAATGTTTGTTCAGTGACAAATAAATTTGTTAAATAAAATTGATCATTTCACTAATTTGTCCGTCTACACTTTTCTTTTACCTAAAATAGTTTAAAAGAAATTCCTTTTCATATTTTTCTGTACCGTTATATTTGTATACTCACAAATAACCATTGTGTGCTTCTTTTGAAATAGAATTACTACTCAGTAGGCTAAACTTAAACATGCAAACAAAAGAGTTCATGCTTTCTGCATGCTTTAAAAATAAAACCTTCGATTTGATACATTTTTACAAAGAAGACATTATTTTGTAAATCATTAGTGATGTCTTTAACCATTGCGACCAGTTCACCTAGAAGAATAAATTTCTTTTCTTACCAAAAACCAATTAAAATCAGATGACCTTAACTGAGTATTTTTTATAAGTGATGAACATAAAACCTGAGTGAAAGAGTGGTGAAAAGTTAATAAAACATATCTCCAATTGAAAAAATATATATACAAAAACCCAATGGTGCAAATCAGAAACAGTCCAAACATATGAATTCTACCTGGCTCTGGATGATGCTTGGGAGGCTGGGGAACTTTTCCTTCGAACACTGTTGGAAATTGACAACACATCTCTTGTAGCAAATTTAATATTTAGAAAATAGCGTACAGTACAGTACGGTAATTACTAATTAGATTCAAACTAGATTATTATTAGTTCTGCATAGTATCACATTATTTAAATATTGAATAGTTGAGAAATGTTATAGGATAGGCTAGCATAAATAATCTTTTTCTACAATCAGGTTTCATTTTTATTGCACTAAAAGACTTTTGCAGGAATGGTGTGAGACATTCAGTACAGTATGTATGAGGTAAATATGTACAGGACCGTTCTGACATTTCTGATCATCATTCATTCCGATTAAACACAATTTGATCAAATCTGTTTCACCTTCCCAGCTTGTGACAGTTCACAACAGTAAAGTTGACTCTTAATGTAGCATTTTCTTTATGTGCCACATGGCTTCATAATGATTTAATATCATTGGTCTTAAAAAACAATAATGCTTAAAAACTTGAATTTTCCGAAACTTACGTGGTTGGTAGGGTTCTACCAGTACCTCTGCTAGTGCTGCATTGAAATTAACATACAATGTTAAAGCATAATTTGGTTTTAACTTTAAAGTTTAGTTTAAGATATTAAGATAACCATTGTAAGATATTAATGGGTTATTATAACATCTAGGCTTATTGATTTTTAGATAACAGATAAATATTAAACAACCATTAAGTTGTAAGATCCTATTGACGACTCCTTGAGTACGAAAGACCTGGACGAGGTTTTAGGTTACGTTTGTTATAGCCAATCAGGTTGGTTGTAGCATATTATTTTCTTTCCTGTAGGATCGTACATTATTTCTGCAAAACACAGAGTATCGTCGGTCTATCGTATCATATTATAACAACGCGAGCTAAGTATAGCACTGAATAAATTTGAAGACAAAAATATTTAGACCGAACCGGGATTTGAACCCGGGTCTCCTGCTTGCCGGGCAGTTATGCTCACCACTACACCATCCGGCCCAACTATTTCTGCCTTCAAATAAGTACTTAAATCTGAATGTTTATCGAAACATGTGACTGTCAAATAGTGACTTTAAATCAACAAGCTGGAAATATTACAAACAGAATTTAAATACTGTGTCAAATGACTTATTATAGATCTTAATTTGTATAACGCTAAATAGCTAATTTATTACTGAATAAATTTGAAGACAAAAATATTTAGAGAATTTGAACCCGGGTCTCCTGCTTGGCAGTTATGCTCACCACTACACCATCCGGCCCAACTATTTCTGCCTTCAAATAAGTACTTAAATCTGAATGTTTATCGAAACATGTGACTGTCAAATAGTGACTTTAAATCAACAAGCTGGAAATATTACAAACAGAATTTAAATACTGTGTCAAATGACTTATTATAGATCTTAATTTGTAAGCGCTAAATAGCTAATTTATAAATTTGAAGACAAAATATTTGGGCCGAACCCGGGTTCAAATCGGTTCGGTCAAATATTTTTGTCTTCCAGTAATAAATTAGCTATTTGCTAATTAAGATCTATAATGTCATTTCAGTATTTACCAATTTGTTTGGCTGATTTAAAGTCACTATTGACAGTCACATCGAACATTCAATTTAAAGTACTTATTTGAAGGCAGCGGATGGTGTAGTTTTCCCGGTTCAAATCCCTTCGTCTAAATATTTTGTCTTCAAATTTATTCAGTAATAAATTAGCTATTTAGCGTTTATACAAATTAAGATCTATAATAAGTCATTTGACACAGTATTTAAATTCTGTTTGTAATATTTCCAGCTTGTTGATTTAAAGTCACTATTTGACAGTCACATGTTTCGGATAAACATTCAGATTTAAGTACTTATTTGAAGGCAGAAATAGTTGGGCCGGATGGTGTAGTGGTGAGCATAACTGCCCGGCAAGCAGGAGACCCGGGTTCAAATCCCGGTTCGGTCTAAATATTTTTGTCTTCAAATTTATTCAGTAATAAATTAGCTATTTAGCGTTTATACAAATTAAGATCTATAATAAGTCATTTGACACAGTATTTAAATTCTGTTTGTAATATTTCCAGCTTGTTGATTTAAAGTCACTATTTGACAGTCACATGTTTGGATAAACATTCAGATTTAAGTACTTATTTGAAGGCAGAAATAGTTGGGCGGATGGTGTAGTGGTGAGCATAACTGCCCGGCAAGCAGGAGACCGGGTTCAAATCGGTTCGGTCTAAATATTTTGTCTTCAAATTTATTCAGTAATAAATTAGCTATTTAGCGTTTATACAAATTAAGATCTAAGTATAGCACTGGTCACACCTGGCGGGTTAGAAGCCGCGAATAGTGTAGTGTATATGTTACGTCTTTTTATCATTATTTAGTCAATTATATTTATTTTTGGGCTTTTTAAAAAACTAAAAAAGATTTGAAAGTTATTTAAGTTAATGGCCTTAAAACGAATTTAACTAAAGTATACACAATTTCTAGGGGTGGGTGAGTATCATTTATTTAGTTCGTCTCGAGTCAAGTTTGTTAAGAAAAGCTTGAGTTTTGAGTCGAGTCGAGTATTATCGTATCACAATGAAAAATTAGCTAATTTTGGAGTTTTCTTGACAAATTTAACTTTTCAAATTTAAATTGATTAAATATGAACATATACATTAAATATATCACATAAAATCCACATGAAACAAAATGAAAGAAAGACTTTGTTAACTTGGATACCGTTCACGACAATCTCTGACTCTCATGACATCGCGAGTGAAATCACGACTTCGATACCGTTCGCAGCAAATTACTCGACCAAATTTTGAGCTTTACCGATCAGCTCGAGCCGAGTTAATACTCGGACTCGATATTCGAGTACTCGCACATTCTTACAATTTCGATGATATTGGTATCGAGTCCAAAACAGCCAAGTATCAAGAATCGAGTTACTCTCGATACCACTAGAATCGAGGTATTGAGGAATTGAATATCGGAATCGGCACATCCCTACTTGAAAGATTTTATGCAAGTCCATGGATTGTGAACCATCAGAGCTCAACTTTGATTAAGTTGTTACCTAGGCTAATCTTGATAAGATTTTATAGGTACAACCTCATTATAAAACCATTTCTTTTTTACGTACAAATGACTTACATATATAGATAACAATAGCCTTTGACATCAATAGAGGACCAGAAGATAAGTATTTCCGAGGAAGAAAATGAGCTACACATAAAACTATAGTTAGCATTGAGCTGACCTTGAGAGGCGGGAACGCAGGCCAGAACGAGGTAGAGCATCGTCTGGCGAGGTGGCTATGGACGATGCAGGGCTAAGCCCCGGCAGCACCTCAAGCTTATTGCCGAACTCGTCTATGATCACGAGCTGGTTCTGACGCACAAATGTTCCATGGTTCTCTCGGCACTAGACACAAGTATAGCACTTTATGGCATGGACTTTAAAACGGTGTGGTACAGATATGAAAAGTAATATTTTCACCTATTTTTTAATTAATAGCAATAATTTCAAAAACTGGAACTTTCAAAGTTTGACAAAGTCTACATTTTCTTTGCCCAATTTAGTTAATTACTGCGGGAAAGCTACTGATTGTAAACTAGCCCACGCCGTACTCTGGTAATATTTCCCTAAAAACTCAAGTAGGTTATAGCTAATGTAAATTTAACAGCATGAACTATTTGATTCTCTCGGACATCATTACACTCACTTCCAATGGAAAATGTGAGATCATTGACAAGACGTAGTATTCGACAGAAACTGAAAATTATGAAGTGCAATGCTCAAGTTTTGCAGATTCCAGAGTCTTAAGTTAGTTTCAAGGTAATTGAATTGAGTACCTATCTCTTTTAAACTATATTAATGTCAATTAACCATTATTGAAAATGAACTCCATAGGAATGATATCAGTAAAATTAATTACAATGATGTATTAAACAATTAGATCACCTGAAAGTAAGTCTTCCCTTGAACAGTTCCGTTGTTTTTACCCTTGGGCTCATCAAGAATTACCCCAACCCATTTTCCTTGTGCAAATCCGGTGACTCCAAAGTAAGCTACTTCTCCTTGTACACCTTTCCCAATCACTTCAACTCGCATGCCAGTATGAAGGTGTGCCATTTTGATTAGCTAAACATAATCGGAAAAAACATTAGTTAACATGGACTTTAACTGCTATAATTTGCAATGCATACCTATTTTATTAAAACTTCAGCTAGAGTATATTGAGCGGGTTGCTGTTTGCATACTAGATCTGAGATTTCTGCGCCTTTGAGAATTCTGTAAGAAGCTGGCATCTTGATAGGCGTGGCAGTACTCAATTGACGAGTTCGTTGAGCTTACGATCACAAGCCTAGCTGGCCATTGTGCCATTCTTCTACTGTAGTTATGTATATATATATATATACATACCAAGTAATAACCTAGTCCAGAATCCAGCGTTCCGCAAGTGACGTTGTAGGATGTAATGAGGTAACAAGAATAACATATGTAGTAAGTGTTAACTCATTCGATCATTTTACATGGGAAAGTCGATTTTTAAACACTTCTTGTACTTACTTGAGTTCTTTAATAAATTTCCTAACTATGGAATCACTCTAAATTTGAGGACGTAGGCTATGAACCTATGGTATTTAGTTGAGGTTATGATGATAGTGATTGATATTTTTGTAACGTATAAGCTTTTTCTAGCTGCTACATTTTGAGATGTTCAAAATTGGTGCTCACAAAATATTTCATTCACATGAAATATTAACTGGATAACAATAAAATGTTGTTGCACTTGAAAAAACAAGAAAGTAGAGAAGTAGGACTACAGTCTACAAAGTAAAAACTGACGGAACAAATCCGTCAGAAAATGACAGGTGATGGTGATTGGATAACAGCACAGATTATATTATTATTGAAGGATATAGAGACCACGTTCGTACTATATCGATAAGGATATTCTCCAGTAGTCCAGTAGCGTTCGTATTGTAAGTATATTATGGGGTTTTAGTGAATTTAATGAACTGGAAACGAAGTTTAAAGTAGGTTTTAGAACACTTATTGTGGCTACACACCTTCTTTTTATAAAATAAAAACAAAGAAAGGCAGAAAGATTCAATCCATGGCATACAAGATTCCTACGAATGCAAACAAAAACCTATAACAAAGAACAAATAAACAAAATACATCCAAAAGACCCAGGAAACAACACTATTCTTCACATATTTCTTCCATCATGTAGTCGTGTACGGAGTAGAAGGCCTTCTTCAAGAGATCCTTTTAATAATTTTGATCCGAAAAATGGACGACACTTCTTGCTTCAAGTTTTTTGGAAGTTTATCATACAATTTAGACGACGTATAAATTGCATTTTTAGCATACAAATTGGAATTGTGAGTTGGCATTTTAATTTTTTTCTTAAATTAAAATTATTAGTCAATTTACTTTAAAATAAGTTATAATAAGAAGGTGTGTAGCCACAAAGGCCCTGTTACACTACGGTGGTTTGCCACGTCGCTAGCCACGTGGCCGGCTACAGGTGCATAGCCTATGGTTACAGTGAATTAAATGGAACTGTGTTACACTATGGTAGCTAGCGGAGTGGCCGGAAATAAGCCACTTGGGTGACAAAAGTAGCCACGGACACATGCAATGGCTGTTCTCAACTAGCTGGTTACAGGCCACTCGGGTCGTGGCTGCTCTTCGCTGTGAAAGTGTCAAAGTGCACTGCATGGGAGACTGCGGTAGCCGGCGACGGAATTTCCCTTTTGATTTCATCTTTTTCCGAGTTTTTTTCTCTTGGACCCTCTTCTTCACCCCTCCCCCCCCCTAAATACGCCCCTGGAACTGCTTGAAATATTAATTTAACCATTCTTTTGATTGATAAATAAATAAATGGTTTATTGCGTTCAACATGTTAACATGTTATGCAAACGTCACTTTTGAAAAGCTAAAACTTTCCACGCACTCTAACATTGAAATCCCAGTCAGACATACATTTTGACATTCACTCTCTCTCTCATTCATTCGAATTGTACCACTCTAGTCCTGTAGTCAGTTTGTGTGTTCCGCGTTTTCCCAGTCGTGTGCCATAAACTCGTCTGTATTGTAAAATGCTTCTGCGGCCAAAACTTTTTTCAGGCGAGTTTTAAAAACCTTAAGCTCATGGGTACTTTTGATCGAATTTGGTAACCTGTTGACGAGCTGAACTCCTACCTGAGAAGATAAACGTTCATGAACTGCCGTTCTGTGTCTCCCAGTTCGGTAGTTTTCCCTGCCTCTAGTTTCATAAGAGTGAATGTCACTTCCTCTTACGAGACCGCATTTTGACTTGAAAAAAGACATGTTTCTAAAATATAGAGGCAAGGTAGTGTCAACAATTTCAAATTTTTGAATGCTGGCCTACACGACTCTCTCCATTGCAATTTAGCAATGGTTCGGACTGCTTTTTTTGTAGAATGAAGACCCTGGCAAAACTTGATTTTGAGCATCCACCCCATAGCGCCAATCCGCTATCTGAGACCGTCTGTCGCAGACAAAATTCAATGAAATTTGATTTTGTTGCATTTATTTTAAGATTGAGCTCGTTGAAATTCTGAATTAAACTATTGAGCTCAAGAAATGAAACTATTTCCAATTGTTGGTTTGTAGATGCTTTGAAACAGAGAGTCGTGTCATCTGCGTACTGGACAAGCTGCCCGTTCTGTACCGATGAACCAACGTCGTTGACATAAATCAGAAAGAGAAGAGGGCTGAGTATGGAGCCTTGTGGGACTCCATAGTACAGCCCCTCCTCCCCCGATCTAACGTCAGAAACTCCTACGAATTGTGATCTATTACTGAGATATGATTCAAGCCACTTGAGTGGCACTCCTCGTATCCCGTAATATTCGAGTTTTTGAATCAAGGTGACATGATCGACACAGTCAAAGGCCTTTGATAAGTCGAGGAACACACTGAGTGTAGTTTCTCGATTCTCGATTGCTTCTACTATCATCTCGACTAGACGAACGTCTGCGTCTATAGTGGATTTTCCACTTTGAAATCCAAATTGGTTTGATGGTAGTAGTTTGTGTTTTTCTAGGAAATTCGCTATTCTGATAATCGAACATATAACGTTTCCTGAGTTGAAGGTTTGGTTCAATTTTGTACTTTCGCATGTTCCATTATACATGGTATCAATTAAGGCCGGATACGGTTTTATCACTTATGAACGGCGCAGGACCAAATTTACAGACTAATTTTCTAGGGACTATAAACTACCTTTCGACATAGTTGTTAGCCCGATGGCGCCAGTGGGATGCGCCCCGCTGGGTGTTAGTATAATGGATTTTTCAGATGGCTATATGACATTGCGTACCGTTGAAAAGAAATTTTTAGCACAAAGAATGCCACAAACCGCACTTCTTAAAACCTTCTCTATAAAAAATTGTTACATTTTAATTTTCAAAAATTAAAATCTTTAACGGTAATAACTTTTGATAGAATAGACTATTCATAACTCAGTTTGCAGCATTGTTTTTGGTAAAACAGAAATACTTTTTCAGCTATATGAAACTTGCCGTATACGGGTTTAAAAATAATTAAAAACAAACAATTCAAAACCGACATTTTAAGTACAGGTTTTGCCGAATGCAAAAACCTATGGCCAGCTGCATATAGTTAAAAAGGACTTTTCATGGCCAAAAGCAATGCTGCAAACTGAATTTTTAATACAAAATTCCATAAAAAGTTATTGCCGTTAAAACATTTAGTGTTTAAAACGAAAGACAATCTTTGTTAAAACTTTATACGGCAATAAATTTTGATTCAAAACATTTTTGGAAGGGTGATTTATTTGCATTTTTGTGTTGAAAAAATATTTTATCAACGATGCATATCGATGCATGTCTTATAGCCATCTTCGAAATCCGTTCTGCTAACCCCCAGCAAGGAGCACTCCACTGGCGCCATGCAGGTCCGGATTACCCATAAGGCCAACCTAGGCCCTGGCCTAGGGCGCAAGCTTGCGGGGGGCGCAGTCGCGGGGAAAACGACAAATTGCTACACTGTACTTAGTTAAGAGAGTTTTGAGTGTCCAGGCTCTAAGCTTGAGTCTTAACATCGACACTGGTTAAGCTTTCACGACGGATGTCCTAACCATTGATTTTAAATGTATAGGGTATAGGCAAAGACAATACATGTGTATGTATTGTCTTTGGTATAGGGCTAGAGGGTTAGATTTGCAGGACTCTTTCATATTAATTATTTAACAATTAAACATTTTATTTCCATAGTTACTTTAAAATTCCACAAATTATTAACGATAACATTAAAAGTGCAACGTATAATTTCTATGGCAACTCAAGTCAGAATGTATTTGTAAATACATAAGGTAGCACTCCTCAACCGGCTGCGCTGTAACGTCCGCTAATAACACCCGATTAGGTCCCTTGGTTAAGGGAGGTTACACCGTGGTCACCCGTCTTGCTTGGCGCTCGGGTCTGCGTTCACTCTAAGTATGAAAAAGTGAAAATCGAGTCATTCTCTTTTCCCTCTTTCATATTAGAGTGTTGATAACACCTATTAGGTCCCTTGGTCGGTGGAAACGGGCAACAAGCAGGTCGGGTTTGCACAGAGGATTGCTACCGGGCTTCGCGCCCCCGCCAAGGAGATGTGGGTTTTCACGGTTTTTACACATCTATAAAATAAACAAAAAACCAAATTTTTAACTCCGCTAAGCCGGTGGCAAGCCCGGGACTCGGCAACGAGGAGGAGGAGTCGGAGGAGTATCAACCTCGATAAAAAACCGGAGGTCATCTGGCCCGGATGACAGTTTCTCTGTAAGGGCTCCTTGTCAGGGTGACGGCAAAGTTCGCAACGGTGGAGCAGGTGGACCAATCATCTCCGGGGAGCTGCGACACTTGAACTTGCGGTGAGGAGTGGTGACCAGAGATCTGCAACGAATGATGTGACTTGGGAGACTTGTCTCAGTGACTAGAGATGAAAGAAGACCTTAAAGGAAGGAAGGTGAAGATTAACGAAGATGAAGTGAGGGACAGTGGGATTGTGTACGTATCAAAACTTACTCAACGAATTAATTAAATAATGAGTTCAACGGAAATAAAGTTGTGTTTACTTAATTGAATGTTTACAAAATTGTGTTACAAAACAAAACTAACATGTGATTAAACATAGATTAATGTTCACCACACTACCCCGACAAGGAGTAAAATGAACGGCGAAAAACACGAAATTTAACAAGGATTAACAATCATTGACCATACAATTTTGGGGGACATTTTGTTCATCTTGAACGCCAGGTACTAGTCTTTACCAAATTTTCCTTTACACCCTCCTTAAAGCGAACATCTTATATCTATTCAAGTAAGTTCATTGATACCCGTGTTTCTATTCCGTTTGCTGTTTATCTCTTGGAATATATTATTTAATTAGTTAAAAATTAGTAAATAGCTAAAATAGTTCCAAATAGGCTCTAGAACGAGTGGCAGTGGTTCGCGTCTCGACCGAAGACCGAGACCAGAGACAGGTGACCGCAATCTATGTATTTGTCATCTAGCTTTGAACAGGCGCTAGTTCGCGCATGTGACAGAGACAGGGGACATACAGAAGACACCGAGGCACATGTGGGTCGCAGTCTCCTGTCTCTACTCTTGGTCACCAGTCGCGGTGCAAACTGTCTTATGTACAGTTAAATGTGGCAAACAAATTCTACCATCGTCCACGACAAACTTTAAACAAAGAATCAGAGAGAAGGCTGAAGCAAACACTGGTTTTACTGAAGGAAAATGCACAGATATTTCCGGTTTACAAATCTATAATTGTGAAAAAAACCATGTGCATGCGCATGTCAACATCTGAGGCTTGTAGACGACACGCATTATTAGTTGAAGATGACCGTTTTGTGGGTGTCCCCTCTTCTAAATACCTGGGAGCATTGATGACATCAGATAACTCGATAGAAGACTATAAAATGTTCCCAAATGACAAATATTTTGCCTCTGTATTTTGTATGAAGCAAACAGTTTAGGCTTAAGCATAACTACGAGTGTGAAGAAGTGTATGCAAATGTATCCCTTATTTCAAATTGCATGGGTTAATTCATTTGTCAATACTACCCTCCACCAATAATTTGCCTATATGACAGTATTTTTGGCGAAGGCGGAATCGTTATAGTATACTTATAGTAGCAGCACTTTTTCTTATAGAAAATAAATAATAAACAAATCTTATATGAAAATTGATTGGTTTCTATAAGAATTTGAGCTGCTACAAAAAGTCTATTCTACAAAACTAAATTCATAACGTTGGACCCCGTTTTGCAGTTGCGCTGAGTGATATCTGGCTTTCGTCATCATCTGTTTACAATAGTTTCTCTGTTGACCACACGACCACATTCGCCCCTCCCCCACCCATCAATAAACAGCTGAGCGGCCGCCTTATCCCGTCAGCTGATCTGTTTACCCGCCACGACACTGACGACCTCTGGTGTTTATTTACAACAGCCAACACATTACTTCACTATATTTCGTGATAAAGACGCCGCGAGTCGATAAACTGATGGAGGTAAACACGAACCAGGCACCAGCTAAGATAGCTTGATTTATGAGTCACAATGCTTTTTGAGTTAGAATAATTGGCTACGAGTCTACAGTGTATTGTTTATGGGTCTAAATACCTGATAACCTCAGCGTATTTTGTACAGCCTTAGACTTTTGCGTCAAAGGAAGTTTACTAATAAATCCAGTTCTATACAAAGTTATTATAAATGATGGACCCATTTTTAAAAACTTGTACTTATTGAAGTACAAATGATACATGAAATAAATGCAATCAAATGCATTTAATTGTAATACATTAAAACCCCTTGAAAATTCCTCTTTTCATTGGTATACAAATTATTCATGTAGTATTTGTACTACAAATCCAGTTCTATACAAAATTATTATAAATGATGGACCCATTTTTAAAAATTTGTACTAATTGAAATTATTGTATTGAAATTATGTGTAATAATTGAAGTACAAATGCTACATGAATTAAATGCACTAAATACAATTAAATGCATTTAATTGTAATACATTAAAACCCCTTGAAAATCCCTCTTTTTATTGGCAAAAAAGGTATTCATGTAGTATTTGTACTTTAATGAATACGAATTTTTAAAAATGGGTACATCACTTATAATAACCCTGTTTTTATGATAACTAATAAAAGTGTAAAGTGTTTCGAATCCATCAAATGTGTTTTTAATTATATCACGAAAACATTCGTCCCACTCTTACAACAACAAATGTGTTGACCCCTGCGGATAGCATTGCGATAGCACTCATCCAAGACAAAAGACGATTGTCTTATTATGAAGTTTAAGGATTATTTTCCTTTGGTGAACTTCAAAATATTTTCATTTCATCAACATACAATGTAATTTGAAAGTTACAGTCAAAATTTAAACATTTGCGTCTAAATAAAAATACTACTTAAACAGCACATCTGGTTAAACAACTCAATTTAATCTTTTATTAATACTTTAAAGCCTCATCCAATCAACCTCATTCAAAGCCTGTGGCTTCAACTTTTATGATAATTCCGTTGTATTTTTCCTGTACCGACACTATTTCAATTTTAACGAGTAAATTTATAAAATAAAAATACTGCTCTTGGAATAAATCCGTGGAGCCAGCCAGCATCACTAACGATGATCACCATCAGTATCCAGTTACATTGGCAGCACTGCTCTCGAGCCAATATTTGTGCTAGCCCAGCGATCAATTAATTGAATAAACACGGGGACATTTCGTGCTGTTGTGTTGGTAATAAATCACAAGACTGACAAGTTACACAAGCCGACGTTTTACTCTGCTTAGCTTCGTTCAAAAAACGTGCCCCAAAAACACTTTAGAGTTCAAAGGAGATTAGTTTTAAATCGGTGTTACCCCCATGAACGCTAAATGTTAAATTTTATATTAATAACATAAAATTATAAAAATATTCATGACAGTATATGACAACTTATGCAAAAACATAAGGTATTTGTTCCTATAGTTTAACAAAACAAACATTATCTTTTTTTACATATAGGTAAACTTACATGAAAATGTAAAAGGTTAATAAAAATACCACATATATAAGTAATATTGTATTAAAGCAGAAAGCACACAAAGTAGTAATTTCTTTAAGGTAGTCAATAAATAGAATTTTAACTATAAAACCAATATCACGGACAATAATAAAGAAGCTACAAAATTGTGGTTTAGAGTTACGTCATTTCGTGTTAATAAATGTATAATATAAAAATTCAGCTGTCCTAAACAATTTGAAAGTTTCCTAAAGCATTTAACAATAAAATTGTGTAAGAAAGCAATGAGGCACAAATTTTACACAGGCACATTTACAACTATCAACTACCTGAACATGCTCAGAGTTTGCTGCATTTCATAAAACAATGCTTGAACTCAAACGTTTCTGTTCGAAAACCAACTTCAAAGCAACCTTCACGATGACTTAATCTACAAAATTAAATGCATACATCCGCCATAGTATACATATATGTTTACGATTAAAGACACTTAGTTCTAAAATATGGACTTAACTTGAATAGTAAGAACAAAATGAACTTAAGATTAGGCATTGTTAAATTAAAGTTAAATGTAACAAGTCAAAACTACACGATTTGGCATCACGTTTGGCTAGTAATTTTTGTGATGTGTCTTTGGTTTGAATTATTTACACTGTACAAAATATCCCATTTTGCACAAACTCATGAGAGTCCTTGCTGTTAACCCTTTAGTTCGCACTTTAATTGCAAAGTTTGTGAAAGAAAAACACTGCTGGTAAACAATCGCGAAGACTTCAAGAGTACTGAAACCGAAAAGTAACGGTTTCACCTCAAACAGTTCTACGCCAAAAACTTATTTCTTTAGTGATCTTTTTGATTGTTCATAATCTTCACAACATTATTTCTTGGAGTTTGTAACACCGTGTTGTGAACACCCTGTACACTTTTACTAGCGGCTAACAAGATCCTACAGTATGAATAAGGCGGGAATCAGCATTTACTGTACAGATTTGTACGAAGAACACTGAGAAGGTGTCATCGATCTAAAAGTACGTCAAAACACTAAACCCATAGAACGTGTTATGACAGGTAGATAACGGATAGATGCCACATGGCTGAAGCAGGAACCTAAGTTGAGGCAGCCTACGCACAGAATGCGCTGCGAGGGAATTCTATCACGAGACTTAAGTAGCTCCTGACGAAGCGTGTTTTCAGTTATTTCCGGAAATCACACGAGTTGGTCTCATTTAACACATCGACATCGGATAAACTCGAGCATGTGGAGCCGAGGGGAGAGACGGCGAGATATAACAGCGCTTGTAGCGCATTCTGTTCGTGAGATACCTAGCTTGGGTTTCCTGCCTCAGTCATGTGGCACCTATGCGCCATCTACCCACCATAACATTGTCTTTGACTGAACTTAATACTCGTAGCAATCTTATTCCTGTATTGGTCCATCAACCTCAAATGTCACTAGGACCACTCCTTGCTAGCGAAGGTAGCAGCAGACGCCTGATGCGCGTGGTACAGCTGTGTATACTGATAGTCTAGTGGAGGGGGGAGGTACGCAGGTTCCTGCGAGGTTCCCGAGGGATACGGGGGAGGAGGTCCTTGTCCTGTCATCCTCTTGTTCTTGTACCTGCGGTTCTGGAACCAGATCTTCACCTGGGTGGCTGTCAGCTTGATGGAGTTGGCCATCAGTTCGCGCTCCGGCGCTGATAGATAGCGCTGCTGCTTGAACCTCCTCTCCAGCTCGTACACTTGTGCCTGAAACACGCAATAAGTAATGTGTTGACTGCTTTGTGAATAAGTATATGCATAGTCTACATATCGAGGACCAGTCGAGGAGACCCAAATTGAATTACTAAAAAAGTAAAGTTTAAAGGTATAGTTTGTCTTGTTTAACGAGGCGAAGTTTGTTTGAAACTACTACAAAGTCCTTTCCACCACTTACGTCTACCTTTACCTAACGTCACCGTATAGTCACTTTACAAATGTAAGTGGCGACTGCTGGATCGAACTCGCACCTACCGAGTGATGAGCTCCGTAATCGCGCACGATTCCAACCCGCCACGGGTCCGCTCACGAGGTTGCTAGTGACTGTATACTGTAGTCTGTACAGGTACTTTGGCCACAGATACGAAAAGTAACAGAAACACGATTCAAACACTAATTTGTCGTCTTTAAAATGTTTAAATATTTCCTTTTGTAGGATGTTTTATGTGACGTATCTTCAAACACAAAATAAATGGTCATTATGAAAGTTTTGAAATTTTGAAAATTTTAATGGTGAGTGTATTGTTTAAAGTGTGCACTTCTGACATACCATTTAAATTCTTAGATAATTTTTAACCACTCTCTTC
The DNA here is from genome assembly GCA_018831715.1 of Matsumurasca onukii. NCBI lineage: Eukaryota > Metazoa > Arthropoda > Insecta > Hemiptera > Cicadellidae > Matsumurasca > Matsumurasca onukii. Next base: position 20,731,199 of record CM032062.1, on the reverse strand, counting down.
CATTTAAATTAGGTTTGATTCGTCCATGAGATAAATACAGGCTGTTTGTTTCATCAAAACACGTTTATGACCGCTATTTTTGCAAACTTACTCGTATATATGTAGGTTGTACAGTATAATAATGTAAGTATATAAGGAGTGGATTCGTGGTGGATTGGTATCGCGCACGACTCCGGAGCTTATCACTCCGGTGACGCGGGTTCGATCACCGCAGGCACCACTTTCAATTTGTAATGTGATTAAACGGTAACGCTAGGTAAAGTTCGAGGTTGAGTGGTAGAGAGGACTTTGTAGTCCTAACTTCACTTCGTTAAACAAGACAAACTTTACCTTTACCTTTTATGTGTAACTTATTGACCGAACCGCGACTTAAACCTGGACCTCCCATTTACGTACCGAGTGAAAATGACCATTACATTATCCTCAACACCTATTTATGTCTTCAAATTTAGAAGTATTTAATGTGAATGTTTGTTCTAAACCTGTAGCTGTTTACCAAGTGTAAACAAGCAGGACGTATTAAAAGCAGATATAAAATAAAGTACTGTATATCATTATCTAAGGACTTAGTAGATGTAACACCTAAGTTTGTGTACACGCTGAATAAAATTTCATAATATGCATGTAAAATTTTGAACATTTTCATAACATATGGGTCTGAATCGGTGCTCATTCCATGGTCCCGAGTCGGGGTTATACCATTGATTTTAAATATGTATTTAAAGTCAACGGCTTTGCCAAGCCGACGCATGAAACATCTCGTTTTCCGAAAAAAGTTACTCGCTAATAGCAAAAAGTGCAGTAGTACACTGTACACAGAAACAGTTTCTTTATATTGATTAACTATCCGTTTTACGAAACTAGTGGTAAGGAGAAAGTAAAAACAATTAAATGGATCAATGCAGTTAAAGGAGATTTAAACGCGCCTGGTATCAAACGGACATTTATTATCACGCAGTAGGAAAACATGTTTGGTTGAAAGGGAAGTGTCTAAAAAAGATAGCCTAGAAAACCTGCACCTGCACTGATAAAAGACAACATTCTTATTCCGAAAGGATAAAGCAAGCCTGGGCACTAAGAAAAACTAAATTTTCAAGACTGCATTAACGTATTTCGCGTAGTGCGACTGGGCCTATACCAAAATATTACATGAGTAATTAAAAAAATAGGTTCATTACTTTAGACTACAGTAAATTAATTGATACAGTTTTCTGATGGGAGACATATATTATATCGAAAGCTTTGTAAGTTTCAGTTTGATTCTAAAATTCTACATACCTGTATAGGGTTGCTCAGCAAAGCTCATGAGCCTTAGATTCGGTTAGGCAAGTAATCAGTTCGCGTTTCTCCGTGTAGGGAAATCGCTTAAATCTTGTTAGCCATTTAAACTTGTTTGTTAGGACAAAATAACTCATTCATCAACACTCTAAAGAATTTATCCCCGCACCCCATTGGATGTGCATAAACCGGTACTTTTATGTTCTCTGCTGTTACAGTTGGTCAATGTGATACACGTCTGTGACTTGTCGTCCGTTGCGCCTATCCAGCCAGTCAGCCAATGGACAGCTGTCGTTGGACGTTTTCTCTAATGGCTTATAATTTCTTAACGTTTTCGTGTACATTTACAACAGTATTGTTTTTCAGGCTAGTTAACAAAAAATTAATTAGGTCTAAAAAACGGAAGCGAAAACTCGTGTTGTTTGTGGTTGGTGAATAGTCAGCTTGAGCTGAATATTTCTAGCTGAATTCATTTCCTAATGTTTTGGGCTAGGGGGTCTTTTCACCTGAAGACGGGATCAGATTCCAGATCCCGAAATGTCGTAACAATATTTAAAACTCAGAAGTGCTATATCATTGTCAACAATATACTTCAAACAAAGGTGTTCTTCAATTCTTTAGATTTGTTACTCACTAAACAGATTACCGTGTATACCGAGTGCGGCAGAACGGAATGAGCAGTTTGACTCACACTGTGGTTGGGAAAGTAAAACTTTATGGTATTGTTTTGATCAGTAATCTTTTGTTTGGTTCAATATTGAGGAAGGAGAAAAAAAAAGAAGAAAAGTGCTTGATTTCATCTTAGAGAAGAAATAAATAAAGATACATAAACAAACAAACCAAAAATAAAAGTTTATAAATTATAAGGGGAAAAACCAAACAAAACCTAAATAATAAAAAAAAAATAAAAATAAGCCTTTATCCTGTATAAATTCCAAGGTTCTGCTTTTGGGTGGGATACAGACCATACTATCACTAAATAGAACAATCCAGAACCCTGGCGTCCGGAAATTCCTGCCAGAATCAGAATGTCGCGAATATCAGAGTATCAGGGGGCCAGAGCCAAGCAGGAGATTGTGCAGTGTACTTCACCCCTTTTCATCCCACCCGCTAAAGATGTGCGAGCATATTTCAAATATAGTGATTCCGTGATTGTGACGCAACGATGTTTACGACAGCTTTTTCTTATTCCGTGTCACGAACTTGTACGTTCCATAATACAAACACCATACAAGCGTGGTCACAAATGCGGCAGGTGCAGGTGTCACATGTTAACGTACCTGGGTGAATAGTATTCTCGGTTTCCTCTTCGCTCTGGACCTCGTGAGGATCTTCTTCGGAGTAAGGCTCTTGCTCACCACTCCTAGGAGAAGCAATAATTGTTAATGGTCGTCAAGAGTTGATTTAAAATGATAAGACCCAAAGGGGCTACAGCTCCCTGTAATTTTGAGTCTAAGCTACCATAAAACCTATCCTAGAGTTTCGTTATAAAATATTTCAATGAGAGTTGTTTTATGTGATTTCTTAATTAAACTGATGGATTGCCCTGCCTCATTAAATCCAGTCTCGGATATGTTTTCCTCAACATCATTTTGTATGAAAATAATCACTTCAATAATATTTTGGTTTAATTTGTTAGGTCTTCCACAAGTGATTTCCGCATCATCAGACCAACCTTAATATTATGGAAGTGATTTTTTTATATGCACAATTATTTACGACTTCCAATAAAAGAGTATATTTCAAGAAAGACTATGTTTTCTTGTAAAACAAATGTATCGATTCCTGTGTTCATATATTTACTAGGATGCCGCTGCGACATCTAAGCGTTATAGTTAGTGATAGTTTCAAAAGTACTGTATATAAAGCTATTTATTTCGCTCTCCATATGGAAGAAAACAACGAAGAACAAAAACAGAAAGCCGTTTTGAGCTTCCCAACACCTCCTGAGTCAAGAGATCAGAACATAGAGTTGAAACAGAAAATTAAAGTAAGTGTTGAAACAGTAGAAAGGTAGCACGTAAATATACACAATTTTGAGTGTAATAGTCTATATTGGCTTTATGTTTACTTGTATATACACATGTGTATATAATATTTTTACTATCAAAACGTGATGTATAAATGTGTCAGAAACGGGGCTCATTTTATGGCCCCGTCCCGGATCTATACCATAATGACGGCATAAATCGTCCATTTTTCTAAAGAAATTACCTAAAATAATGTTATACCGTTGGTTTAGATAGTCACTAATTAAACATGGAATAAGAATACTGTACTTAGTAGTTAGATAGCATTCACTATCACTATTTGAGATGCCGACCACTCTCATGAGGGTATTTTAAGGCAAATATGTGGTGAGGGATGAGTGTGATGAGAGGTAGTAATGAGTTATGAGTTGTAGTCTTGTTACAAACTAAGGCCAACTCTTCCTTAGAGTGGGACATTAATTAATAGCCCAATGACCAATAGAAATACAAGGACCAACGTCATTTAAAACGTCATTTACACACGATTTTATATTTTCCACAATTTTGAAGGTTTTATCCTTACGGCTCAAGAATCAATGCAATATTGATCGTATGGTTTTATTTAACTCGAGAGTTTGGCACTAGTGTTCTACTTATGATTTTTTACGTCGAGCTGTAAATATTTGGATTTTATTTCATATGGATCTAAGCTTATACATAAGTTCATTTCCAAACTTGATTAATAATTATTAATCATGCTGAGTAGTCTAACAGTTACTCTCTGACTAATTTGTAGATTCGGCCATTCGGTCAAACACTTTATGAAAAAACTTACTTGTAATATAGTCCTGAAGCGCTGTACTACTCGTATTTCTATCTAATAAAGTTGTTATTAAATATTTACAATAGAAAAAGACAAGTTGACATCATAGATCCAAAACACGGAATTCTCCAAGGTAAATTAAACAGCTTTGCAGGTTAACTGAAAGAACCTATGTGCTGTCATCTCTCGGACAAGCTTTCTAACTAACTTCACACTATGAGACTGAGTAGGCCCTACAGTCACTTTCGTATTAGAAAATATAGATGTTTAAATTGTATGATCTTGCATAATCTGCACATATTCAACTAAACATAGTTTTACCGTGGAAGAAGTAAAATATAAGCTCATTGGCCCCATGACAATTCTGCCTTCTTCATAGGTAAAGCTCAGTCAATGTTGATTTAGGTTGTTGTTGCCATCTGCGAATAATCCCATTTGATCAGACCCACTGCCAGTGTAGGTATACTTAATACTAGGCGTGGGTTTGAAACTAACTAAAGAGCTCTAACAAAAAAAGAAGCTAAGTCCATTTTTTTATTTTTATTTTACAAATTTTATGTTGGCACTCCTGTAGAAGCAAATGTAGGCAGTGTTATTTTGGCAAAATACATGCTCAGTTACGAGGAAAAGTCAAATAAAACACCAAAAGGAAAAGTACTGGAGTACCATCTTCAGTCACTGATTGGCTGAAACCATTTACGTACTCAAATGTACTGATCGTATTATTTACGACTTAAGGAAGAACTAGATTATACTTTAACTGCTCACATCCAAGGTTGTATTAAAGATTTAGTCGTTAAAAAACGCTCTCCTGTAAAATTGGTCAAAAGTGACTAAGCCGCTTTTCTCCGTTAGTTCTGCAACTTATACATCTATACAAGAGCTGGCGCGAGTCCAGCGAATCAGTCGTCACCACAAAACATACATAGTGTTAAAAAATACTGTCGAGGGGATCGTAAACACTAAATATTATATTTCATCACTGATATAGGTCGTAAAGAGAATATCTTTTATACAGCTTTTGAGTGATCAAAAAAACACTTTTAGGATAAGTGATGAACAATATTTTCGTCATCATGCAATTTTAATGAGAATTGTAAAATTCTATTTAGTTTAGAGAACAATTGTACTAAACCCGAGTATATAGAAAGAATTTGTAAAACTCGGTGCTTTTAAATGTTTGTAAACAAATCTTTAAGTCTGTACCTGCCTACATAATTTCTTGTAACCGTGACATTCCGTAAAAGCTTAAACATAACATCTTAGGCCTACGTAATAAAAGCGCGCCTCTTTAAGAAATGCAAACCTTTGTGAATGCACTGAAAATCGAGCGAACAAAATTGACGTAAAATAGAATCTAGCCACTTGGAAAAATTTAACTTCGGTTCGTTCGTTGATTAAATTGGTTGGTAAGACTTCGTCGTCATTGTGACGCCCGTTCTACGTAATGACTTCTGTAGTTTCATTTTAAAGCCAGCTAGAGAAGACAACAAAGAAATTGAGTTATTTGCCTTCACTCTAAAACTTGGAAATACAGATCGCACACATGTATTTTCTTTTAGTAAAAATTATTTCAAAATTAATATTGAGATGCTTGATTTTAGTAATACAAAACTACGCTTAATTATCAGTCATCACTGAACTTTGAAATTGACATGGATAGATATATTTTACCCATGAGGGAGGCTATTTCCATAATCATAAATTTAAAACAATGTAATTAGGCTATATTAATTAATAAGATATTAAAAAAAATTATTGTAAATATCAATTGGAAATAAATGATTTATTATTATTATTATATTTATTTAAAATTAAAATAATAAAAAATGACGCTTTATTTCTTACTGTCATCAGAGGAGGAGACCTCCTGGAACGGCGGGGAGAGGTGACTCAGCTGGTGAACGTGTTGTGACGTAACTCCGGCAGCTGCACTGTGATTGGTCGAGGCGGCGCGAGGCGGGCTCTGATTGGTGGAACTGACGCGTGCCGCCTCCTCCCATTGGCCGGTGCCTCTCGTCCCCTCGAAACCCGCGCAAAACTGTTCACCAAATTGACATTGACTCGGCGGCGCAAAGAAATCGGAAAAATTCGACACCGATTGCTCGTAAATCGGGTAGTTTTGGTCGTCCTCGAAAGCGATGGAAGGGTCGTAGCTAAAGTTTTGTTCTTCTTCCGCTAAATTTAGAATGTCTTTGACGGAAAAAGGAGTGCCGTTAGGCACTGACGTACTGGACACTGGATAGTTGGCATTTATGTACTCGCAAGAGTTCGTACCGTAAAAGTTGTTTGGGTAACTTGAAATCATTTTGTTCTATTTTCAAATAAATTAAAACTTACACTCTAAGTTCCATTACACGGGACAACTCACGCATAAGAAACAATAAATTACAGTCAAGTACGGTTTCTTGGCAGCCTTGCTTGCACGAGATTAATTTAAACTCCATACAATGTTACGATCTCTACCTTGGAAATGCCATATTTTTCTCAAATATCACAAAAATAACCCAAAAGTGCACAATTTGGAGCAGTTGAGTCCAAACCACACTCAATATCAATATCGCAATAAAAACAAACACAATATCACTTAAAACACCGCACAAACAACTATATAATCTCACAATAAGCGCGTGGGAAGAAGACTGTCTAAAGACTGACCATTTTCAATCCCTCCTCCAGAATCCTACCCCCTTCCCCTTCTGGTGTTGGGTTAAGCTATTAAGCGCCATTTAGTAAACTCACTCCCCCCTCAATGTGTTCCCATCTGGCTTTTAAACGTATGATCTCCTCGGATAAACCTTTACAGGCCACACCTCCCGATCTGTCTGGGGAATGTGGAATCACGTATGACGATCGACTTAAAATTAGTTACAATTTACAAACACCTTGCAGAAAAGTGTTCACAATAAATGTGTCTGTTAACTTCATTTGTAACGTTTCTTATTAATTAATAATACTAAACAACAACCAGACCTACACTCAACTAAGCGCTAAAGCGCTGCTGCTATGAGTGAAGCTAATTTCCTTTGACATTTGTTATTTCAATTGGCTAATTATAACTGTATAGTTCACTACGCTCACAGCCTAGCTTTGGACGGTCTTTTGTCTTGTATTATCTTTATTATCTTTTGTCTTGGCGGAACGAGGCAATTTGCTTTTCAGACAGCCTAATTTAACACACATTTAACTACATACCACAAAGGGAAAACGTAACTCCTCCCAAAAGTGGACTTCTGGTACTCCGATTCTTTTGGCTAACGAACTTGACCGAGATATTTACAAATATTACGAAAATCGGACAAAAATGCGACCTGTAGAGATGAAAAGCGTATATGTATAATTATAAAGTTTTGAACACATTTTCAAAACCTGTACTGGGAGTACGGATTGGTGCTCGTTTCATGGTCCTTGACCTGAGTCTTACCATGCTAACGGCATGAATATCTCATTTTTCCTAAGACAAAGTGAGAGATCCGAGGTCGAGTCCCGGTATGGTCTAAAAATGGTGTCTTCAAATTTCTTTAGTAATAAATTAGCTATCAAGCGTTTATAGAAATTAAGATCTATAATAAATCATTTGACATAATATTTAAACTCTGTTTATGATTTGATTGGCTTGGTTTTTCCAGTTGACATATAAACATTACTCAAAAGAAGTTTCGAGAAGTTCAAAGCTAAGTTTCGAGTATTTAATTGTCCATGGTATTTTTTAACAAATTAATTTTACACAACACATTATGTCTATGGGGACTACAATATTAGTTGAGAGAAAATACCTTTGTAAGGAACAAGATTTATTATTTTATGCTGCTGTAAGAAGACGCACTTTCCTACTTTTAGTATAGTAGTTTAGTTACGTAAGAAAGTATAAAGCTTTCAATTAAAAATGATTCAGATTTTATAAAATAAGATGGTTGCTTGTTGGTTAAAACTGGTTAAAGAATAAATACCATTTTTATAGATTAACTTTTCTACCGGTTATTGTGTTTAAAACTGCACAACGTTTCGAGAGGTATGAACACTCCTCTAGTTAACTAGTGAAACTTAGCCTTTATCAGATTCTAATTCTAAAAATAAGTATATGAAAGTTCATTATAGTGGCGGAGAGCAATTTAGTAAAAAGAAAGAAACAGACTGTTCCTGCCACTTCTGGAGAAAAACTCCTCCTAACGTTTCGGGCAGTTAAAAAACCATCCGTCTTCAGAGGACTACACTAATCTAGGAACTGCATCTAATTACATATCTTAACCTAAAATCTAACTGTAGACTTAACTTAAGATCTAAATACATCTAACGTGTATTTTTAAATATTGTTTGGTATAATCTTAGGTTAGATCTTAAGTTAAGATGTATAATTAAATGTAGTTCCTAGATTAGTGTAGTCCTTTGAAGACGGGTGGAGTTTTTAACTACCCAAAACATTAGGCGTAGTTTTTCTTTGGAAGTGGAAGGAAAAGTCCGTTTCTTTCTTTTTACTAAATTATCAACCTGTACCTGTAATTGACATTTACACATACATATTAGTATTAACAATAACATTAATTAACTCCAAATTGGAAAAGTTCATAGATTTCTATGTCAATGTTATAACACCAGCATAGTCAATTTTCAACGATGACTAAAAATAAGTTTAAATTTGATTTTTTACATGAACAATATTTTACAATAGTATAAGACTAAAGACATTAGGTGGTAAAAAATTAGAAATAATACACAAATTTATTCATTGAACTGTGTTAACATTATAGTTGAGAGGTTTTGCTCGTCTTTCAATAATTTAAACTGTTCTGCCAGCAAAGTACAAGTGTTGCCATAGTCAAAATATAATGGGGTTTTGTGCGTGTAAAGAGTGTATGCTCTTTATTATAATACAAATAAGTGTTTTGCCCACAATGAACAAAACGGAAAATACACATTGAACAATAATTCTAAAAGAAATGTTTTTGTTAAACTTAATATATAGCAAAGCTTTCAGTTCACCTAACTACTAGCCTAATTAATATTTGTTTCATTTTAGGGTACTATAACAAAGGAATTTAATTAACCAGTACTCCTTTCGTTCTTGAAATGTTTTCAAGAATACTCTATTCACTAACGAATAAACTCTACCGTTAGTTTATAGTAGAGTTTATACATTTATTCTTTAGATTATAGTAGATGTTAGTTTGAAAGTTCATAATAGTGGCGGAGAACAATATTGTCCATATTTGTAATTGTAATTTGACAAGCCATCAATTTTTATGATGTAGCGCTATTGTAGTATATTGGTTAGAATACTCCTAGGTTAGTTCTTAAGTTAAGATATTAATTAAATGTAGTTCCTAGATTAGTGTAGTCCTCTGAAGACGGGTGGAGTTTCTAACTACCCGAAACGTTAGGAGTAGTTTTCTCCGGAAGTGGCTGGAAAAGTCCGTTCTTTCCTTTTACTTAATTATAGTAGAAATACTGCATAATCAAGTAGAGCATTTGAACTTTAAATAAATATTAAACTAAACAAAGCCGTACAGGACAATAAGTGATATACACATTTAGGCATGTTTATAGTCATGAAAGATTCTTTAATTTGCAGGGATTTAGCAATCTACTCGTTTTACTTTTATGTTATCATTACTCTTGACAATAGTGGAATATAACAATAAGAAAGTTTTATTAATTTGTTAACAATATTAGTATTTGGTTCAATCTTCAATAATTTCATGGACATGTCCAAACGTGAAGTAGGTTAAAATTATTATCTTCTTGCGCACTAAAATATATTAAATACAGTTGGGACATAACTTTTTCTAATTTATGTGACAAGTCTACCGATGACTTCTTTAACGTCAGACGCGCATTGGCTGTAAATTTTCTTTCTTTATAGTTGGGATGTTAATAAAAAATATTCTTCCGACCCTCCAGGGAAGCAGGAAGGGTTGGCGCCGGGCACGGACAGGGATGAGGTTGTCCGACTTTTACCCCTAGGGATCTGGTCAGTATCAGGGCCAGGGGTGGTCTATCGTCACTGTCTCGTCAGACCCGACCTGGGGGTCAGATAGTTCATCATGTGTGGTATACTTCAAGGCTCCAACATGGGTCCGCTTCTCATCTTGCTTTTGTTAACTGCAATCATATTCACATACACCTATCCCTGTTTATAGTAATAACTGTGTGCAAAATGTTATATTGGAAGGCAGAAGACCAAGTTAAAGAAATTATCCACTTATTGAAAGGAAATATGTAAATTAGTAAGAAACAGTTTTTCAATCAGCTTCACATCACAGTTAACGTAAAGTTAAGATACCGGATGAAAACTTGGCAAATTTATTTTGATTAAGCTAACGTTAACAGCTAGTTTATATTTCACATTTTAACAGACTTATGGTATAGACTTATTTTATTTCAGTTTTATTGTACAAAGAAGTGCTTTAAAAACTATTAATTTACGTTTAAATACACGATTAGTCCAGAGCTTAGATTATTAGTATTGAGTGAAGCTGTAAAAACGTATATATTACAGAATTTTAACAAATTTTGAATTTACTAGAAATTGGAATTGGCTACGGGAGGAAAAAGAGGTGTTGCAGAAAGGGTCGCAGCTTTCAAAACGGCGTCGTAGTCCAGTTTTTATTTTAATTGTCTTACCTGAAAAATGAATTAGGTTCAACGCACTTGGAAGCCAAATGTTCAAATTGGTTTTCGATCGATATTTTTAATGCCAATACTGCGCACCTTTAACGGTAAATAGATTAAAAAGCCGCCTTAATATTTTAGAGACGGCAGAATAGAGTGACTGCAGGACCCACTCTGAGCACCGCTTATAAGATGATAAGTAACAATGCAAACTGTGTTTTAACCAGCTTAATGTACTAAAATCAAAACCCTGTTCAATGTAAGCACTATTAAGGCTGTTACATACAAACTCTAAAACTTTCATTTTTGTCAACAAATAAATTATAAAAATTAGATTGATTGAAACTTTATTTTCCCATAAAACACAGAACTCTAATCCTTGTAGTAAATACTTTGTTTAGCAAGGAAGCTTTACGTTTTCGCTTGTATGTGCTGCCGCATTATTGGCTCTATGCTTCTATTGAAACACTTTTCCCATTTAAATACGTTAACCTACCTTAAACATCGTTTGCCAAATTGTCTAAGTTAAATTCCCTATCCCGGATAGAGGTCGCTCTAGTCGCTCATTAAAATGATGAGCATGCTGTTTATTAAAAAGAAACGTTCATGGCGCTAATTATATTTTATATCATATATGGTGTATTACATAATTTTCAAATACATCAGATAATGCTTTCTATTTTGTAAGGACATTAACCTCGAATTCCACAAGCACAGACACTTCATCACACTTATTAAATATTGCAGAAATTTAAAATATAGTCGCTATTACACAACTAACATGTAAATGACTTAATTACGTACATTATAAAAATGTACATTCAGTTTGAACAAATTCTCAGAATTGTATCGACCACCTCCTCGATTGGGTTAAACAGGAATTTACCACCCTGTTGAGCTGATGTAACTTGTAAGTATTCCCAAAGTATTTGCAAAGTACAAGTATGTTGTCCCAAGTATTCTCTAAATTTGACTTCCTCTCATATTTTAATCATCTGTATTCAGGCAAAGTAATTTCTTGCAATGCAAACATCAGTTACGGCGTAGCTGTATTCTACGCACATCATAATAAAGAATATACATATAAAACAAGAATTAGTTGGAGGGTTACACATCGGTTGTTTTCAATATTTTGAAATATTATTGCTGCTATTTCCCATCGTTAGTGAACAAGAACACGACGTTTTCGGAATCATATTTTAGGTCCCAAAACGCCGTATGTTTCTTGATCGCTATCAATAGAAAATATTTTAAACTTAGAAATTCGTCCATCGTTTAAAATAAACTTCAAACAAAAAACTATTTAACCAGTTGATCCGACGAATTTGCCTGTATATATACTGTATTCACATTTCAATCTACAAGAGAACGCACTCCTCTTTGCAAACAAGGGTGCAAACCCCTCCCGGGAGAGATTATTAGGTTGGCTGTGTATTTGCAAGTGGTTGACGAACTTTGCGTTGTAAATCAAGCCAATAAGTCACTGACAATCAATCGTTAACCTAATAAAATTAAATAGTAATGAATAAACTATTCTGGGGGCCTGAGTTTCACAATTCTGATGGCAACCGATTAATAAATTGAAGAAAATACCTCGTTTGACTTTTCGTTTCACCGATCGTTTACACTCATCTCAACTATTTCCCAAGGTACTTAAGAGAACGTATTAGAAACATAATCTTCACTTTGACGACTCAATAAAGCTTGAACGATCTCTTGACCTGGACGCGTGCCTGGCGACACCTCCTGGAGGTTCAGCCCAATTTGTCAAAACCTGCCCCAGCCTGACAGACGCGGGTTCCGCCCAGATCACGCGCCTGTCCCATAAACCTCCACCGGGGCGCCAGAGACCCGCAGGACGATTTTTGAATCCCAGACGCGACACCACGTCGCGACACCACTTTCTGGAAGAGATTTTTTATACATCGTTGACTTTTTAGGCAAAGTGCGGTGGGAAAGTTAAGGGCTGAAAGAGAGTCTGCGATTCCTCGCGTTGAAGTCTAAAAACTTAAATCAAAGAGAGAAAACTGCGGTCGTGGAAATTGTATACATACTTGGATACGACTATATATATAGTCTTGTAAAATATGTAATTTTGCAAGTAATGAATCTTGTGGTTTTGCTGATCGAAAAACTTAGCTACGAAGATTCGAGGTTGACTGGTACAGAGGACTTTGTAGTCTTTACTTCGCCTCGTAAAAACGTTAGCTTTTTTTTAGATACATTTCATGAAAACACGCAAAATGCTTTGTATCGAGCATGTTTAGAGCTTTCAATTTCCTTACAAAGGTTTTGGTCAGTTATTTTAAACCTTACTAATTAACGCTTAGATAGTAAAGCTAAAGCTCCAAAAATAAAATTAAAATGTGACCATCTTGAAATTAGGTAATTTGATCAAGCTGGTAGTTTATTTATTGAAACGGTCTTCTAAATGAAAATATTCCACCAAATTACAAAAAAATTGGTTGAGGTGTTTTGAATAAAAAGTTACTATACTGTACAATTATTATGAAGTTATTATTGAAAAAATGCTGTATTTATTTTACTCGTATATTTGACCAGTAAACCCCTTTGCCAATAGATTGTGATATAATTTTATAAACACTCTGTATGCATATTTTGTCCTCAAACCGTTCTTCCAAATCCGGAAAGTGCAGGACAGTAATAAACTATCAGTGATAAAAACTGTTTTAAATTAACAAAAAAAGTGTTATCTAACCAGAACCGCAATTACAATTTGAACAATGAACCCAGAGGAATTTCACCGCAACCACTTGTCGGCCTAGTTTTCAAACACTTCCCATGGTCGGCGAGTTAAGTGACAACACTGATCCAGGCACCAGGCACGTGCGATAGTTTATGTTCCCTCGGGACTTTGAAGAGAGCACTCTTAGTAAACAAATCAGCCGACAGTTGGGGCTGAACTGTTAGATAATTGGGTGATGAGTGATTTGCCCAAACAGTCGGCGCTCTTCACTCGAGCTGTTGAGGTGATACTTCTTTCGGCATGCGCGGTGAACGGACTGTGGGAAAATATAAAGAAGTAGGTCTCGTTTAACGAGAAGTTCGAACTACAAAGTTCTTTCTACGATACAACCTCGATTTTGTTTACTGTAGCAAAGTAACTTAAGAAATTGTTGATTGTGACTTAGGGGATCGAACTTGCGCCACCTGAGTAATGAGCTCCGGAGTCGCGCGCGATAGCAACCCACCACGGGTCGCTAAAAATCTCTGTGTTGGCAGCGTAACATAAGATATTACGGAAAATAGACTGGGTTTCGCAAAATAATGGATCAAATTTGCTAGAGTTTGAAAAATTGGACTTTAACTTTCTTTAACTTTCATTTAAAATAATTGTAATTGCTAACACATTGATAACCCATTGATATCCCTACTAAATATTTGCTAAAAAAACAACATAGGTAAAAGGAAACATGGGATCAATGAAAAATTACGAAAACTTTCTTTAACTTTTATTTAAAATAATTGTAATTGCTAACACATTGATAACCCGTTGATATCCCTACTAAATATTTGCTAAAAAACAACATAGGTAAAAGGAAACATGGGATCAAAAGCATGTCATTTTGTTTGTTTTTAACCATGCACGTAAATAATCCTACAAAGGTTTTTTTCAGTTTTTTAAACACTTGCTAAAGACTCCAAAAATAATAACAATGTGATTAACGAGGAACTGACCTTATTTTTAGCGAACTTTCTTTGAGCATAGAGCAAAGAATGGCGGTTAATTTCACTCGCCAAAAAGAAGGACGTGGTAGAAAGGTGCGGTTTGCAGTTTTTGTTTCCCATCAACTCCTGAGTCAAATGCCAAAACTTAATAACTCCTCGGACCAAAAATGCGACCTGTGAAGAGGTCACACTCGCTCTAGAACCCACTGTTTAAAATGTACTGTATTTCAGTTTTATTGTTAAGTCACAATGTCTTAATTCTGACATTCAGAACACTGGGCAGATATTAATCAGTGTGTATTTAATACAAAACAATTCACATAAATCAGCTGCTAAACAGCTTATTAGCCTGGGGGTTTACTAAAATACCAAAAGTAAATAATTATCTTATTCAAAAACAAATAAAACTATAACAGCTGTTGTTTTGCAGAATCATTTTTTCAATTCGAATCAATCCACAGAGTGAATAAGACAAAACTTAAAATTTAAATTAAAAAAAACTACTAAGAGTGTATGTATAACAGCGTTTTGTCTAATAAAAAAAAGAAAATAGTTGTATTTTTTTGAAATTTGCAAATACTTCCTACAGCAGCGCATGTAGCTACGTGTCGGCTATATTTACCATTGGATTTTTAAAGTCAATGTTATTAGTTATTTATGTAGCATTTCATATTAAAGTTAATACAGTACGTACTTTTTATACAATCTCCCTGTATCATCCTTCAATTTATGGCACACCTTTAAAGACGGCACTTATGGCACACCAACGTATTAGACGACATTCAGTATTTGCTGTTCCCTTCCAAAGGAGATTTATGGTAGTTGTTTTTACTCGATGTTTTAAAATGTGCCTAATACGTTCATCAGCTTGTAGTCAAGCCACTAAACCCTTCCATTAGACGTCAATTAGTTATCTGGATAACAGGCGCGCTTTGGTAAGGAGGAGGGGGACAAATTGGTTCACCCCTTCGGAAAGTACCGTGTGACGTAATAGCTTTTTCAAGCTTCAAGCATCTACACGAGACTTATAGACATATATTTATTACTTACATACCATTTTTAATTATACCGCTGATATTTTAGAGAATTCGGTAAATATGTCATGGATTTAGCGATTTAAAATACACACTAAAGAGATGATCTCAGATATTTGTTTAGTTTTGTCCGCACTCTGTCGGTATCTACTCCGGAAGTTTTTAAGTATATGGTAAATAGAGAACATAATCTGTTATAATGACCGCTTTCAAAAATAACCAAGTGCTGCACTTACAGGCACAACTTAAGTGAAAACTGACAGTTTTTAACAGTTAAACATATTTGATAATCCATTTGTCCTTCCATATCATTTTATGTATTCTCAATAATTTCGTGTATTTAGCATCGCAAGCAATAAAATGTCTTTAAGACGCTGACTACGTTCAATTTTTAGTCTTTAAAGCAATTTCATGGGATCTAAATACCGATTTAATTTGTAAGACATTTTCCAAGAATTATATGTTTGTGAAGGGTAATGTCATTTCATCGCACCTGTGATGTTTTAAAATTACTTGGCTGTGAAAGTATTAATTCTCATCAAACGGAATAATTGTTGTATGAAAAAACAGCTCAAAAACAAAAAACCTTGATTGGTCACAAAGGTCCTAAATGCGGTCTACAAAAAGGGCACTTCCGGTGCTATACCACGTTATCGGAAATTCGCTAAGGTTCACGATAGTGTTTGTAGCTACGTGTTGTTTTTTTAATGTAAAGTTAGTTTATGTACAAAAATAATACGGGAGTGAGAACAATGTAAACGAAAATGAGAATGAGTGAGATAACAGACTGTAAACTGCTGTAACCTACTTTATAAATGAGTGCGTGTGTTTTGCTGTTGCTTTTGTAAATGTCTGCGACAACTCTATGTTTAATTAGTTACTCAGCCTCGGGTTTGTGGGCTTCACTCGCGTGCTGCTGTAACTTTTAAATGTATACAAATGCCGGTAACTTTTAAATATATGTGTTAATATAAATTTGGATATTCCTACCAGAACGAAATAGCAGTCGAAACAGTCATACATGCGCTCGAAATTGAACCCAACTTCAAGCCCAGAGTGACCACTCAGCTAAGGCCTGATTTCAATACACGAATGGTTTGTTTAACGCATCACCACCTAAAATAGTAACACCAACCTGTAAAAGATTGTTAAAAGTACGAAATAAATATATTTTAATAAAAGGAATGTTGCATTTAGTGTAATACTCGTAAATAAAAATCTCAAAGAAACCCGTTAAAAAATACACGTGGAAGAGAGCCGAAGAGTTCTATTTATTCCCGCTAGCCAGAAATGTGATTACCGTATCTAAATGTCTACCTAACGAACACAACACAGCAACACGGATATAAATACTTTTCCAGCTTCCGCCGCAGATAAACTCGCTACATAGAGGAATGAATGGCCAGATAACCTACCTACCATGGAGGAACAAACGCCAGATAACCCGCCATTTTCGGTTTCGGAGTTATATATGGGCTTTAACAGTTCCTTTGATGGAAGTTTATCTGGGGTGTCGAAGGCTTAGTGGGGAAATTTAACGTCGTTTTCTTGGGAGGTTTCGGTTGCAATCCATGACTAGGTATACCGCTAAAGTGTTAGTGTTAAGGAGGTATTTTTAATAATAAGACTTAAAAACTCGGCAATTTTTCTACGTTGAATTCTGCTTTCGTCTTATAAGAGAAAGAGGTTTCATCACATCATTTTACAAACTATATATTATTTACTGCCAAGTGGGTCGACGGTTTCGAGCATCAAGGGGGTGGATATTATTTTGCAAGATTGTTACCAAATTTTCATAGTGGTGAAAAGGTGGTTGTTATCTTATTTACGTTCCTTCGTCGCTGACCAAATCGCTGACTTACTGTATCAAAAGTGTTGTAGCACTATAGTACGAGATATTCAACACGCTGCGATCAGACACGTTGAGGCTTTGTGTAGAAAACTACTTTAAGAAGGCAAACTTTTTGGAACCACCTGGAGACAGCTTATTAAGCGGGAAGTTTTCTTGTGTATTTTGAAGCTTTGCGCTTATGTAGAGAGCAAACCTGTCCGTTTTCTAGTACAAGGCCATGGATATCCTTAGTCCCACCTAGGAGGAAACTCGTTGATATTTGTCTTGATATGGCAAACAATGTCATAGATATTATACTGATTTATCACCATCAACACATGAGGGTGATTGAAGAAAGGGCGACAGTGATATCTTCTTCCAACGCCAGCAACGGACTCTGAATATAATCGCGGTTATCTGGATAATCAAAATCCTTTGAATTACCCCAGAGAAGGACCTCAGATGCATGTGCGGAACAATGAAATCAACTCTTAGCAAATAGTTGATGGAGTGAAGGCACCTGAGCTTCCTGGGCTTCAATATAGATGTAAACCTCTATAAAGCCTGCTACAGGCACCAACGTCATTGATCGTCCCAAATAAGTTCCTGGTTTATCTTAAATACGTGGATTTGAAGGCTCAAGCCTGTTGAGAGCACAAAGATTTTGAGTTGTTTTATTATTCTTAGTCTCATTAGGCAAGCAGACAGCCCATTCCAGCAACGCTGTAGTTACACCCACGGTTATTAGAATGCAGTCCCTCGCTTAGAGCAGTGTAATACCATTCTGTTATCATTCATGAAAGTAATAAATATTACAGGATTAAGCAGTGAATAGTGTGGCACCCAATGAATCCATGAATGTGGACCTGGAGCCAATTGAGGCTCAACCGAGAGCTACAACTTGAGACCCGCTGATGCATAACAACTTCGATTCCGTATACGGAAATGTGTAGAACAAACAACATTTAAAGTCATGGTTAGGTATCACCAGGTCATTGAACTCATTTTTATAAAAGCTTCCGGCTGTTAAATTGTTGGGAACACGTAACGTTTTATATCGCTTGTAATAGTTTTTCGATTTGAGGGTCCGCCTCCGTGGTCACTGTAGAGAAAGGCTAAATTCGTCCACCCAAAGAACACACGACACCGCGCACGTAACAACGGGCTTTCTTTCAACTGATGCGGCCTGTCAAACCCTCCGCTTGCAAGGGTTTCGTAGAAAGTAGATAGCGCAAGAATATGAAGGTTAAATTCGGATATATTAGTTTTTTGGAAAGAAAAATAGTTTATCTGTGTTTGCCTGTTATTAGATTTTTAATCAACCTATTTTTAGCTTCATAAATAAGGACTTAAAAACGTACTCTATATTTTTTAACTTTAACAGTTGGTAAAAAACATAAAACCAAAAGACATTTTGAAAATTGAGTGCGGGCAAAACCTTGATGATATGTTTACCTTTCATTTGAGAGTTGTTTCGTCAAAATAGCATTAATACTAAAGTCTCTATTATATTTCCCGCAAACCTCTGCAACGACGCTCTCCCGAGCAGCTGAGGCGGATCTGTAAGGCTGAAGCGGCTATTATTATTATTAAATTACGGTAGCACTGCTCACAAATCAACACAACGTGACACTGCAGGTTGGTTGTTAGAATCTATGAGAATAATTTATTTTATTTTTATTCTGAAACTGGAATCTGAGTTGAACAACGCGCTGTTTTGTCTAACTTCACGGCTCTATACTGTTATCTCTACCCATATCCGGATCCTCACACACAACATGAAGATTTATCACCTATCCGCTTTCCTTGGCTACACTAGATAGATTAAAACTTAAAAGCATCTGCCTATCGCAATGTCGGCTTGATAAAGTGTATCCAATTGTCCATCAAAGTAGGCATAGTTTCTTTTCGAAGCAAACACTGTAATTTTATCAGTAATAAAAATAATATACAATTTTTATTAGTTTCGCCCTTTACGCGCTTTGTAATATTACAAGATACAAGTCTTAACTACTATCCTACAAGTAACAAGCATTTACAGTGTAAACTATTTGTTATTTTAGGGAGATTCACTTATAAGGGTTACTGGGTAAAATTATTGTAAACAAGTACCCTGAAGCAAACTGCATTTTAATTTAATACAATATAGCATGCTGTATTAAATTGCTACAGGGTACTTAATTGTTTACGATAGTATTAATGTTGTTTATTTAATTTTTAGTTACTCCTACGGAAATGTCCTAACAGCGGTTGAATTTGTAAGACATATCGTTTGTTGAAGCCGCCGCCGCTGGGCGCGCCAGTGTGGCGTGAGAAGGCGTTTCTTGACGATGACCAGACGCCTGTTTCAAACAGGTGGTCCCCTGTCCCTTCCCCCTCAGAATACTTCCCCTCTGACTAATTTGTGTACAGACGTTAACGGACCTTTAATCGATTTCTGTTTCGGTTCAGTATTAAACAAAAACAAACAAAACAATATTTAAACACAATTTGTTTTAAAGAGAAAACTTATGCAGCGTGGACAGTTTTTCCTTGAAAAACTAAACTTTATTGGTTTTTGATAATGTGATTGTTTAAATTGTGTTCTATTTGAATGATACTCTCCGAGTCAAGGAACTGGGGGTCCAAAAATACCCGACATTTTATTAGCAGCTGATTCTTAGCTATTATTATGTTTACGCTGTTGATTGTTGCAAAACGTGACACACAGCTAATGGCCGTTTTAGTACAAATGGAGCAGTGCACACACTACAACATCGTGCTTTTACTTTTAAACATTTTTTAAAAACTCTATCTTAGCAACTTCTAATTTTTTTTTCAAAGATTACTGCATCATCATAATTTTAAAACATTAGTTACCTATTATTTCAATACAGTACAAGATTGGTTTGAACATTGAACACAATGCCTAATCGCAGCGGTTAGATCTGAACGATCTAGCAACACTGCCTACGTGGAAGTGCGCGCGACACGTCCCGGAACTAATAAATACATTAAATTCAAAACGCAATGAATATTTTTCATTCCTTCAGAGAAGAAAGAAAATCAACTACAATCTCACCTACACACAATACCTGGATAGTAACGTTTTTGTTCTTTTGTTGCGGGAGCGGCCGTAGCGGCGAGAACTTATGTTACTAAGTATCCACCAAGGCTACGCCCAAAGTCAAAGTGTTTATTTATACAGTTGAACATTGTTGTTTTTGTAAAAAAAATTGACATTAAACTAATTGTTATTGTTGTTATTGTTACAAGTCAATTATTATAGATACAGGTATAAATTTATACTATTGACTACATTTAAGAAGTAAAACAAATTACTCCTTTGGCATATGAAAAACTCCTTCCTTCCTCTTTGTATGACTTGCTGGCTTGCGCCATTGACATTAGATATACATTTCAAAATCAATTCTTGCACTATCTACGAGCTTAGGGCTTCTTCGAGGCTGTAGAAAGCTGTCCCGTTCAGATACTTTCTCAATTCGGCTTTGAAGCCATGAAAATTGTTAGTTTTTTAAGTACGAGTTTGAAACCGTCAACCAATTAAAGATTTTGGGTCCGTAAAGAAATTGAGTTTTTAAACAAAGACGGATGAAATTAATCCGATTGTAGTTTGCACTTAGGCTGAGTAGAGTACTCGTGCTGTGCTGAAGGAAAAAGGTTGTGGTTTTCAGAAGACGAAGATCGAGGATTGATAAATTAAGAAGTTGGTCAGAGTGAGAATTTGACCCGTCAGAAACAGCTCTCTACCGCTTACACCTGGTCTCAGTCCCCTAACAACCCTCAAAGCCCTCTTTTGCAAGATGAAATTCCTATTAAAATTTGTAGAACCTGAGAATCCTCAGAAAATCAGACCGTAGCGTAGCCTAGCTTCAATAAGGCCGAGATAACCTAATACCAGGGCTTCCTGTGAGGCAAAGTTGGAGAGACGCCTCAGAGCAAAATATATAGATGAGATTTTAAATGATCATTTTATGTATTGCTCTTTAGACAAAGATTCAATGTGGGTTTGCCATTTCATAAAGAAGTCGATTTGAACCCCAAAACAGTGAAATGCTCACTTTCAAACAAGAGATGTATGTTGAAATAATACAGCACTTTTTTAATTCCATAGTTACATCAACTTGGGGTTGAAAGAATGAACTTGGTATGGTACCAGCGGGTTGGAGGTATTCCTGTAAAGTAGATAATTATGTTTCATGCTTTAAAAAAATGGTTCCCAAAAAATGTCTCGTGTTGGTGGTGTTGCATGTTCTGCTCGATCGCTGGATCTAACAACGTATCATTATTTTGGTTGTTGCGGAGCAGCTACCTCAAAAGCAAGGGGTTTGCTACTAAACCCCGTTCAATCGCAGTTTGTGAAAAATAAAAGGTTCTCGACATCAATGTCCATTGTACGTTGGGTAATGGCATTTGGCAAGTTTCACAAAAAGACTGGTAGCATTTGCCATTTGGGGAGAGTGAAGGAGCACAACTTTTTGATCCCATCTTAATCATTATTCCCAACTTATAATGGTAATAGTGCTAAGAGCAAATTTTTGGAGAAACAAAAACACATTTTAGTTATTTTCATGCCTTTAAATGTATACCGTAGTGTTTACGGCATACAGTACAACCTTTAAACATTTAGTTTTTACGTACATGGAAATACGTCATACTGCATGGAAATATGAAACACTTCATAAAGTATTGACTTTAAAAATTGAATGGTGGTGATTCAAGGGTACATTTTAAGACATACTCTTGATTACTTCACTTCTCCTTTCAAAGAACCTGCGTCCGTAGTTTAGCGGGTAGAGTAACAGCTTGCAAAGCGCAAGGTCACGGGTTCGATTCCCGGCACAGGCACGCGGGTTTAGACTGCTTTCCCTAAAATCGTATCCCCATAAAACCTAGATTAAGTAACACAATAAAAATGCCATTGGCGTAGACAGTACAATAAACAACAGAGCAAGTCGTTAAAAGTTTGGTGGCAGCACTGGCATGATTCATGGTTTTCTTTCTGTTTGCTGAAAGTTGAGGGTTGTTTTGCGTAACCTTAAAATATTAAAATTAATTTTTAACGACGTTTAGTCCTCGGTGGACTCATTTTATAATTTAAAATGATAAACTCTTTAAGTTTAACAATGAACCTTAAAATATGTATTGCTATATTCGCTGTGCCATTAGTTTCTGCTGAGTGGAATACTAAGGATTATTTGAAAAGAGAACATTCATTATACAAGCCGTACCAAGGTAAACCCTTGTAAACCGACTTATTTTAGCTTGTAAATATACAATTAGGCCTACATATGTGTACTAAAATAATTTTTTTCACTATTATTTTTGGTAATTTGTCTACTTTTAATTCAGTTTTAAAATGGTAGTTGTTTAACTAGTTTCTTAATATCCAGCGCTTAGGCCAGGACTGCTACGAAGATGGAGCCAATTAAGCAGTTGTAGCCTCTGCTAAGACCGAAAGCAATGTTATGTAGACCCAGGTAGACTTACTCTAAATTGTATGCTTAGGAAAGAGATAGCTGGCTTGCAACTGTCAGGCATCCAGCTTATCCTGACCATCCATCATACTAAAACCAGTAGGCCTATTGCCGAATGTATTAAAATCTTCATGCTTTAATTGTTCAAAATGAAACATAGGCAATGTTCATGTGATACAAAAAGCTCTGGGGTGGGATACACCGAAAGCATGTAGGACGATAACCATGATACTAAGGCTTGCGTTAACGTCTGCCAATTATTCCTGAGTTTGAGGTTACTATTTCTAGTTCTAAATGTTTACCCTGAAATTAGCCTAAAACTAGTATTAAAGTAGCTAGCTATTTGGCATTACAAAATAAATTGATTCCAATTCAAACCAATCCCCAGTATAAATAAGGCCAAACAAACAAAATTGTTAAAAATTACTAAAAGTGTATCCTAAGTTACAAGAGTTTTTTTTAACCAGATAAATGAAAGAGTTTATTTTTTGGAAATTTGCTAGGATTTACAGTAGCGCTTGTGGCTACGAGCTGGCTAAGTTCTGTTATTCTATTGATCTTTGCTACAGTAGGCCGGATAAGGGAGAGTCTACTGTAATAGGCCTGTGAAATTTAATGTCTTAACAGTGGGAAACTATATTTAAAATAATATTTGTTTTTAGGCTCAGGGATGGCGATTCCTTATTGGGATTTCCTTGGTACAACGATGGTTACTTCGAACTATATCCGACTGACACCAGATGCCCAAAGCATGCAAGGAGGACTGTGGAATTCAATGGTTAGTTCAGCAGTACATTACGAGCCTTCCGTCTGAATTGTTAGCATTTGGAACTGACAAAGTCTCCCGCCATAACTTGCTTCCCACTTCAAATATTTTTGTCTGTTTGATATAATCTAGAATGAACCTTTTATCTTCCCTAAACCTCACAAAGGATTGTTGTTATGATGTTCCCCTTGCTACTGTTTCAACCCTCTCTAGGAAGTATCGTGTGACTGGAGGGGTTCAGGTGTTAAGTACTACATAGTTTTGGGGGGATCAAGACTGAATTTCTAGAATGCTGGAATTGTCAAAGAATTATGAACCTGGAATCAGCAAGATGAAGAATTGGTACTTCTGTCATGTGAAAGCTTGTCTGACTCAACGTATACTACCAGCAAGTCCAGGCTCTCGTTCATTGCAGATTCACAGGGATTGTACAGAAGACAAAACAATGCACAAGATTTTATTTGCTTCCTATACTCACAAGAAAATTTACCATAACCCAACAGCTAAAGAGATATATTAGCCATAGTCTCCACTAATCTTAAGTGAGTAACTTTGACTTTTGGTCAAAATAGGGCTCTGTAACTGAGTTTTGTTGATTGTTTCAGCCCTGTAATGTGAGGAACTGGGAAATTCAAATTCAGTTTAAAGTGCACGGAAGAGGGAAAGAACTGTTTGGCGATGGAATGGCTTTCTGGTAAGTTATTTTAACATTTATGACATTCTATAAGCTAGTCTAGGTCTACTAAATAAATTACAACAGTCAAACTTACACTTGGCTTTTAAATTAATTTTATCCAAGCAAAAATATCTTAGCTTAAAAAAAGAGTCAGAGTGAACAGGTCCAGCTGTTTTAAAGGCAGCACCAATGTAATTCCCAGACACTTTTTTTGGCTTATTTGATTAGTTCCTGAATTTTCTTTTACACTCTCTGTATGTTTGCTAAAATTCCAGGTACACGAAAGACAGAATGAAACCGGGTCCTGTATTTGGGAACATGGATTTCATCCAAGGTTTGGCCGTGATTATCGATACTTACAGCAACCACAATGGTGAACACAATGTGAGTATTAGTTTTTGTCTTTTATTCTACTAAGTTCTATACAAATTGCAACCAAGAATCTCAACTGTGACGCTTTCGTCTCTGAGTAAAATTTTATTGGTCTCTAAGTTGCCATCTCTGTCTGCAGCACGTTCACCCCTACATCTCAGGCATGATTAATAACGGCTCGCTGCACTATGACCACGACCGTGACGGCACACACACTCAGCTGGCTGGCTGCTCAGCCAAACTGCGCAACCTTGACTATGACACTCACATCTCCATACGTTACGACCACGACGTCCTCACGGGTAAGTTAGAATTTATTTATTTGCAGTGTAGGATTGG
This sequence comes from Matsumurasca onukii, assembly GCA_018831715.1. NCBI lineage: Eukaryota > Metazoa > Arthropoda > Insecta > Hemiptera > Cicadellidae > Matsumurasca > Matsumurasca onukii. Next base: position 20,706,334 of record CM032062.1, on the reverse strand, counting down.
TAAATCGGTCATGAATGCCAGGGTCAGAATAAACTTGAGAAGTCAGGGAATTTCATGAGTCTGGAATTGCCAGAGAGTTTTGTGATAGGCCTGTTATTAACCTGTCACGGTGCATTTCCTTCTTTTTCTCATCAACAAAAATGCACATAAAATACAATCTAGAAAAACTGTAAAATAATGACTGAAAACAACAACCACTAAGGTCAAATGCTGATTCATAGCAAAAAAATCAAAATTTGCTAAATGTTTGCTGCCAGAAATTTTATCTATGTAGCAGGGTTAAGCATACTTACTTGAATACTTGGCATCTACGGCTTTGACCAAAACGGATAGACTGTATCATGTGAAAACTATGTATAAACTGCGGAAGTCGACGCTGATTGGCTCCTCCTGTAGCTCCCGCTAGGAGTATAGGAGTCTATCAACAACCCGGTCCCTCAACAACTTTTAAAGTCCGCCAGATTCCTCTCACGAATTTCTGCCAGCAAAGTTTTCTAGATCCTTGGTTTCGCCATGGACAATGTTCTTTCGTCATGGATTTTGTTTGTTAATACCATGTTAGGTTCATGTAACCACTTTGGATGTGTCAAATTATTATAATTTATGTTAGTAAACAAATTGATGTACGGTATTGACAGAGCTTAAGAAATTGGAAATTTTTACCAGTGGCTACTCACAACGGTGTCTAAACGAGATTTTTGTTTGTTTGCGACGATAGTGTCAGCCGACCTGGACAACAAGGCTGCGTGGAAGGAGTGTTTCTCGGTGAAAGGGGTGAGGCTGCCCACGGGCTACTATCTTGGAGTCAGTGCTGCCACGGGTGACCTCTCGGACAACCACGACATCCTCTCCATCCGCTTCTATGAACTCGACATGCCTGGCGACGTGAGTAAACTAACACTCAGCGAAAACTTGGGAATTTTTATTTACCAATATGCTGGGCAAGATAGGGGTTTTGTTGAGGAATTTTCAAAGTGAGTTTGATCTAAAGGAAATACTTTCTGCTACTCCTGCTGAAAACAGACATATCGTGAGATGGTGTGCATTCATATTGACAATTTTAAAGCTAAAACCAATAACATTCACGCACAGTCAGTTTTTGTTCTCTAAACCAGCATTCTCCAGCTCTGGTTAAAAAGATGTTGCCAACCCGGTACAATATTCTCCCACTAGAGAGAATGCATTTGTTTCATGAATATGAAACAAGAGGTAGGGATCTTTTTAGAACTTCGCAACATAGGACGTCCACGTACGAAAAATTGCCCTCCCAAGCAGGCTAAACTGTTAAATTACGTGCCTCCTCAGATTGCCACCATCACCTCCCCAGAGCTGTTTAAGCGTCGTTTTAAACAATACCTAATTAATTTAAGTTGTTACTCTGTGGATGAGTTTAAGGATGGGGTTGAAATTTAAACTTGTGAACTCGGTGTTTTTGAAGAATAGGAACATAATTATGGAATATGTTTCTTAAAAGTGTGAATGGTTTTCAGGATAATATTGTAACTGTATGAATGTAGTAATGTGTGTGAATGTTTTTCTTTCTACCTTGACTTTTGCAATGAATTGTAAAGATTTTCCTGCAATAAACAATATTCTATTCTATTAATGATTCCAAATTACCAAAACAATTGATTTTTCCAACCAGACAAAAAATTTTATCAGTGAAAAACTAATTTTTTTTATTTTGACACATTTAATTACATACATGTCAAGTACAGTACAAGATTGTGTAGACATAAACACCCAAACAAATTGGGTTAAGCCCAATTGAGGGAGAATCGTTAGAAAAATAGAATATAACTTTCTAGTTGGTTACACCTAAGCTATTTATTTGATCTGTTTTCTGATTTTATTTTTAAACTAGTGTTGCTAACATTTACGAAACAGTCAATGGTTTGAATTGCCTCCCCAACCATAACAAATGACTACAATTTTCTTTTTTGTTTTAGCCGAAAGATGATGAGGACCGTTCCCAGATTGTTCCTTCCGCTGCTTTCTACGAAGCTCCTAGAGGTTTGTCTATTATTCTAAAACAGGGGTTCTCAACCTTTTAGGTCCCAAACCCCTTTTTAGGTGAAATTTTTTGGCGCACCCCTATAAATTTTAAAGTTACATAACCATGATATATCTGCAATAGGTCATTTTATTTACTCAAATGTCAACTACTTTCATTTGTTCATAATTAATTACAACAAATTTAATATTTAGAAAATAGTTTATTATCAATGATATTACTCAGTAAATAATTAAACAGAGTTAAGTGACGTAAGGTGAAAGTCAAAAATAGATCTTCAAAAATAAACTGACTACAGGCAGTCTTTGCTACAGGTGGCTGCGATGCCTAATAACCTTTCCTCTGATGACTCACTGCTACACCGGATGCCTGTGTCAGTGTCAGTCTGCCCGAGGGTTATCGCCTTGTCGTTATTTGTACATATTATTTTCTGTGTTTTCTTTTGACCATGGATAAGTTTTTGAAAAGAGCATCTACAAGTAGTGATGGTGGTGAAAGTGTAAAAACAAAGTGTCATAAGTACAATCAAACGCATACAGTTTGGTTTTACTGAATTAGGCAACAGACCCTCAGTGCTTGGTTTTGTAGTGAAACGCTATCGGGCGGAAAGTATGAAGCCCTCAAAATGAAACGCCATCTGGAAACGAAACATTCTGCTTTGAAAGATAAACCAGTGAGTTTTTCCAGAGGAAATTGATAATCTTAAAAGTCAACAGGTAAATATTAAACACCGTGACGTTAGTAAAATGCACTCACAGCCCTCGTATGAGGTGGCATTGAAGATAGCTAAGAAGGAAAACCCCATACAAGGAATTGATTCTTCCTGCTGCGTATTGATATGGTAAAACTATAGAATCTGAAAATTAGAAAAGACGCTATTGACATCCTATCAAGAATAACATGTTTGAAGATGTCCAAGACCAGTTAAAAAAACAATTAAAAATCGAAAATTTTTTTGTCCATTCAGTTTGATGAGTCTACCGCTTGATTAATACACATAGTATGACTACAATGATTGTATTCATGTAAAAATGTAACTATTCTGTAATCTCCCCGCCAAGTAACACACAACTGGTGAAAGTCTGTTTAAGGCTTTTGTGGAAGCAACTGAACTTTTGAAATTGATTGGAACAAGTGTGTTTCAATCTGTAGTGACGGGCAAGGGCACTAACGGAAAGAACAGTGGTTTGATAACTAGACTAAAAAACTTTAATTCCAAATGCACAATGGTCCACTGCTTTTACACAGACAAGCTTTGGCAGCTAAAAAAAATACCAGATGAACTCCATCAAGTCTGGTTGAGGTAAAGTTGTCAACTTTGTTAAGAGTCGTCCTTTGCAGTAGGTTACTAGAAAATTTTGTGTGATGAGATGGGATCCTTACATAAACATTTGCTGTTCCACACTGAAGTAAGGTGGCTGTCGTGGCAATGTGCTAAGCAGGTTGTTTGAACTCAAGTCTGAAATGTTGTTGTTTTGTCTGATAGCAAACCTGAATTTTCAAGTTATTTCAGTGATGAAAAGTGGCTAGTAAAACTAGCTTATTTAGCTGACATATTCTCACACCTTAACAGTTTGAATTCATCCCTTCAAGGATCCTTAGACAAAACCGTGTTCTATACACAAACTAAAGTGAATGCTTTTGTTAGTAAGTTTAACGCATGGAACACACGTGTTAAGAAGAACAATTATGAGAACTTCCCTCACCGAAGAATTCTAGAGAGTATGTTACAAGTGTAGGCGACACATCCATTGACTTATCTCTCTCTCAACTCATCTCGTCTCACCTAGAGGCCTTGATTTCAACTACGGATTACATTCCGAAAAGATTTGAGTCTTGTGGGTAGTTAACCCTTTCAACGAACAAGCAGTTCAAAATAATTAAATATTTAAAGATATAATCTAGCCTTTAATAATAATCAATTTTGGATGAAACTAAAGAGGTCAGTAGCAGCTTTTGTTGGATGCCTTTCAATTTGATTTTCGACAGTTGTAAAGTGTAAAAATGTAAAATCCAGAAACCGATTAATGTTGGAGAAAGACATTGTGTTATGCATCACGAAAATAAAACCAGATATTAAAAATAGTAGAATTAAACAGGCTCAAGTGTCTCATTGATGTATTAAAACTTTTTGTATTTTGTTGTGCACAAACTTTGTAATGTTATAGTAAAATAAATTAGCGTTAAATGTACATTGCTATTTAAATAATTTTTCCTTTCCTCGACCCCTAGGATGCCCGGTTCCCCTTGGGGGTCACGACTCCAGAGGTTTGTCTATTATTCTAAAAGATTAGTTCTATAATTTTCAAATTAATGTTGTATTAGTAAATGAATCAATAACCCAGATACAGTTTATTATCTTTGGGCCTTGAAAGATTAATACGACAATGTCAATTTCTGCCACTTCAGATTAATAATACAAAAAGGTCAATGAGTGTTGTTATTTTGCCTTCAATTTTAAGGAAAAAAGTTGAGAAGTTTTAAAATACAGTAGTCAGTCTTAACAATTCAACTGTCTTATAATTTTGCGTATTTGACATTTTGTATTATCTGTCATCCAACCAAGTCAAACACATGTAAAAAGTCAAAAGAAAATTACGTACAGTATTTACTGTCATGGCAAATGTTGTAGCTTGCAAGCGTGTCCATTTTTGTTGATATATTTATGTATTTTTAGTTAACCAAAATATGCTGTGTGTTACTAATAAACGGGCCAAAGATGGGTGGGGTTGAAATCTTGGTACATATTGTGCGATTTTTGCTTGGCCCCTGTTATTATTCGTTCTTGCTTGTCCTGGTCAACAATCAAGGTGCTCACACATGTGGCTTCAAAAATGTGTTTCCTATTAAAACCTGACCACACCCAAACCTGTGTTGCCCTTGCAGACTCCTCCTTGAACAAATTACAAGTTGTATTTTGACAGCCCTCTTCCTCATGTTACGTTGTGTTTTCAGAGCACATAGATGACCCTAAGCCAGCGTCGTGGAGCGGAGTGAAGACGTTCTTCTTCATGCTTCTCATCGCGATCGTGCTCATGGTAGTTGTCGTCTGCGGAATCATGTTCTACCAGAAGCACCAGGAGAACAAAAGGAAGAGGTTCTACTAGTCCGGTCCAAGAGAAAGAAACCAATGATTTCATTTATTTAGGTATTTGTTATTAATTTTCTAAGTATGTACCGTGTGTTTTGTAATTGTATTTTTCCTAGTTTGGTTTTTAGTGTAGGTAAGATTAAAAGACACTGCGGAACAAAATATTATGGTTTGTTTTTTTTTGTCAAAGTTTAGTTTCTATCTTGATTAATACACAATATGTAAATGTATTGTAATATAACCTGTAAAATATTTGGTAATATATGCTTATACGGTAATGTTTTACCTGACTTTCTTACTGGACTTTTATGAATTTGTATTTAGGTTTAAGTAATAAGTAGGTTATTGAATTTTACCATTTTTACAATGTTTATTATTACTAATGAATGATTACACTGGATTATACACCAGTTGTTTTGTTGCATAATAATTAAATAAATCAATAGTCAATACAAAAATATTTTTAACTGTTGTGTGAAGTACATATTTTTATTTTGTTTTGTTACACAAATATTGATGCCTCCAACTTTTATTTCTTACGTGTCTTTACCATGGTATGATTAGAACTAAAATATTAAGTTGTAAGTAAATAAATGATTCTCGAGTAATTTAACAGAGATAATTACTACATTTTTATTAATCTGGTGTCCTCCCCTAAAAAATTAAGTTTGAAACTTATAATAAAATAATAATATTAATGTTTTAGTTTTAACTCTCAGCCATTCATATTTGGTTCAAAAATTTAGTTTAATAGAAGAGCCAACTTAGTTATGATGGCTTTTATGTAAAATACATACATGTATTACCCCAAAGGAACTTAAAAAAAAAATGCAAACCAACCTGGATCCTTAGCTTGTTGGCCAGTTTGCTCACCATCATCCGGGCCGCCTATTTTGCAATCAAATATATTACACCAGGAATGGTATATTATACAAAAGAGAATCAGAAAACAGAGATACTTAAAAAAATGTTTCTTCTAAATTTCTTTTAGTAGCTTATATGTTTGTAGCTTGAAATATTTTTCCAATACTGTTATTTTAAACTACCTATATTTGATTTAAACTACGTAATTGGTTATCCTAAAGGTGTGGCAGTCAATTCAAGACTAAATCAACAAGTTAAGAGGATTCAAAATAATTAAATATTTAAAGATATAATCTTGCGTATAAACCCGAAGGCAAAACTTAAACTACTAAAGAAAACTTTGAAGAAAAACATATAAATATTTGAGACTTTTTTGCAAGAGATCATTTTAAACAAGTGTTTAGATTCCATGTAAAAAAGAACTGGACTAATTAACTTTTTTGTTTGCATGGTTTTACAATTTGTAATTTTTTTCTTGTGAGTGTAAATGGATTGATGTATGAAATAAACATATTTTCAAAATCAATTAGTGGTTTGTGTTTCTGATGATCCATTATTCTTGAAGATTGTTGACTATTAGTCTATTACTATTTTACTCATATTTCAACAAATTCCAAGCTATAATTGGTTTTACTACATTTTAAATGTAGCCACTGAAAATTCATAAAAACTGCAACTAAACTTTTGATACCTTTGACTGTAGAAGTGGACTTCTAGTATCAATTCATTAAAAAGAAATGTATTTTTTTGTAATGTACAGCCTTAACTTAAGTTGTACACACTGGATGTAAATAATTTTAAAATGTTGATTGTATTACTTTAATCACTATTTAAGTCTAATTACAATTTTTCAAATCCAATCAATAATCACAGATCAATTATTATCGAGATCCTAAATCAAACTTTCATGACTTATTTACAAATACGCAAAATATTCTACTTCATTAAACTAAAGAAAAAATTATCAATCATGAAGTTATTTATTAGGCATACAAAAATATAAGTATTAGCTTAGTCATAAGGGAGTAAAAATATTCTTAACTAAAAGATAAATTTTTTGGCACGGAAGTGGCTTTTCTGGTTTGGTTTTTCAGCAGCCAAACGTTGTTTTGGCAAAACTCAATTTTCTGAAACAAAATAAAGCAACATAAATTGTAAGTAAAGATTGACATTCATGGCTTTGGTGTTTCAATTCTACACTAGAACACTTTCGTAACATTATGATGGCTGCCATTATCATTGTATTATCGTAACATTATCATCATTTTACTACCAGAATAATTGACCAGTAACAGGGTGTCCATAATTTCTGCATAAAACAGAAAAAGCTACCTTACAAGTCTTAGTTACTTCCTCAGGCACAATTTGTAGGAATAAAATGCCTCTTGAATTTTTTACATGCAGTAACTATTATATGGCAAACACAGCACTATGAAAATATCACGGGACTAACCAACTGTTTGGAAATGACTGCGGGAGTAAAACCGAAGTCAAAAGTTATTGTGGGACAAAACCAGCTGTGAAAACAAATACTTCTGTGGGAAGTAAAATCCAATTAAAAGACATTTAAGAAGTTTAGGTATACTGTTTTTGTGAGTTTATTTTTACTCTGAATTGAACATAATAATATGTTTGTTTAATAATACATCATCTGTTTTAAAATTATTAAGGTCTTGACAATTTGTTTTGGATATTAACTTATTAAGTATTTTCAGACTTTGAAATCGTGAACTTCATCTTCTGAGTTCAGAGTAACTACAACTTTAGCCAGACAATTCAGTTCCGTCTGAAATTTCCTGGAAAAAATCACATCCCACTCAACACACTACAAAATTTTAGACTTTCGACTTGAACAACTCAATTATGTTTTGAAACTGACCTTGCAAGTAGCGGCATGCATCGTGCTCTGACACCAGTACTGCTGTCCCTCACTGCATCGGTCTGTGCTCACTAGATCCACACTGGCCGAGTGTCCACACTTCAGTAATTTCTGGCACACCATCACTCCTACTGGCATTTCCTCCAGGATAGCCTCTATCTGGGGAGCCATCTGGTGTACTATGTCTTGACACTGCAACATACAGGCAACTTATGTAGTGAGTAGCGGCATGTATGAGGTTCTGTTTCCATTAGCGATGCCACCCGGAATGCCCAAATTTGACCCAGTTTTTTCTGTGATTACCTGCCCTATGTGTTATTGCCCTTGTTAAGTAAATTATTGTATTATTGTCTGCAACCATCGATTAGCCCTAGTTGTCCCTACCGATCCACTCTTTTATCAGCTGCAAACTCGTGTCCAATCTGTTATTGAACATAAGCTCTATCCAATGGATTATTGTCTGATCTGCCATTAACTGAGAACACTAAACCATTCCGTTCACACTGTCTAAACTTGGTTGAGAACTTGGTTACATCAAAACACTGGTTAGAAAAATTGTCAGGTTTTTAGAAATGAATCACCAACCATTTTCAAACCTTGCCTGTGCCCGTAGGTCAGTAGAAGAGTAACCACTAGGGGCAAGCAAATTTGTTTGGACATTTTTCCAGAAAAAGATTTTTTGTTCACACTAATCTGGGTTGTCTTTTATTTAAATGGTTTTGGTAAATACAGCTTGAAAATAAACCAGATCAACCCAAATCATACATCTGACGGATGTTTCAATAAAAATGACAAAAGGCTATTCTTCCATTTATTGATACTAATTCCATATCGGTGCGGCTCCCTGCAGGCACTCACCTCCCGCCTCATGGAGTGAGGCAGCTGCATGCAAGACACGTCCAGCTGGTGGTTGATGTCTCGTTGAATTTTTGGGTCTGCAATCACTCCTTGCAATGCCCCCATCAGCGACTCACAAATAACACATCTGGACAAGGATTCTAAAACACATAAAGGATATTTCGTCAGCATAATGTTGCAACTTGAGCCAGCCTGACCCTCTGTGAATTAATACGTTGGAGAGTAATGAAATTTTCTTTGCGTTAGTTGAAGGCAACATGGCAGTGATTTCCCATACACTGTATAGTTCAAATTAATTTGGTATATTTACCACTACATCAAGAAAGTCTATTGAGGTACAGCTTAGGCTCTTTTTGTCATTGGATTGAACGGTAAAATATTGAGGGGAGATTAAGAAGCGAGCAATGAGTTAAGAAATTTAAATCCCCATATCTTTAGTACCAGCAAATCAGTAAGACTTGACATCATGTATTAGAGATTTAAACGGGCCAAAATAGAGTGCACAGATAGACGGTTCCTGCAATGTTCAAAATTTATTCGGCAAGCCAAGCAAGATTTAGAATTACATTTCAAGAACTTTGGGACAGGACAAATCACTTTTAAAGTTTTTCCACATTACAATCATGGTTACTCCATCCACAGTTTCAAACTGCTGTTACGAAAAACGCCTGATTATGATCACTAAAATCAAATTCTGGTCACTGATAATGTTCACAAATACAAATTCTCTATTAGACGGATGATTATTTAAAGAACCCAGAAGCCAAATTCAGGTCTTGTGCTTATGATTAATGAACTTAGTTAACAACGAACACTTACTCTTGACATAGTCGATGTTGAGATTGTCGACAGAGCTACACAGACCAATCACTTGACAGATCTCTTCAGGTTTCACAGAGTTAGCCAGTAGAGTGATGATTAGCTCAGAGTACTGGTCGATGAACTGTTTACACTTGGGTCGTACAGTCTTGGGCATGACGTAGCAAATGTGTTCCACTGCATCTCGGATCTCTTGCTACAACAGCAAGGTAATGATTGTGTTCATAGGATTGTGTTCATCAAAAAGAAGTTGCCACTTACAGTCATTATCACAATCCACATAGTTATATAGCACTAGGCCGTTCCGGAGTTAACTCCTTTGACAAGTGCAGAGTATTGGATTAGACATGGTAGACATGCAGGGCCACATTTAAAAACAAATTGTTTAACTTAAACAGCTTTTTATGTTTCATTCAGAAGTGTTACAGATTGCTACTAGGTTAGATGTCTAAATACATGGCATTAAGATATTTAAATCTGATATTGCAAATAAAATAGGAGGTACGACTCAATTTTTTGAGAAAGTCTTTTAAAAATGACACTTGAATGTCATATGTATTAAAATTGTAATAAGCGAGCACAATTAACTTAACATTTATTTCCTTTCACACTTAACCTAGTTTTTCACCTGTCATATAATAACCACGTACCTCTGTTTTTTTGTCTTGAAGTTCTTTCTCCAAAGTCTTGAAAATAAATTCACACAAAACACATGTGTCTTTGTCCTTGGCTTCATCCTTAATAGTTTTGGGTATTTCATTGGTTTCTGGAACAATGAAATAGGTTTTAGAACCTAGTGAGCAACAGTAAAACTAGGTAACGTTTTTTTCACAATGGGCAAGAGCGACAGCTCAGAAGGTTCCGGAAACGCAGAGAACAATGATCTGCCCCTGGCATGCAGCGCATATTACCTACGCTCCAGGACAGCAATCGCCAGTCATACAAGCCTTAAGAATGGTGTACACTGTACACTGCAATGTCACTGAAACGTTGATGTGACAGTCACTAAAATTCAATGCATTGAAGTAAATTCTTCTTATTTAAATAAACTATCAAAAAGACTTTTCTATTTTTCAACCATTTCTTTTTAATTTGAAATGATAAAATTAGCTTTTAATCCCGCCTGAAAATTTTCTGAAATCAAGAAAGAATCGGCATTTCTAAAGCACTAATATTGGTTTATTTTACTGGGATTGATGAGATTCAATACCTGCCTATGTCTTCGTGTATCAGCAAAGGTCCCCTTGACTTTTGAGTACCGCTTTCGGATCCAAAAATTAATTAAAACCTGAACCTAAAAATATCAAGCGAATCATCGGTTCCAGGAACCGATGTTTTGCCGTGTCGGTTATCGGTTCCGGCAAGAACCGGTGGAACCGAGAACCGGAACCGACCCATCCCTATATACTACAAATTCATCTGTCCTGGGGCCAGCCCGGCAAATTTGGAGTTTCAGACGGATGCACTGCAGATTTGGAAGAGGACTCTGTCTTGGGGCCAGCACTGAAAATTTGGAGCTTCAGATGGACATACTGCAGATTTGGAACAAGGGTCTGTCCTTGGGCCAGCATACCAAATTTGAAGATCCAGATGGATATACTGCAGATTTGGAAGAGGAATCTGTCCTGGGGGCAGCAAGGTACATTTGGAGTTCCAGACGGGTATACATTTGGAATATACATTTGGAGTTCCAGACGGGTATACTGCAAATTTGGAAGAGGAATCTGTCCTGGGGCCAGCACAACAAATCTGAAGCTCTGGGTGGAGCGTAATGTAGATTTGGAGGCCGATTTGAATTTTTCTGAATTTACATTGTTTATATTTCTTTTGATCTCCCTGGTAACAAATTTTTTTTATAAATTCCCATAATAGTATAGTTTTCTAAGAACAATTTGTACCTTCTTATGTCTACATGTTTCTGTATCATTATACTAGTCAATTCTAAACATGTTATTACTAAGGACACGTATTATTACATGAGATAATGGGATATTCAGTTCTAATCTTGTTTTCTAGTTTTCAATAAATATAAATACCGTACATACTCGAATCTAAGGCAAACTTTATTTACCATATTTTAGGCTCTAAAATGAAGGTGCGTCTTATATGCGGATGCGCCTTAGACTCGCACAATAGGATGAAAATATTGAATTCATTTGAAGAGTTACAAAAACATTCAGATAGGCCACGAGAGAGGTAGGAAACACAGGAACCACAACAGGGTTGCCTGTTTTGAAGAGTGGAATGGAGAAATAGTTGAAAAATAGAGAAAGTACTACACTACTGGTCTCAGAATTGCTACTTATTGCATTCATGTTCTCGTTCCTTCTCCACCCCCCCCCCCTTGCCTGTAGGTTGGTGGAGGGGAAGAAAGAAGAGAAGGGATGCAGTAGCATATAAGAAGGAGATGCGCATATATTGCAAATCAAACACTAGCGCTTGGAAATATGGGTAAATCACCAGTGGCAAAAACATGAACCAACTGACTACATAGAATAGTCCCTCGCCAGACCCCAGCCCCCAGGTGGTCCTTTATCTCTCTACCTGCCTTCCTTATCTCCTCCCCTGCCTGACCCTTGTATGCTAATTTGATAATGATTTCAAACCCAAAAATTTTTGTGCTGCGGGAGGGGCGTAGTGTATGAGAGACATGAGCGACATACGTCACTCGACAGTGTCGGTTGTGTGCTGAGGAAGAGGCATGGGTCAGTAGTGTGCTGTATGCAGGTGTTGGGGAGCGGAGAGAGGCCGCGGCCGAACTTTGGCTTTGTAATGAAGTTCGAGCATTGCTGGAAAGTATTCAAGAGTGCAAATCCACAAGATATCCTTAACTTCATCCTGAGCAATGAGCTTAAAGATTGTGCCTCAAAGTTTGCTGTTTCTGTCTTTTGTCCTAGTGGTGGCTCGTTGATTTCACAAAATTGAAATTAATTAAAACTTTATTTGCTAGTTTGCTGCCACAATCAATTTAACAAGACTTGGCAAAAAAAAACATAGACTTGAACAAACTAGTGACTTCTTCCACAAATGAAAGAAAAATAAATTGTAAAATGTTGTTTTTTTCTTTGTTAAATATTCTTTATCTTGTTTGTACATGTAATTAGTGTTATTGTGTGTAAAAAATGTTAGTCTTGTTACGTTCAAAAATACAAAAAAGGCATAAGAAGTGGTAATTTAGGGTAAGAGGTTCAATTGAGGAGGAAAATCGAAAAAATGTGGGGGCACAGAAAAATATCTTGTTTAGGGCAGGAGAATATCTTGCCCCGGCCCTGCCTCCACCCCTAGTTTAAAACAACACTTACCAACATCACCGACGCCAGCAATAGCTAGAGCGTCCATGGAGGATGCGGGCGTACAGTACTTCATATAGTAGCACATCTCCTCCCCTGTGAACTCTGCGGTCACCATGTCAGTCAAGTCCTCGTGGTGCGAGTCGAGCAGTCGGCTGCAGTGACGCGAGTCTGCATACTCCAGGTTCAAACACAGAGACATCAACTCTCGCTTGACGCTAGCCTGCGTGCATAACAAATGTTGTTAGTCAGTTGCAAGCATTGATTTACATGGTAATGCGGCAGAGCACGTGATGGTAAGAGTGGTGCTCGTGTGTTTAAAACAAGTTTAAAAAATTAACTGCAATCGTCCCAAGAAATTGAAAAAGTCCCAACAAAATTGAAATCCCAAAAATCGAGCAAGTATTCCCCAGAACAGTGGGAGGAAATCTTTTTGGAATTTTGACAAATAGGGTCATTGAAAAAAGTCCCAATCAAAATTGCAAAATCGGGCAAATATTCCCCTAGAACACAAATTTTGTAATCAAGGATAGTTTAAAGGGAAAATTTTGCATACATGGATATAGGAATATTTCCAAAAATCTGTATTTTTTTCATAATTTTGCTCTGATTGCTAATAAGTTTTGAAGCAAAGTATTAAAAACTACCCTAGTTACTAAAAAAATCCAAGTAATATGGTTTATTATGTTTGAATTCATACACATTTTTAAGGATCATTATAGATCTTTTTCTTATCAATCATTATTTTGACCCTTTAACAATTGCCTGCGATTATCACAAAGTTTTACCATATAGCAATTCAATAGATAATAATATGAAATTAAAAGACACTTATGCTGTACCATAAACAAAAATTTTATATAAAACTCACATTGTGAACAAAAATGTAGCTTTTTTAGGGTAAAAAAATTTACGTATTTAAATAAACTATCCACAGTTAAAAAAGCTTTACACAGTTTAGATTTTTCTTGCTAACTTGTAATGACTAAAATTAGCTCAAGTCAAGCAAAACATTTTTTCTCCCCCTATTCCTGCCCGAATGGAAAAAACCAATCCCGTCTCAACCGCTGGTTGTGAGTATTAATTATTGTCGTGATTCTCTACTCCAGCACACACTTTTGTCTTTTTTAGAGATAGCTGCAGGTTCAACATCCAGTGGCTGCAGTGCTCTGGCTTACCTCGGAGGTGTTGGTGCCGATGTTCTGGATGAGCACAGAGGTGGAAGTCTTGCACGGCTCACACTTGACTTGACTCTCGGTGAACCCGGGACACACTCCGATAGCGGGGCAAACCTGCACACAGGACATATTGATAACAATATTTATCTCTCTACCTGCCTTTCTTATCTGCTCGCAGCTGACCCTCGTTTACAACATTTTTTTTGTGCTATGGGAGGGGCTTAGTGGTGGAGCAGGGCGGGGTTTGGGATGGGAGAGGGAAGGCAATCGTGATGCATTCTTTGTTCTGCTTTTACCTCTTGACAGCTGCAGCTGGCAATTACATCACTGGTTGCTAAGGAGGGGTCAGGGGCCTGACAAATCATAGCCCTCTAGCTGTTGACATTATAAAAACGGGATGCCGCGAGGGTGTAGAGTTTTTTACCGTATAATCAGGGGAAATTTATCAATGCGTCTTAGATTCACATGCGGCTTAGACTCGAGTATGTACGGTAATGAAAGTATTTTGTACCTTTTACCCCATAACTTTTAATTTCTTCTGTTTATGTTTATTCACATAAACAGTACTTGTAAACAACAACGTACACGGAGTTCTATTCCTCTTACACTGATTTACCTAGTGTTTGTGTAGGGATACTTTTAGAGGTGTGTTAGATCTCGTGATGCAAAGATTGTGATAGGTTTACTTTTTCCTTGCCGAGGTTTACTCCTTACTAAACGCTACCTTGAGGGAGTTGACCTCCAGTCAGTGCTATTTTATGCCTGTTATTGATATGAGCCTAGATCGTCATCTGGCACTGGCGGCAGAGAAAACTCCTAGAATCTCTCCTCACTACTACAGACCTGTGAAGGGTCGATGTCCTGGGCGAGGATAGCGATGACAGCTGTAGTGTAAGTGTCTACAAAGCTGCGACACATCGGAGAGAACTTGTCCGGCAGTTCTGAGCAAGCTTTCTCCGCCGAAGTAATGATCATCTGAAACCCATCACAACATGTATCCTTAGCTTTCTAAATAATTGACATTTCAGAACATCAGGAGACTGTACCACATTGCCACACAAGGGCAAAAATACAACTACAAGCAGACTTTATGATTTCAATCATTTCATAACTTTTAAGGAATACAAAAAAATCACTATGAGCTGTTTAAAAGAAAAAAAAACATAATAAGTGTACGTTGTTCCCACAGTAAATCTTTAACAAACAGGTTGTGTTCACATCAAAATAAAGGTAGTAGTAAGGAGCACAATGCTTCAAATTGAATCTAGTCTTTAGAGTGATGCCATTTTGAATAGTCAAAGTAATTCAGATCCAGTTGGGCCATTGTGCTCTGACTGCTCTCCTTACTATGCCTGTAAAGATTTTCTTCTGAATCCTTGCAGACCATATCCTGGACATGACATTAGGTCACTAATTACTTTAAGTAGTAGATCATTATCACTCAAACTTTGAAGAGCCTTAAGTACCATACAAGAATTATAAAAACCTTTTCATACTTTTCTTCACCCTGTAACGGAGTAACTGATTTGTACGCTACCTGCTCAGTCTTGGGGTCGGTGACCTCTTGCTGAATGAAGTGCAGCAGATACTCGCACATCTGACACAGTTGCTTGTCCTGGGGGTTGATAAGCAGAAGGTCCTTAGGCAGGGGGTCAGCCACCTGCAGTGAGTGGGAACCTAAGTGCACCGCTGAGAAACAAACAGTTCATTAGTGAGTGTGAAAACTAGGGGAAACATAAGAGCTTATTGGACCAGGTTTAAATTTGGATTAGAGGAGTCTCAGTAGCTCATTTATAGATTTTTAGTCGAGGATTGCAGTACTTGACTTGATTGAATACTACCATTCTCGCTTGAACAAACCATCGTTGTGGAAAGATTGTTCAATTTAAAAAATCTAGTGAATTCGTTATATACATTTTTATTCATGAACAATATTGAACTATTACCGAAAATGAACTGCTGAATTCAGTAATTAAATACAAAATTGTTGTTAAAAATACCGTTCAAAGAAAATCGAATTGGTAATATTAAAATTGCCCAGATTTCGGTTTAAGTTTAAACTGCTAAATCTGTTAGCCACTAAAACTCAACACTGACATAGAACTAGTTTATAACCAAACTATGAAATGAAAAGAATACTCACAAACACCGGAGGTAGAAACCGGAACTCTGAGAAGGCCAGAGGAAGGAGATTTATTCAAGTTCTGAGCGGCCTGGGCTGGGAGAAGAGGGCTCAGTGGCTGAAATGGAAAAATGTTCATTTGACAAAATCATTCTTATAGAGTTATGAACAGTTTAGAAGTTTACAAAAATTTATAAAACTAAATGTTGAAGTACTGAGACAATTTTAAAGTTAAAAAAACTTCTTAAAATGAATTTTTTAACAAAAGAATAACATAATATTATGTTAATGATATTTTTTTAACATAATACAGTAGACCCTTGATAGAACGGACTATTGTGGCGGAAGGGTGGTCCGGATTTCGAAAGATCCGGACAATCGGGGGGATACCGATAAGCATATCCTGGTGCATTAGGATCGATAAAATAGACTCAAGATGACGTAATTTGAGGTCCAGATCGGTTACTGACGTGTTTGGCTGAGCCACACACCTTAAAACCACTCACTTGTAGACAGTACTCACACTGAAGGTCTTACGAAATAAAAACGTTCAACAATGTATTTATTTCATTCAAAATACTGTATTTTCACAATTTATGTACAATTCATATTTACAGTAAAAAAGGTTTCTAATTTTAATAAAATTCCTTCATACCTAATGAACACTCTCTATGCATTTTTGTCCGCCATCGTAATCACACAATTTAATCACCGACACACTAACACAAGTTATCACAATACAGATATCACATCACAAATCAGCTGCAGGTGACTCAGTTGTTTACATTTGTGACAGTGCAGGGCGAGGAGGATGACCGGCGCAGTAGATAGCGGACATTATCGATCCACCCTGTTCCAGTCTTGTATCCTGACAACCCCAGCATCGGTTTGCAAACTCAGAACTCAGTTGCGTTTCTGCGTAGCTCTGGTATTGTCAACGTGACTTATTTATTAGTGCACTATATTGTCATTAAATATTTTTATATTACTAGCTTTAGAGTTGATGTTAAAAAATACTGTATGTGACAATAAAATATGTTTTTTCATTTTTGTTTATTTAAATTTTAATTTCTTTTACCGAGGGGTGGTCCGGACCATCCCGAATCCGGTCGAGCGAGGTCCGTTCGAGCGAGCGTCTACTGAACTAATTTACTGTTTCTTAGTATGAGATCGAACACACTTACGTAGATTTGACCCAAACTCTTGGGGCAGATTCCAATCTGTGTGCAAATGACTTTGCCGTCCAGCTCCTGAGTCAGGAACGAGTAGATGACTGGGTAGTAGGTTTCAACCAGGTTGATGCACTGAAATGTGTCACAAGAAAAATAATTTAATTTGATGACAAACTTATAAATTTCAGTAGTTTGGGTTGTGGAAGCCACCAAATAAGTATTCTAAGTGCATTGAAGTTGAAAGCCTAAATTGACAAACAGTACAGTATAAAGAGCACTGGACAACCTATGCAAGTGCAAAACCAAGGGGTTTTTAAACACTTAATTTTCTCTACAAAATTCCCAGGCCCTCAGGACCTGCCCTCCCCAACGCTCAATACAACCGAGTACTATTAAGTAACTTTCAGCCCTGTGAGTGAGTAACCTATCAAGCCCTTTTTTGATGATCTAAGATTAGGAATTGCTCAGTGGGGTGGAACCACAGCCAGAAACCTACAATGTGTAACCTAAAACACACACTATACTTATCTTAATAATAATGAAGTAAAGATACTTAGAAAACCACATAAACCATTTTTAGTAAAATTCAAGTAGTTTTGTTACCTAACAAACACAAGTGGCAGTTAAACCTACTAATGAAGAAGTGATGCATATAAATCCTACCTCTTTCTTGTAGCCCTGGGTCTGGCCGCAGATGCCAAGAAGCACTTGTTCGAACTCACTCTCTGTTGTGTTGGCTACCAGTATGTCTTTCAAGTGTTGTACTAGCTGTTCACACAACTCACACGGCACGTCTCCCTCCAGCTGCACTGGCTTAGTCTGCGCTTCTACGCTCTAGACACATATTGCACAAAGAGGTAAATGCATGCTTAAAAATTTGGGTTTGTTAAAAAAGGTTTTAAATTTCATTATTGAAAGGAAATAAATCTTTCTATTCAGGCAGGAATTGGGCAAAACACACTTTTTCTTGCTTGATTTCAAACAATTTAGGGAGGGGACAAAAGCAAATTTTAGTTATTGCAAATTGATAGAAATGGTTGAATATTAAAAGCACTTTCTTTTAAAAACTATATAAATAAGGACATTTATTCTACAAACCATGAATTTGTGTTCAGTTGTGAGTTTTATAAAATGATTTTATGGTACAGCATGATTTTCTTTTTTATTAACCTGTTTGCCAAAATTCCCTCTCTTTAAACAAAATCCAGTTTATAGGGAATTCCCACCCAATTTTTGGATTTAAATATTGTATGATCTTTTGAGATGCCAATTTTAGTTTGGTAAAATTACTGAAAAAAAGTGTTTAGTTAACAAAGGGCAAAAAATAAAATAATTTGGGTTCTTATTATTTTTACAAATATTTAGCAAGTTTCTAATGCAATTTCGAAATTTCAAAAAGATGAAATGATTCTCGAAAGAGTGCGTAAAAACAAGCAAATCTTGGAAAATATGCAAAATATAATGACAAAAAGCAAAAGAGGAAATAACAACTTTCACAGATCTACTGGAAAAATTTAAACTTTCAACTGATCTGAACGGATAAGTATACAATTCAACTACATTTGTCAAATACTGTGGTACATATGATTAACAAACTCTCACCTTGTCGTCCTCCGGGTGGAGGTGGTACTTGTGGGCGCAGGTGCCGGACAGGTGGCAGATACCAGCTGGCTTCAGGTTAGTCACCAAGTGTTCGTAGAGGTTGTTGAAGTGAACGATCAGCGTTGCTGCACAGCCGTCCGAGAAACTGCCCATACGGCCACACACCTATAAACCACAGTGTTTACTTCATTCAGTACACAGAAGACAAAATAATTGTCCAACTCTTAATATTAAAGTTAGGTTATACAGTTTTGTTATGAGTGACAAATGGACACAACCTTTACCTGAAAGAAAAGGAGGATTTTGTATTTTCAGGTGTTAAGTTTAAGACTATGAATGACGGTGTGGGGGCTGAATCGGAAGTGCGTGAGACTGTGGCTCCCCAAAGGTCAGTAGTTAATTTGTTGCTAAGGTCAAACGTATTTGAACTCTGATGACGCCATATGGCCGATAGATCTGCAAGATCATCCAGATGATGGCACTTTTGACTTTAGTGCCAAAACTGGTAAATGATTATCTCCATTAAGGATTGTTTGACAAGGTATCTATAGTAAATTTAGAAGTGGAAAACAATTTTTCATACGTCAAAAGTTTTATTTATTTATTAGATAACACATAAATGTTTCTCCCTATAGGGTACCTATTGAAATTAGCGAACTTCTGCCTTATTTTGGATACTTACAAAGCTTCAGACATCCAATTTTTCAGACACTCAATTGTTCCCTACTTCTAACTTTCAATATTTCAAACACAGGCAGCATAACGGTGTCAGAGGTTCACATACTTACCTCTAGCATGGAGTTGAGTACTTGGTCGCGACTGGCGGCTCGGAAGTTATTGTCAATCAAGGAGGCGACTGCGTTGCAGTGGTCACAGTCGAGCAACGGCTTGGGTTTCTGCAGTTCCTTCTCCAACTGCAAGTCAAGTTGTAATGTCAACTTAGTTGTAAGTTATTCACGTGGAGAGATATACCAACAATACTATAGTCAAAAGGTTAAAGCTGCTTTAGAAAGGGAAATGTGTAGCAAAATTAGAATGTCACCAGGCCAATTTAATCTTGAAATCAAGAAAACGAGACAGGACAGAGCTAGCTCAATGCATAGCCTGAGCTTTTTAAAGGGATTGTAAATAGTAAAAAAATGCGTTAGTAAAACTCCTTGTCAGAATTTCAATTATCATTCAGCAGTACCTTTTATTAAAAATAAAGAATGCTTTTATTGTCCATAATACAATATTGTTTACATTGTTGGTGACAAGGTCAAAAACTTAATCAAAGACTAACCTATTATAATATTATCTAGGAAACATGGGTTAAAAGCCTGAGAGGAACAATCTTTTGATATAAATGTTTCCCTTAGTTAAATAGTACATGATTTACTTAAATATCAAGTAAGTTAGTTACTAGCAAGTAAGTTGTAATTAGTCTATCATGGACAAAATATTTGTTATGAAGCCAGAGCTTCCAAATGACATTGGAGGACCTTAAAAACAAGATTTAACTTTATTATTGTCTGCGAAAATAGTGTTTTATTTACTAATATAGCTGTAAAATATGACTGATCTCAGTTATGGTTTTGCTTATTCAAATTTGGCTTGGTGAGTCCAGTAGATTTATTTCAGGGATTAAGTTATTTGCAATAACTTAAAGACAAACATACTTTAACTTTGGTTTTGATCAATTTAAACAGAATAGAAAAATAAAACAGAAACATTTTGGTTAAGATCTATTCTTAATAGCTCAAAACCCTAAATGAGCAAACATAAACTGAAATTATGGGCGAAATGTTCTTAAACAAACACAATGTGAATTGAGTTTAATTTTCTGGCTACCACTGCAATATTTATAATATTATCAGTACTGAATGTTACGAAATCAATTAACCTTTGACATAAGCATTTAGGTCAGTGTTCAACAAATAAGATAAAGGCACTATACACTCAGTTGTTAACTGCTTCTTTAAATGTGTAACTTTCTTCTAACCAGATCTAAAATCGGTTTGAGTTTAAAGGACAACAGTTCTAAACTATAAAACGTGTAAATTTATGACTAAGAAAATTCATAAAGTACACCCATGAGTTGTTTCTAAATGTGTTCTAATAAGATAAATATTTCCAAAGGATTCTACATAAACTAAACCTAACATTTTCTAAAGAGTGAGAGTATAGCTTAAAGTTTAGTAAAGACCAAACTGTTAATAATATCAATCTACTTGAAAGTAAACCTCACGCAAATATAAGGTGCACCCATGCAGAACAGTTTTAATTCTGCTGATGGCATGATATCTCATTTTTCCAAAGGAAATTGTCTAAAAAAATCTTATTACCGTGTAAAATTAAGCTGTATTAAAATTAAAATATATGTGAAAAAAATCTACAGGGCTAAGCACCCACCTTGTACTGGGCGAGCAGCTTGTCGATACGGGCGCTGTTACACAATCCTGCCACGGAACACACCATCTGCGGGTCCATCTGGGAACTCAATGCTTCGATCAACTGCGGGATGTACTCATCCACCATCTTCGCACACTCCTTGGCGATCGGCTTGATCGGGATCAGAATCATGCAAGAGCCCTCCAGCACTAGCTTCAAGTTCTCCTGCAACGTTAATTATGGTAGTGGTTTTGAATAACTTTAAAATAAAAACTATTTATTCTAAATAAAATGTTGTAAAATAGTTCTTCTTTTTTTTTTTTTTTGTAATGTCTACGCCAATGGCATTTTTATTAGAGACTTAACTTAGGGTTTGTGGGTATCACAAAACGCTTTTAGGGAAAGCGGTCCAAACCCTTGTGCCTGCGCCGGGAATCGAACCCGCGACCTTGCGCTTTGCAAGCCGTGACTCTACCCACTAAGCCACGGACGCAGGCCGTTGGTACGCAATATTCTTGATTGTGTTCTCGCGTACCTGAGTCTCGTTGGAGCGCAGCTCCTCACGTGCCTCAGCCACCATCTTCTTGCACGTCTCACAGATCTCTCCGTTGTCCGCAGGCAGTCTTGTGTACTCCCACACAGTGCGGATGCAGTGTTTATTGGCATCGCACTGCTTAGCAGTCCTGTGAAATGAACAGACATTTTGAAATACAGTCAACTCCCGATTAACCGCAATAAAGTCGGGTTGAGGCTTCCCGGATAAGCAAAATTGCGGTTAATCCGTAAAACCGAAAATTAATGTATAATAAGGTATATAAAGACCTAAACAACTAAAAATGAGGATAACGCCGTTTTCAGACGTTACTACTTTTCGCCGTGTGCCGGCGCGAGTGGGTTTGATTACAATGGCAAGCGGCCGTGTCCGGGGAGGCGCCGTGGCCGGCTTGTCAGAACAGCTCCATATGATTGTATTGTAATAAAACTCACCCGCACTGTCCCCTATCTGGCACACGGCGAAAAGTCGTAATGTCCGAGAACGGTCTTATCCTCATTTTTAGTTGTTTAGGTCTTAAATACCTTATTACCTATACATTGATATTCGCGCTTCATTCTTTGTCGCGGTTAATCCGCAATGCGGTTAACCCGATTACGGTTAATCGGGAATTGACTGTAAATAGAATGATAACTATATTTCTCTCAATATATTTCTTTTAAATGTTTTTAAAAGAATGTGCTTTTCTTTTAATGAGTTGACTACTATCATAATAAGTTTAGTAAAAACATGATAGTTCGACCACTCTTCCATTTAACCTTAACTTTATGACCTGCTGTTACGATTGTGTGACACCTATAAGTTAGACTATGTATTATGTTTACATTTGTTTATTTTTTCAGCAACAGCTACAACTTTACCTTTAAGTTGTCAGTTAAAGGCTTGAACAAATTCAATTTATATCTTTTTTCAGGGAATCTTGCAAAAGTTGTTTTTTAAAAACAACTTGTCTCCAAATTAAACCTCTACATTGGCAGTCACAAAGCCTTGAATTTCTTTAGTTGACTATCTTACCAAACAATTATCAAGGAAAAACTTATTTCATTTTATATGAGTGAAGATTTTTAAACATTTAAAAAAAGTCAATATGTACTTCATTATAAAATAAACATTCATATGGCAACTCGCATACCGTACTTAAAATAAGGGCTTAGAGCTCAAATGTTTGATGTAAGACCAAGAAATATTTTTTATTCAGCTGTATGATTATTTCTTTAGAATTTGGGGTACAACATTTCTTATTTTTGTGTAAATACATTTTCTTACAAAATATACTTTTGCCACTTAACAGTAACACGGTCATAAAGTTGTATGACTGCTTCGAGTTCTGCAAACTTTATGTATTTTTAATGACTAAAACCACCACTATTATGACACAAACAACTGATTACTTTACACCAACTCTAATACTACTTTGTGGTAGTATCAAGCAAACTTCTCAACAAGCCAATTTTATTTTGGCTTAGAACTGTCATAAAACCAAATTATACTTGCGTGAAACTAATCCTATAGTTACTAAATAAATTTGAAGACAAAAACATTTGGACCGAACCGGGATTTGAACCCAGGCCTCCCGCTTGCCGGGCGGTTATGCTCACCACTACACCATCCGGCCCAACTTTTTCTGCCTTTTTTTGCCAGGTTCAATTCCCGGTTCGGTCCAAATATTTTATATTTTTGTCTTCAAATTTATTTAGTAATAAATTAGCTATTTAGCGTTTATACGATTAATCCTATAGTTATTCAGACATATGGCCAACAAATGTACAAAATATACTATTAGAATCTTGTGCAATTTTAAGGACGAATCTTGAGCAATATATGTTTAGAAATTGTCACAATTATTTTTAACTAATAGACCTTTCCTCCACTTTACATTATTTTATGATTCCATTTCTTTGCCCTAATAAATGCAGTTTTGTACAAGGTAGTGATATTCATAGCCATGGTATTCGATTATTAGTTACAGACTTGAGATCACAGACTAGAATCATTCAAACATTGTGTTAAAAAGTTTATAGACCACTCATTAACCACTCAGAAGTCTGGTGTTCGATAATAAACTCTTATCATAAATATAGATTTGGCATTTTATTAATATTTTTATTTAAATTTATAAATACGTTCATAAATTGGGATGAAATGTAACGTAGTGCGTCGTAAGTTTCTATTGTTATACTATTTGTTATTAACATACCAACAATTTGTTCAATGGTAAATAAATGTATTTATTCTATAAAAAAATTTAAATCAAGAAATTTGATTAAAAGTGGAAAGAGTCAGAAGCTGTTGATATCAGTGTTTAAACGACACATTGTTTCATTGTGAGGAGTCACAACTTGATGAGTAATATCCTGTACTGTGCTGAGTAGGTGATACCGATAATACTCATAGTCACCGGTGTCAGGTGCCTGAGCAGTCAGCATTTAGCAAAACTTGTTTCAACCTAACACTTTCGGCAATCTGATCTTATCCGGTAAACAACACAGGCAAGATTCCTTAGCAAGCAAAACTGATGGCATTATAATTCCACAGGAAAACATTAGATTTTCTTTCTGAAATTGTCAATGTTTAAATTTACAATACTCACTTTCAACTTTTTTACATTAGTTCTAAATTGGAAAAATGGAATTAAAAGGTAAAGGTAAAGTTTGTCTTGTTTAACGAGGAGAAATTAGGACTACAAAGTCCTCTCTACCACTCAACATCGACATTTACCTAGCGTTACCGTTTAGTCACATTACAAATTGCAAGTGGTGACTGCGGGGATCAAACCCGCGCCACCGGAATGATAGTCGGCGATACCAATCTGCCACAGATCCGCTTAATTAATTATTATTGTTAGTGAAGAATAAAAAAATCATGTCATCCTTGCCAAAGAGATCACTTTGTGAGGTTGCTTGACAATATAAAATATATGGTGGGAATATTTTGATGTAATCATTTTTCATAACAAAAGAACCACGACATAGTAAAACGGTGGTTCCAAAAAATTAAAAACTCTCACTTTCCTTGGTTCATTCAACCTCATTCTGTAACTGGCCCAGCAAAGCAAAGTCTCTGTTTCAACTTGACTTCCCCACTGAACCTTCTGTTTCCCTACAGTCTGTCTGGTGGTAGCGCAGTTTTGACCAAATTTATGGACAGATTATAGCATCAATTTTGAAGATATAAATTCTGCTGATTATTTTTAACGATTTACAGAGGATATGTTTCTTATCCTATCCTGACTTTTGATTTTTGCTTAACACCAAGCTATCTCAAATGTACCTTTGTATGCTATCAAAAAGAAATGGAAATAGGAGCAGGCTAGCCTGGTTAAATAGAAACACTTTAAAGATCATAAACTGTCAACAAACGTAGCTTTGTTACCTGACTGATTCTTTATTTTCAAAAACAAAAGTAACCGTTTGAGGAATGAACCGCAAAGTCTACATGCTGTTCACGGAACTACTGCTTTAACTTGTGCAAACATCGCATAAGGATGTTGTTACTTACGTAAAGTTCTGACACCAGTAGGCCGGACCCTCAAGACACTCCTTGTCTCCAAGCAGAGCAGACGACGCCTTGCCTTCACCTGACTTAGGCAGAGGTGTCGCTAGGCTGCCTGTAACACGAGAGGTTAACATTAATATTCTAGAGTAAGGAAAGCGGCCTAGAATTGGTAAAGTTTTTAAATTTCAAGAATAAAATCATCTTGTTATTTGTTGAAAATTATCATATCAGCATTCTTCCTATGTATTTAATCGCAAATCATATTGTATATTTTCTGTAATCTGTAAATGGTGTAAACCGTAAATAAAGTGATGTGAATTGAATTATTTTTTTGCTTCTAAGATGAGGTTGGTTTTAACCAAAGGTAGGCCTAGCTTATATTTTAATGTCCCCCTTTTATCAGCTGTTTATTTTGTCTTTGTAGCAAAATATTAAGCTGTTTTATTTGTTTGTTTAAAGAGTCACAGTTATGGATCTCAGTTAGTTGAAGAAACTAATTAGTCAGGTGTTGAATTTATTAAACTTGGAATTCAAATCCTATAAAAGCCCGATCGCCCAACTGCATGTCAGCATTACTTTGTCAGAATATGTATATTTTTATTTCCAGTACAGTTTATTCAGACTTGGGAGTAACGATTACAAAATTTTAATCGTTACTTGTAATCGTTACATTTTCCTGTAACTTTGTAACACAACCGTTACATTCGAAATGCTGTAACGAATAACGGGTAATCGTTACAAATTGCCAGTAACAATTACATGTAACTAGTTACATTTTTCAGCTTGGAATCTTAAAATACGTGTGATTTCATAACAAGTATTTTAATATGAATTTCACTTTGATATATGTGCCATTAAGTGATTTTGTACAGTTATACAATATCTTATATCTAAAATGTGTTATCTATGGACTGTATCTGTCAAGTTAAAAAGCAAAGAAATCAAAGCATCATCATAACCCCTAAACGGCAATGTTTGAATGTAGTCGGATACTGTTTACACTTTAGCCGGCTGTCTGTATTGTAATTTTGGTATGATATAAATATTAAATTTAATATTTATTATTATAATTTATAAAGTAATTCACGTTAGATGTAGTTTGAGTTAGATGTGATGTTTTGTTTTGCTAGTTGTTTCAGTTTGAGTGGATGTGTACTCATTTAAGTCATTTGGTAGAATTCACTACCTGCTTACGCTTAATGGCTACCACTAACAGTTTGAATTAAGTGTTAACCTTCTCCGGCTTTTCCAAATGCCAAAACTGCAATAGACAATAACTACTTGATTAAATACGTTTAAGTTAACCTGCCTCATGCTAATTTTTACACAGTAATAGACTAATAGTTGTATAGTTTAAATTTCAACTGTAAAAATCTCTGAAAATGAACCAACTACTGAAGATACTCGAGAAGAAGGTGAAACACTTTGGCTGGGCATAAGTAGGATGTTTCAACAGATAGTTAGAACTAATTGATCGATAATTCAGATTCCCTAGCCTGGCTAGCCGAAATTTCAAAAGAATAGATGGATTTGTCAAGCATTGGTTTTATTTCCTAGGCTATGTTTTGAGTTTTGACCGAGGCTAAGAGCGACTAGTAAGTTTAGCATTAGGCTATTCCTTTTTAATCCTAGTATATCAATCAATGTAATCTTTAATTAAAGTAAAAAAACAATAGAAATATCTTCCTAAACAAATTGTTGGATGAAAATATTATTATTTAATTTGACCGCGGAAGCCAGTCGGTAACTGAGCCCGATGTAACTTGTAACTGACCAGTTACATTTCAGAGTAACTGTAACTGTAATCAGTTACACTGGGTTTTCTGTAACTTGTAACTGTAATCAGTTACATTTTATAAAGGGTAACTGTAATCAGTTACTGTCTGAAAGTAACTTCCCAAAGTCTGAGTTTATTGAAAGATGAAAGTTCACAGATTCAACAATAAACCAGAGAAAACATAGGTCAAACAGTCATTATATTTGCAGTGAGATACGAGAGGAACGAAAAGGGTTCAATAACAAACTGAACTGAACTGCGGCAAACATTGATAGTGTGAGATCAACTGATAAGAAACTGAACACAAGTTAAACAGCAGTTCCACACTATTCAGCCGGCTTATAGCTTTTCCATGCAAAAACGGATTCCATGTAGTCAAAATATTTAAGGTTACAGCCAATAAGTCAATTTAACCACGTTGGCTGCGCAGGGAACAATTGACTTAACACACTCCCGAACATGTAGTCAATTACAACTAATGGGTAGTACTTTTTAAAATCAATCTTTGCTTGCCGTGACGACAAAGCCAATATCAGAGAAAAGAGCTGTAAACAAGAATCCAACAAGACATTATAAGATCAGTATAAATGTTGTTTATTACGACAGAATAAATATTCAATAATTACCTTTAAGTGCTTTCCACTTTCCACAACAAGTGATTATGTACTTTGGAGGTAATCTTTAATAAGATGACTTTAACCGTAAGATAGTTTATTTTGTTTAGAAATACAGTAAACAAAAGTAACCAATAGTGTTTGTTCTCTATGAGTATGTTTCTGTTCCACCCTTTTTATTGTTGCTAATTAAAATTTGTTTATGAGCACACACATATTTTGTTTTAAATAAATTTGAGCAAAACAGAACAATTTACTCTCTTCCGCAGGCACAAAAGTAAACTTTGTTTTTAACCCTTGGTCTCATTTTATTTTTAAATTTTCATAAAAGCCTCCCCGTATGGGTTTCCCAGTCCCCTGTAAGCAAAATTTCAGCAAAACCCTCTCTGGTAACGGTGCATTACCAGTCATTGAACCACACCTCTAAGCTGCTGATTTAGCCCGAAAGCTCAAAAGTGCCACTCTCCCTCACTGGATTTGATGAGCCATTTTCTCTTCAGTGATCCTCAGCGGGTCATTGTGGCCCCGCGACCGGCGTGATCCAACAACTAGCATTGCACCGTACCAGAGCGCACCGGTGGGATTCGAACCCACGCTGTGACAGACAGGGGCCAGCTGTCCGTCACTATAACCACTAAACCACCGGGCTGTTTGTCGTGAGTGAAACTCACACTTGAGTTGTGAGGGGAGGAGTGGTAGTTTCGCTCTTCTCTGCTAGGGGCGTTAGTGTTTGCGTAGTGCATATCAGAGACGGTTTCAACCGCCTCCTATACTGCACATCCAAGCGTTCAAAGGAAATAGCGTTGTCGACCTATAGTCGACCTCAAAGGTTAATACAATAATTTCAAAATAAATGGGACTATATATTACAAAAATATTTGCAATTTCTTTAAACAGGGTTTTTTGTTAAAACTTTAATCTGATTGTATTGAAAATTTATTGTTGGCATCAAACAATTCTATGATTTATTTATTTAGAAACAGTTTTAAAGGGT
The DNA here is from genome assembly GCA_018831715.1 of Matsumurasca onukii. Taxonomy (NCBI): domain Eukaryota; kingdom Metazoa; phylum Arthropoda; class Insecta; order Hemiptera; family Cicadellidae; genus Matsumurasca; species Matsumurasca onukii. The sequence goes on along the minus strand of CM032062.1, from coordinate 20,677,642 downwards.
TGTGCTATAAATCCCTGTTTCTCTTTTGATTTTAACTCTCTGGGTTTAACTGACCCAGCTTCTCTATCTAATCTTACGTTGATAGTATGATAATTCCATCCGGTGGAATGTTTGTAGTTTCAATCATTTTAAAAGAGCAGAGCAAGAGTAAGAAAATTAACCAAAACTTGTTGTACATTCTAGAAACCAATAGGTTTAGCAAGTTGCACAAGAAGAAGCCCTATACAAGCATCAGGCAAAGAGAGTGGAGGGGTGAAAGAGGAGGAGGAAATGAGTGACAGCTGATTAAAAGCTGATTCATTGTGACTATATATCTTCAGATTTCAGTTGAAAAAACTAGTTTTTACTCTTTTGATAAACTATCAGTGAAAATATAAAAACTAAAATGCAGTACCGTGCATGAGTAATAACTGATAGTTAAGAGAAATCTTGTAAATTTTATTTGTAATAATCACACATACGTTGAGTAATGTAAATGATTCATTGGTGACTAAAGGTTTAGTTGAATCATAATTCATTATTTTATCATTGGCTCTTATTAAATTTTCAAACAAAAAAACTGGATTTCATAATTGTGTTCCGTCACTGTTTTACAACCCCTTATTTTACAGTCCAATTTTATTTAATTTTAAAATTTGTTTTATTTTATGATATATAGTATACATTTAGTAAAGACCATCGTAAGTCTGAGGCCGAAGGCTGAAGAGAGGCTGTGAGTGTAGCAAACTAGACTAACAAATTGGAAAGAAAATTCGATTCACTCATGCCAGTGGCGCTTTAGCGTTTTAAAATTGAAATGGTAGTCATTATTCTGTTTTGAATTTTATACATGTTTTGGCTGCCATTTTTGTTGAATGCATCACAAAAGATGTTCCAGGTCATAATAAGCTCTTGTTCCATCCACCTTTAGATTCTGGTCATTTACCATCACTAGTGTACATTCGATTTAAAAATCTTAAATCAGCAACTTTTCAGTTATTAATTTAATTTTTTATACCAAACCATAAGTCAGGTTTTCATAATATTGTCCTCCTACTTTCAGGTCAACAATCTGAAACAACAAACCAAAATAGACGTGTTTATGGTACTCTGTGGTTTGGCACAGACGACGTAAACAAAAAGAAAGCCGAGACAAAGCACTCTCAGCTGACGAGCAGCCAACTCGCATGACATCTGGTCCTGGCCTTGCCAATGCAGTCAAGGTCAAACACACTGTTTCCACAAACTCGTTAAGTGAGTCACAAAGAATAGTCTGACTGCCACAACAGTGTAGTGGTTGGAAAACTCAGTGAGAAGGAAAGGAAATAATAAATGTTGATAACAATATGAAACAAAAGTTGCCTTGCTAATGATTAAGCAAAATAGCACTGAAGCTTTGTGTTTATTTCTGCTACAAAAGAGAATCATTAGAACAATAAGTAAAGAACATCATCTAAGCCACTGTTAACCACTATTTCAAAATTTTAAAATGTTAACATTTGCAATCATTTATAAATTGGAAACACCAGTTTTTGTCAAAAGAAAACCTGAATTGTTCGCAAGAATTTGTGAAGTGCATGAACATAATAACATAGGCGACACGTAGCCACAAGCTACTGCCTTATGACTCAAGAGGTGATGGGATGCAAAAAACTGCAAACTGTACCTTTCTACGACGTGTCCTTCTCTTTGGCGAGAGAAATGAGTAGCTCTATTTCTATGGAAATTCGCTGACAGGACAATCAAGTAAACAAAGTTAAATCAACACTGGTTAAAAAAAGGAGTGAAGTACTCGGCCATACAATTTTTAATAAGTCACCTGAAGATATAAAAAGAAAATCAATTGGAAAATTTAGAATCAAATTTAAAAAGCTACTTATCTCAAAGGCATAATACTCTGTTGAAGAAATAACTCTGCTGTAAGATTTGCAGGACGTGGGCCTCAATCAGTTAATTGCATACTTTTAGACCTTTCCGTACAGTTTTAAAGATACTGAGTTACCACTTCATTGAATTGAATTAAAATGTGCAAAACAACACTGCAAGTAGGCCTACAGTAAAATATCAATATTTGTTGTGTAGTCAAAAGAGCTGAATCAGATAGAACCTAAAAAGACATGCAAAACTAATTCAATTCAATGGCAGTTTAATAACAAACGAAAGGTGCATTTAGCTTTGTGGTATGAGGGTTGTTTAAAGGCCAATACATTTAGTCTAATCCTTTTCCCATTCCATAATTCCTTCATGTAATAGGATTTTGCAAGGCCCTCAAAATAGGCAATAACCTTTTCATTAAACTAAAATATGACTTTCCAGTCACTGGGGACTAAACTCGTAGAATATCCTGAATGGGGTTAAAACTTGTTGCCCAAATGATGAATTTTTGTCATAGCGACTACACTCGTGCATTGTCGAGTTATGGTGTTTGCAGCACCCATCACGCAGACTGCTTTATCATGACTGAATATTAAAATAATTATGTAAAATGTTATGTACCCAGTCAGTACAGATGTTCACAGTTTCAGCCATCTCACACTATTTGATTCTCTGACTACCACGTGGGTTTTATTGACGACTTCTGGGGAGGCAACCTCTTTTCGGCGTCCTGAACTTTCGGTGTCACTTGTCCGGTGTAACCACAACGAAAACCCAGTGAAAAATGTTTTCATTATTGATATAGATGGTACAAAGTGCCCGTAGTATTTATCAAGGCTCTCCATGGTTTCAGTAATGTTTTTATTTACAAGGAAAACTGTGACGACACATGCACATGTTTTTGTTTAAATTTATGAGAGTAACAAAATTTGAAATTAGTTATTACTGTCATAGGCAAACTAATCAACACAGCTCGGTTAAAATTTTACAGCTATGTACTAATAAAAAAACGTATGATAGGAACATTGTTACATTTTAAGTTAGTCTACTGCTGTGGAAATATTCAGTCATGGACTTATCAAACAACCCTCATAATAGCTCTGACAGTTAGTTTTAAGTGGTAGGGAAGGGGAACAGGATATTTCCCTGAATACTGGCTATAGAGAATGATCCCACGAACTACTCCATAAAGTAAGCATTCAACATTTAATTACATTCTATGCCACAGTTGAACGATCAATGAATGATGACGGTGGTACCACCATCAATAAAATTAAGATGGGAAGAACACTGAATAGAAAGTTTTTACAAGAAATTGTTCTATTGGAACTTAAGGAAAATCTTGTATTACTACCATAACCAGGCAGATAAAATTCTTCTTTGAAATTTATTTTTCAACATATCATAATTAATTATAAACTTTAAGTTCAATACTTATTTATATAACATGTAACATTTTGACTAAATTTTATGCTTTAAGAGACAACCATTAACATTATTTAATCATACAATGACTTTAGAAGTGTTTGAAATGTGATACTTAATGTGATTGGAAAATGTATTCAACGCATAGAAAGGATTCTTCATCAGCCATTCTAAAAGTACAGCTTCGTTTTTTAATGAATGTCAAGTTCTAATAAATTTTAGTCCAATGTTTGCAAGTTACTTAGGATAACTTATGTTCTTTAATAATTTAAATTTTTAATTATATTTTTAACTAATTTTCACATGAAGACGAGATCAGATTCCAGATCCCAAAATGTTGTATGTATTCTTCTTATTCTAGAACTAGCTGTGTACCCGTGCTTCGCCACGGACAAAATAAGTTCAAGTATCTTGACTACAGTGATTGATCAGATTACAATATTCTTGTAATTTTTTACTTACCAACACTGAAATTTACACAGTTTTTAGAATGTCCCAGGAAAAACACATGGAGGTTTCCGTGCTAGTTTCCCATGGGGAGTTTCATTTACGCAGATCCTCTCGCCTACAGCCTGGATATCATTATTCGGGGAATTTGTTTACCCGGATCCTCTCGCCTACTGCCTGGATATCATTATTCGGGAAATTTATTTACGCGGATCCTCTCGCCTTCTGCCTGGATATCATTATTCGGGGAATTTTTTTACGCGGATCCTCTCGCCTACTGCCTAGATATCATATGCTACGGGGAGTTTTGTAAGGGCAGATCTCCTCGCCACTGTTTAGATATCATTCCACGGGGAGTTTTGTAAGTGCAGATCTCCTCGCCTACTGTCTAGATATCATTCCACGGGGGTTTTGTATGTGCAGATCTCCTCGCCTACTGTCTAGATTCATTCCGAGGGGAGTTTTGTAAGTGTAGATCTCCTCGCTTACTGTCTAGATATCATTCTGCGGGGAATTTTGTTTGCGCAGATCCCCTCGCCTACTGCCTAGATCACCGGGGAGTTTGGTTTTCGTAGATTCCCTTGCCTGCTGCCTGAATATCATTCTACGGGGAGTTGTGTTAAGGTGGTGTCCCTCTCCTACTGCCAAGCTAGGTGCTAAGGACTTCTCTGTAGACTATATTCTTCGTCTTTTTCTCCGGCTGTAAAATTGTCAGGCTGGCAGAAGAGCTGACTCTAGAACAGGCCACGAGAGAAACAATTACTTCTCAGACCAACGTCAGCCATCACTTTCAAACTCTGTCCCTGAGCTTTGCTAATAGTCATGGCGTAGCAGACTCTTACAGGAAATTGCAAACCTTCAAACTGGAAAGAGTAGTCTGATGGAATCAGAGGAATGCCAGGAATAAATACGGTTTCTCCTTGGCCTATGCCTGTGAAGATGGTGGCTTTGATAACGTACTTATGAAGGATTTTTACCTGCAGTCTTGTTCCGTACACAGTTAACCCGCCATCACTCGCGCCGGGTGAAGCCACGCCATTACTCACGCGGGGTAATTATTTACCCCAACTTTGTTTTAGCGGGAAAATATTACAATACAAGTTTAATAATTCAAAATTGACTTTATTTAAGATAAAGTAACATTATTTAGATTATTACAAACACTTTTTAATGAATTGTCCTTTGAATACATCAATGGCCTTACGCATCAAAACAATCACCACACACTTCAACTAAATGGACCTTGCATATGCTTTTCCCGCAGTTGGCACAACATTTTGTCGTCTTCTTGTCATCGGCTCTTGGGCAAAAGTCGCATCTGAAAAAGGAATATCTTATTGTATCTAAATGCTACACCTATTTATTTATATTTATGATTAAAATTTGAATAAATACAAATGTTATTTTATGCAGCACACCATAAACAATCAGTTTGTAATTTGTGTAATACTTTTAGATTATCGTATATTATGGTTTATTTCAACATAATATATTCTATAGATTACCTTGCATTTTTCCTTTGAAGAAGTTGTCTTTGGCGCTGTGGTTGTTTTCCCAAAACAAAGTTGATTCTGCTTCTTAGGTCCTTGGGTAGAGTATCAATTGTAGACCGGTACTCAATGTAGGGTTTGGCTAACTGCTTGCCTAAATCTTTCAGGTATGTTTTCCTTGGTATTTTGTTTCCGTGTTCGCTTCATATATTATGTGACTGTTTATTCCAACTACATCTAGTAGGAAAAAAACATTGTCAACGGCCTTCTGTTGCTAGTTCTTCCTACAGAGTAATTGGAACACATTCGGTCCACCACATCAACCCCTCCTTTAGTTTTGTTGTAAAATGTTATGATATGTGGTTTTTGGTTTTCTCCAGTGGAATCATCAATTGTGTTGTCGTAGTGCATTGTAGATATACCGAGAACAACCTTATTCTTTTTGGGAACATAGGATACGAGTGTCATCTTTTCCTCATGGAACCCAAATGTACTGCTGCACAGTCTCTTATCCTTCGTTGTTTTGAACTCCGTGGAATCTCTCTTTTGTCTTTGCGTAAAGTTCCAACTATCGTTAATTTGTGATCTTTCAACAATTCTAAGGCTAAAGGAATGCTTGTGAACCAATTATCAATGGTTATATTTCTGTTTGTGCCTGAAATAGGCCGAATCATTCTTTTTACAAGATCAGGAACTTTATTGCTGATTTCGAAGGGTCCATCAGGCTGATTTCCAGCATAGATCTCCATGTTTACTGTATAGTAAGTACGAGCATCGCAAAGCAAGAAGACTTTGATGCGTGCTTGGCGGCTTGTTCTTCATGTACACTCGAAGCTGCAGCGTCCTCTGAAACCCTCTAGATGTTCATCCAATGTTGTGAATTCACTCACGGCGTAAGCTAGTTAAGCTGTTTGTTACAACTTTTTGAAAATCTCTTATATGTGTTATTTTATCCAATCTTATTCTGTTGGCTCTTGTAGATCACGTCATCAATCGCATATGTTGCAGGAGAAAATAAACCTCTTTTTCGACATGGTACACATTACAAATTCTATACCAGTACCGTCCTTTGCCCAAATATCGTCAGTATTTAGATGTGAAGCCTTCATTGCTCCACAAACGTAAAGAACCCCGATTAGAGCCTTTATCTCGTCAAAACTAGTTTCAATTGCATCCCTTTCTCTTGCATAGTTGTTTTTCTTTTTTCCATGTATTTATTTGTACATGAAACAACATGATCAATCATATCGTTGTCAAATAGTATGTTCCCAGCTTGGAGAGGTGTCAATGCATTCTTTGCTGCACCCTTTACCCCAGGCAAACGAATTACAATGTTTCTAGCGGGGTTCGAACATTTAGTGGGGTGGTTTCGATACCATTTTGTACCAGGCTCAATGACTTTCCCTTTCCTGTCCTTTTAGGTTTGCTACTATAAAACCGTACTCTTTCACTATAGGGTAAGTCATCATCTTCAGAACAGTATTGATCTATATTCAATTCAATCCGACATTGATCGGCATGGGTTACCTCATTACTGTCAGAATCTCACTTTGAATATTATGAACGTTATGATCAATTGTACCCTCTTCAGCTAATACATTACTCACAAGTTCATCTTCATCACTTTGTTCAGTGTTGGACTCGTGTTCAATTACCTCTAAATTTGCAGGTTAGTCATCCGATGATTCTCCACCCCATACTTCATTCTCTGTCTCTTCTAGTAACTTATTTATATGAAATTCGTCATTTCTTCCCTCCATTGTGAAGCACAAGTCAAACAAAATCAAATAAACAACACAACACATGTGACTTCACCGCACACAGTACTAAAACGTGATCACTTTCAGGGGTAAAACCTTTCCAAAACCAGCAGCTGCGAGGTCGAAGGGCGACAAAGCGGAAACCGGTTGGCCAACGGACTGGCGTCTCGGGTCGCATTACAGTGGACGAGTCCATTTGAAGGTATGAGGGGAGCACTGTGGAGTGGGAAGCCCCAACTATATTGTCAGTTGAAAAGTAGTCTGGAGACTTTTAACCCCGCGCGAGTGATGGCGGGTTAAGGGGGGTTTAAATTTCTCTGAGTAACATGATAGGTGCCCCAACCTTGAGGTAGAGAGTATGTGCAGGTTTACCAGGTGGATTGAGAATGTGCAAAAGTTCAACCGGGTAATGCACAGCGTCATCGACTTCGATTACTGAATCAAATGAATCGTACCTCATTCTATGGGTCGGCAGCTGATCTAGTAAAGCTGCATTAATGGTATTAGCTGTGTCATTTGTAGAGGTATGAATTGCTTTCTCACATAGCCATTGAAGATTCATCTGGTGAAATGTTGCAAATGTTTTGATAAATTTTTTCGACTAAGCTTTCCATACTGTTGACAATCTTGCGCAGTTGATCTGGAATAGTTTTCCAGATCCAAATTCTCAATAGCTACCATGCATTTGTCGTAACACACACAGCACAGTGTAACCAACACATTATTATAAGTTAGCAAATAAAATTATTGGTCATTGAGACCTGTTGCTTCTACTCGTTTAAGTAACAAATTAGGTAGTTAATGTTCATTGTGGTGTGTGAATTCTCTGATCGTAAAATTGGTAGTTTTCTATTAATAATTATTATGTGAGGCTGGGCGCAGAATGTATATTTTTTTAAATAATTTGTTTCACAAAACTAAGATTAGACTCGCTAGTTATAATATGTCTTTGAAAATTCCTTAAAATTAAAATTAATTTTAAACTATTTGCTGTTGCCAATGAGCTGACTCGCAGGGCAAGCTGACTCATATCTCGTCAAACTGCCGTAAAACTGTTTTACTTTAATAGTCAGTCATCTTGTGGACAATTTTATGAAAAATTCAAGAATTATATTTTTAAAATTTGACACCAGCATCCTTTACCCATGCTTATACTTTATAATTCGAAAATTACTTATTTTTCCGTATTGAAAAACAGTATAGTTGCAGTATTGAAGAATTCGAACCTATAAGTGTACTGTATTCTAGAACAATAATACAACTGTTTTAACAAGCAGGACAGTTCAGTATATTAGTCTGAATAAAAGTAGAATAAATAAAGTATTATGTAAGGCCTAGAAAGTAGTTGTTAATCTACTTTTTAGGCCTTAAAGAATACGCAGACATCGATATCTGAAATTCTACCTACACAGAGGCAGCAACTGTATAGAAGAGGGGGTCGATATGGTGGGGCGAGGGGAAAGTGGGCCAAGTGACCAGCTTTTTTACGTTTTGCTCAATGACTGGTAAACTAAGAGAGATACAAAAAAATGTTAGAAATAAAACTTATAGATAATTTCATGCCACACTAACGACTTTTCATCAGATTGAAGATCGGATCACTCGTTTAAGGGCTAGCGGTCAAATAGTGAAGACGTACACCGCCCATTTTTGCTCAATTTCACTCCCTCAAAAACCACCCTTAAAATAGTTATTTTACAAAACTGTTTCTTAGTGGGTGGTTTTGGGCTACCACAAACAGGTGTGCAAAGTTTCAACTCGTTAGGCCCAGTAGTTTTGGCTGTGGTCTGATTATGAGTCAGTTAGTCAGGACATTTTCTTTTATAAGTTACATATAGATTAAATGATGGAACATGTCTTTAATAATGGTTCAACCCCAAGTACATAATTGTCATTGAAAATTATGATAGAAACCCATTTAGACAAAATGTGTTTGAAAAGTTGGTAAGATGGGAGTTATTAAGAGGAGAAAAGTAGTCTGGACTATGACAAAAAAAGAGCTCATACTGAAAGGATGAATCAAGTCTGGGCATAAAGAAAAGGCAACTTTCAAGATAGTGTAGACGTACTTTGAGTCGTCCAAATGGACCTACACACAAATTAAAATAATGACTAACATTAAAATACCTTATTACTTTTGCCTGCTACTTTCATTTGATTGCAACATCAGGTAAAATATTTTGACAAGGAAAACAGATCTCTCCCTGGCCAATAACCACACAGCAGCAATATTTTGCTATTTGCAATAGCACAAATCACAACAAAATTCAATAGGAATGTTTTATTTGTGAGCAAAATCAACACGTTTAACTTTAAATTTTAGTTAATTGTAATTTACTAACTATTAAGATTTCAGATAAAGTAGACTAAAAACTTGAAAGGAACAGTGAACTATGGGGAGGTTCTGATCAGACCCCACGGTAAGACCCAGCTCTGAGATGTGGAGGCCCTGATACACAGAACATAAACACAATTAAAAGACTGCACTTGTCTCACTCAAAATTAGATGCAAAAGGTCATGGTTCGGAAGTCACGTTAATTCGGTGGTCCTTGTATTTCCATTGGTCATTGGGCTATTAATTAATGACCCATTCTAAGGAAGAGTCGGCCTTAGTCTGTAACAAGACTACACCTCATAACTCATTACTACCACTCATCACACTCATTCTTCACCACATGTTTGCCTTAAAATACCCTCATGAGAGTGGTCGGCATCTCAAATAGTGATTTAGTGACTTAACATGCTTGTCCGGCTCTATTCAAATATGTGGACAACTTTCTTTAACATGTCAGATTAAACATGTGGTTTACCGCAACTGCCATGTTGGTTGAGCATGTACTAAAGTGATAGGGTCGCTTATATAGTAAGTTAGGCTTAAGTAAAATCAAGCCTATTATATTTCTAAGTGTCCCGGTAGCGAAGCAACTTGCAGCTAACGTGCGTCGGGGAGATAAAAATCCATACATCGTACCGATAGATCAACGCTGAGACTTTTAAATATTTCATCCAAACAGCAAAACACTTTTAATTTAATACCATTTCTGACACACGTTTGACGCAAATCGATTCGTCACTGGAATAGAATGTAGTCTAAAATGTGCACTCTAGAAAGGCTAGCGGAAAATAAACTAATTGGGCCTCTGAACTTTAATAGAAATATGGGTGACCTGCATGTACAAGTAATGGTTTGACTAAATTTGACATGTAAAATCATAACTTACAACAAACTGCAAACAAACAAAAGTAGAGGGCTGAAGCCCGCTCCATCTTCAAAGAAATCTTCAGGAACTTATAAATGTAATAACTGTTTAAGTCCTGTTGAATCAGTAAACTTCGAAGAAAACCTTCACGAACATAAACTGAAGAAATTTATTGAAATAAACACCCGAAGGAAAACGAGAATGTGAACCACACTGTCTATTCGGTAATCGACGAACAACGAATGACACAACAATATCTTCCCGAAAAAACAACGACAGATGTCAGCTGGGTTGATGCAAGCGAGGGACTACCAGTGTTGCCGCTGCACCTTCACCGAAAGTCTCCCAGCTTACATGGAAATTCCCTACATTACCCTATTACATGGAAATCAACCCCTTCCCGCTATTTGGGAAATTTCCCCTTCAGTTATTCCAGTTTGGTAGTTCTCTCTGTCTCGACTAGTTTAATAATAGGGATGAAAGTCACTTTATCTTATGGGACCACACGCATTGACTTTAAAGAAGTATTCGCCCTTCGTGCTCGTGCTGCGCCCCCCAGACCTCCAACACCCCGCGGTCTCGTATTTTGGAGCATTCGCAACTTTTTTGCCGCTATGATGCAAAATATTAGTTAAGTACTAGGGCAGATTTTCAGGTGCCTTATTTTTCGGTCTTTAACTTGTCAAAGCCTTAAAAAAGGAATGTTTTCAGATTTTTCCTGGAGGTTTCACACCAAAAGCTTCAAAAAGAGTATGTGGTTGAGGGGAAACCACCTGTACAACCGGCTTTATAGTACGAGTATATTATAATACCATAAAGCCGGTTGTACAGGTGACTGAACGAGAAAATGTTTAGGCACTTCCCCCGGCATGCTAGCCGGCCTACCCCCTCAACCATATTGTACTCTTTTTGAAGCTCTTTGTGTGAATCCTGCTGGGAAAATATGAAAACATTTTTTTACGGCCTTGGCAAGATGACGTCTGAAAATCTGCCCTTGTACTTTGCCAATATTTTGCATCATAGCGGCAAAACAGTTCTTAGGATCTTCAATCTGTTGGAAAATAGTTTGGAAACAAATCGCAGTGTTTAGGCTCTTAGTTGTTACTTACAATACTTATCAACAACTCAGACAGTCATATAAAATGTGTGTGTGTGTATACATAAAATACGACCCAAAATACGAGGCCACAGGCCGAGTGGTGGTCTGGGGGGCGTAGCCCCCCTGCGTCCAGATTATTTATATATTAACGGATACACCATTTTACAAAATATCACATAAAGAGTTGATACTATTCCAGATGAAACGTTGTTGTCACAGCAGGCAATGCTTGAGTACACTACAGTATGAAGCTCAATATGAATATAATTACATATGAAATTGAATGTGATGGATTGACATGAGAACAACATACGAGACAATTATTGTGGTGGTACAAACAAGCGGGATGTCATGATTTTGTGTGGAAGCCTACACACTAAAATATGATAAAGATAAAAACTTTTTAACAACAAAATTAAACCGACTTCAAAAACAATCCAACGGTAAAGTGCTATAAAAAGTGTGAAATAATTGGGTTAATGCAATCCTGTATTGTTTTACATGATACATTCATAAACAATGGGTTTCTGATGTGTTACGCGTACAAACAATAATTTATCCATTACACTAGAGTAAGATATTACAGCTGTACCTATTTCATGGTAACCAATATAATAAATATTAATTTGCTAATACATATAAAAATACCATCAAATGCGCACACTATTTGCCATATTGTAGACTACAAATTTAAGAGTTATAATCTTCACTCACTTTAAAATAATATTGGAGTCGGTGCTGCTGAAGCAATATTATCAAAGAAGAAGTATCACCGACTCCAATATTTTTTTTAAAGTGAATGAAGATTATAACAACTCTTAAATTTGTAGTCTACAATATGGCAAATAGTGTGCGCATTTGATATATTTTTATATGTATTAGCAAATTAATATTTATTATATTGGTTACATAATATACACAGAATCTTATCATAACCAGGTTTATGATATTGAAAATAAAGTTTCTATGGCTACAGGGCCGTATTTCTAAATAGGCTAAAAAGGCTGCAGCCTAGAGCGGCAAATTTTCAGGGCGGCAAGTAAGAACATTCTTTAAACTTGTAAAATAAATTCATTTAAAGTAAAATTACATTTTCAGTATGACTTTTTAACCTACTTTCAAATACATGACATAGTAGTGATTGTTAGCGCATAGTCACCTATTATTTTGATGCAGTTCAAGATTAGTTTGAAAATTGAACACACTGCATAAGCGCAGCGGTTAGATTTGGCAACACTGCCACGGTGGAAGCGCACGATATGTCCCGGGACTAGTAATTACAGTAAATTCAAAACGTATTTAATATTTCCTAACTTGAATAAGAACTAAAAACAGCTACGATCCCACCTACATCCGCTACTTGGAAAATAAATTTTTCTTTCTTGATGGGAGCGGCCATAGCGCCGCGGCGAGAACTTATGTATCTAAGTATCTTACGGCTGATTTTGCTCTGACCGCCGCTATCTACGCCCATGACCCATTAACGACTTTAGCCAAGCAAGTATAAGCCTTAAGGCTAGGTCCCACGGCCTGTGTTTTCGCAGGCCACAGGCAGCCTGGCGTCGGTACACGGACAGCGGGCCGCCTGTGTATTTTGAGGCGGGGCCGTTCCTACGGCCCGTGTCTCTCCCCCACAGCTGATACGAGGTGCGCCTCAATTCAGACGACAGGCCTTTGATGTTTGGTGAGTTTACCGCGTTTCTACGGGTAGCGTCTGGCGTCTGGCAAGCCAACTCGCGCTCGTACAGGCGGGGACAGACGCATCGTTCCCACGACCTGTTATGCACCGCACCACCGACATCTGGGGTGTGTGGCATGACGGATCACACGTCGTGGGAACGAGGCTTAGAGTCCGCCTCAGTGGTCATCTCAGATTAAGGCTAAACTCGTCCGCTTAGGCCGGTTTTATGCATAGGCGTCAATGACGCGCGACGTCGCGCGACTAGGAGTCGCATGACATTTCGGTCATCGAGAGGGACGCGCGTCGGAAGTGTTTTCCCGCCTTCGTTCTTTTAATCCATTTCTGACTCAGTTGCACAAGAGTAAGTGCGGAGGATGGACCCGGTTCATGTGTACTGTTTGTATAAGTTGGTGCAAAAACGCAGGAAGAAAAGGAGATGGGCCGTTCACCCCATTAACAAAATTAGAACACAATGAAAACCACTAGTTCTATTTTTTGATTCCACAATCCTTTTTAATTGGTTTAGTTGTTTGTTGAGTCTGTTTTTTAACAGCTCTTATCTTTGTATGGATTAAGTTCGTTATCAGATAATCAAATGTAGAGTATTGTAATTACTTATTGTGCCCGAAAAACATCTTTTCCGAGAATAATTTATCATCCAATGAAGCTTAGGGAAATGTACCTTTTGGGGTTTTGAACATGATTTTTAATAGTAAGTTAAACGTTAAATTACTGCTTCTGGACACTTAAACTATAGGTTATTATTCGGAGTTTGGAAAAAAATTATATTTAATCACAACAAACCTTATTAGTTGTCGACTTAGTAAACATGATTACGACACATTTCAACTTGAAGCGGTCTATAGAACACCATTAGTCCACGTGACGTCGCAGATGCATAAATACACCGATTTGAAACAATGTATTTAGAGGTGAGGCGCGTCAGTGGTGTCGCCCGAAGTCGTGAGATACTGACGCGGGTTTCCCAGGGACGCGCGACGTCGCACGTCGCACGACGTCGCGCGTCACCTAACAGTGCATAAATGCGCCCATTTGAACCAATGGACCTAAGAACGAGCGACGAGGTGACGCCCATGCATAAAACCGGCCTTAAGGAACACACAGCACGGCGCGCGTAACAACGGATGGCTAAACAGCGGGCTTTCATTCAACTGATGCCGCCTAACTGTAAAATCAAACGCCTCCAAGAGTTTATGGCGGCCCGTTTTTCACCATCCAAAAATTATTTTAACATTAATAAACATGAAATATTTGGAAACTAGTCGAGTTTACCAACACCTGTACAGAGCCCGATTTCTAATACATAAATTGTTGTTCAATGGCGACAAATAAACTTAAAATGTCCAAATTTCACTTGATCCCATAATTTCGAAAAAAAAACACTCCACACGCGTGTAGGTAAGCTTCTTAGCTTTAATACGAATGTAAATACTTTTAACTTTTATACTGTCGGTGTATTTTGGATTATTGGAGACTCGTCGTGGCGCAGCTGCATGAGCTGGAACCTTAATGTTAGTGATACATCTCCATTTTTCAGACGTAAAACGCATTATTTCGAGAAAAGATTTCTACACGCGTGTTTGAAAACTCCTCTAGTTTGCAAATATATCATGTTTAATAATGTAAAAGTTATTTTGAAAGGTAAAAAACGGGCCGCCGTAATTTATTTCATTGAAGCGTCGCAGTGCAGCTGAGGCGGACCTATGCACAGTATTTGTCGGCCATTTTGTTTTTGTCCCATAAGAACAACGTAAAACAAGGATTTTCTTAAGACACCCCACGCCTACTATTTTTATTTGATCTTATTGAAATAGGTTTTATTTTAAAGATAACAATGTACTGCAGTGACTCCGCTAACCAACTTTTTGAAAATTGTATATTTACTCGTAAAATTTAAAAAAAATAATATAGAGATTCTTTAATGTTTGGTTGTATGACACGATCTAATGAATGGGAAAATGGAAATTCGGCTCAGAAAAACCATTGAAACATTTTCGAGTAATGCACTCTAAAACAAAGTTTTTCCATTTCTATTATGGGACGAAATTCAAGGTCACCACCACAACTGCCCGCTGAGGCGGCAAATAAACCTTTAGCCTATAGGCGGCATGCTAAACCGGCCCTGTATGGCTATAAAACTAACATGAAATGCTAAGAATTACGTGTTTTTAGCGAGAAGGAGGCAATAGCTCGGTAAATAAGAGTGTAATCATAACAAATATATATATTTTCTGAAAGAAAATTAAATTTGACTCTCACAGAGTTTCTTCAAATTTTTGATTAAGTGTATATTTTGGCGTCTAGAACTCTGTAAATACAAACAAAGACATTTTTTCGAGTATTTTTAGACGAAAATATCTATTTCAAGTTTTAGAAAAATTTAAGGCTACTATCTTGTTGCAAATTTAATTCTACATCGAAATAGTGCTATAGAAATCCATTTCCGGTTCGTAATAGTGTTTTTACCACTCAAAATACGCAACAAATACACGGGTTTTTGAGATTTTTTTGAGGTTTTAACTTTTTTTATATAGAAATATAAGTTCGACATAAAAAATAAAAATCGCCCAAAGTCAACTTGTATAACCTCCTCGTTTCACTGAAGTCGGTCAATAATAATCATAATAAGATTGGCGTAATATATTAATTTTAAAGTCAATCGTTCCACCCACTCAAACTATTGTTCGTTCTACGGAATTTGAAGATTTGTAGCAGACGACGAAAACATTTCTTTTTACTTACTTGTTTCGGCCAGGTTCTCTTCTAACCTAACTTTAGTGTTTATTGTTTAAGGAGTTAACAGTTAACACTTCAACAGATCTAAGCCATGACAAATTATGATCGTCATTAATCCTAGTCAGTAACCATAAATTCCAAAGAGAATTATTAAAGTTTTTCACTCCATACATATCTTATTTTGTATAAACTATTATCAGCCCAAAATACTGCAGATTTAGTTAGTCTTTGGTGACAGACTTTGCCTTAGTCCTCATAAAGCCTGTACTAGGACCTGTACTCCTTAATGATTAACCACGATAATGATGAAAAAAGAAGTTTTGAAACGATTTTTAAATGAAGATACCTACAAAGCCTTAAGGTTTGGATTTTTAGCCATCTACAAAAGACCGGGCATTACTGGTGCTCTTGAACTAGAGAATCTTAAAATAGCTATAACCAAAGGTCAGTCCATTCCTCTAGCACTTTCCTTTCCCTTTATTCATTCTAATATGTTTTGTTAAGAGATTATCGTCTAAAGCTCCCAGTACAGACCACATCAATAAATTACTTAACAATATTTACTGAGCCAAACGCTTTGCTCATTTTACAATCGAGTATCCTCAGTGGGCTCGGCTTGCTAAGACAGTGACAAGGTCTATAGATGGGAGTTGTGACTTGGGCCCCTTAAGTGCTACTTCACTTCAAAAAGATTATTTTCAGTTTTCCTTCTAGATTTTAAAATTTGTTTACTTATCGTATCATTATGGTTATCATTTCACATGTATAATTCTGTAAAAAAGACCTGAACTGTAACAAAAAAATAATTTTTTATTGTGAAAGTTATCTGTAATTGTGATTGCTTTACAACCAACTTCATGTGGTAAGCTTGCTGCTTAAACTTATCTCCCCTATCTCAGCTTAAACCATCCAAATGGGTTTGCTGTTCTTTTAAAATTTGTACTTTCCAGGTATGACCTATGATGAGGCTGTTGCAAAGAGAGCCTTTCAATTGAGAGCCATGGAGGGAATCTGGACAGTATGGCTTAGGTGTTTTAGGTTAGTATGAATGAATGGCTATTAGTAGACTTTGGCAATTAAAGTTGTGCTCAACCGGGGCCTACGTAAGCTACCGGGCCCTGACACTCATTTTTTCCACGGGGCGTGACGTCACTAGAGCGGGCTATGATTTGCGGCCTCGCCCATCAGAATGCATCGGATTAACGCGACACGCCGCTTCAACATGTCCTTCTGGACACAATTCTCCACAGATATTTACTTGACGCATATCAGTGTAATCTATATTAGTTTCTGGTTAGTTTGATATGAAAAAATTAATGTTTTACTGTACAAAGAATTATAAATTGAGCACGTTAGCACATGATAACACTTTGTTGGCTTCTGCCTCTGCAGTACTTGCATAATGTTTCAATATTGTAATAGGTAATGGTACACAAGATAAAGATAATTGGCAGTGATCTATGTTGTGATTTATGTAGTCATGTGCATTGTCCCTATTGTTGCATGTCTCGTGTACAACAAACATTCGTTGTATCAAAACTTGCATCAAAGGGATAAGTAAAAATCCTGAATTAACATTAGAATCACAGAAATCTAGGTCAGCAACTCAGCATATCTGTTGTTTAAGTTTATGTGATCAGTAAACAGACGAGTTTGCTTTCTCAAACTCCTTGCCAGTGAGTTGACAGTTGTCCATGGAATTATAGTTTCATATGTTCTTGATTAGCTCAGCTATTTCGCTCAGTTTTATTAGGTATTAACTCAATATTGTTGTGATAGTATGTAATATTTAGTATGCTAATATGATTGTGTGCCTAATTGTAAATCCAACTGCGATAATTGGGACAGGAAAATACTGTGTTTAAGTTCCCATCAAATGACGAGGACTATGGATTAATAAATTTATTGTAAATACACTTGAGTGGATTGAATTGTAAGTCTGAATACCAAAGTCAAGAAAACATGTGTTCTCTACGACCTGCACCGGTTTGATTTCAAAATACAGTTAGGCAAACATAAGTGTTTATCTTGAAGGATGAGCTCTTATATTGAATATGTAAAGGAATACATTTAAACATCAAATAAACCTAAATTGATTTTTTCTTTAATTTATGAGATTTTGAGCCAAAGCTGCACGCTTTTTGTCCTTTTTCTCCAAAATATTTTCAGTTCTAATAATATATTTTGTCAAAAATGTATGTACTATATAATTGTTTATTTATGACTACCGTATCCCTAAACATGTTGTTAAAGGAGGTTCAGAACTTTTATGCACCTAATACAATTTTTTAAATTCAAACTGTATTTGTCCCCATGGAGTCGTTGTCCGCCCGCTGAATAGGCTTACTATACTGGTACTAACACTTCTGTGTTTAGCGCTTAATGCAGACTATGTCAATATGCAATATGTGTACATCGAGCTAAATCGGTAGCGATAAGGATCGAAAACGAGCCGTGTCGCGCCAATTCAATGCACTCTAATTGAGAATAGCCGCCAGACAGCCTGCTCTAGTAAAATCAACGGATTCTGTGTCATGGCCCGGTAGCTTACGTAGGCTCCTGCTCAACTGTAGTATTGTTGGGAGTCGACTTTTGAAAATGTAACTTACAGCTTAAATAATAGTTAAGTTAATGTTGTGTACTGACATTAACCTTCTGTTTATGGATTGTTAACTTTATTATTATTTTAGTTTGTTGTCAGTCTCCAGTCAATAAATATCATACAATTGTTCTTATTTTTAATAATATACTAAACTGGCTAACGATGGATTTAAATAAGCCTACTCAGTTTGACCTCACTTAAACCCTGCAAGGGTCGCTCAACGGTGGAGTGTGTGGTTGAAAAACTTTGAAAGGTCTGATGTTGCTGCAAATATCTCAAATGCTGCAAGAAAACAGCTTTACTTCTAAACATTGCTGGCGAAGATGTTTCCCAGATTTTTGACAGTTTGACTTCTAGTGAACTAAACTACAGTGACACTATAAAACTGTTAAGAAAGCACTTGCTCAATGTAAAAGATTTTTTCAAAATTTTCCCCTTCAGGAAAAGCAGGCAGCTTGATGTCGAATCTTTCACTTCTTTCTATTCCCATTTAAGAAACCTTTCAACAAACTGAGTTTGCTGTCTTAGACAGAGAACTGATACTAAAAGTCATGATTGGTACAAACGGTGAAGAACTCAGAACAAAGATTCTCAAGGACCTGAATATTAAATCTGAATCGTCTGAGGTGGTTATTGCCGGTAAGTCTTCAGAACTGTTTGCAATTCAAAATAAAACTTTCACCAAGAAAATGATTCTTTCGATGCAAATAAAATTTATCTTAGAATCAAATCCTTTCAAACGTACGAATCAAATAAAAATGTATGCTTCGGTTGTGGTGGATCTCATCTCAGAAAGGAACGTCCTCATCTTCAATCTATATGTAATGCATGCAAAGAAATTAATCATTTAGCTTGAGTATGTCGTAATGGAAAACCCAGACCAAACAACTGGTCTACTCAAACCTCTCCCAAAAGGAACAATATGTCAAAACAGTTTAATCCTTACACTGCAAACGCAAGTAGTTGTGGAGGATTCAGGATTACAGTCAGAAGAATATAATCAGGTTAGTCCTTAGTTTATGGAATTCCATTAGCTTTGTGTGTACAATATTTTTTACATACTTATAATGTAATGAGTTTTTGATTGTTGTAAAATTGACAACTATTGATTAAGTTGAGATTGTCATATATTTGTTTTATCTAAGAAAAAGTCATCTTAGTCATTTAATTTGTTTAGTAATTTAAGTCGCTTGTTTGTATATTTGTTGTATTTTATTTTGTTGTGTAATATTTATGTAATTATGTCTGTCTCCGACTTGTCTTATACTTGTCTCCGAGTTCATCCTGTCGCCTGTGTCTACTTCCGGTGCTGGATACACTTCACAGTGGGAGGTGGTAGTAGACGAGACAGGCGGAGTCGGTGTTTGCGGATACCGCCTGTGTCGTCCACTCCCACCTCCCACTGTGCTTCTCCCACCTTGAGGCATATTTGGTCCAAAGATGTGCCTCAACAACAACAACAACACTTCTTCGCTTTGATTCTCTTCCGTAAATTATGTTTCGATTGTTTGAGTTCTTCGGCTTCCTCCTTTTCTTGGACTTCCAAAGGGTAGATTTTCTGTATCGGTCGAAGAACGCTTCCGGATTTAGTTCTCAGCTTAGCTAAACGTATTTGATGGTCTTTTCCTGGAATTATTTCTTCTACGACGCTAACGGCCACTGTAGTCTTTTTTGTCTTCACTTTCGATTAAGACAACTTCTCCCTTGTTCAACGGTCTAGTGGATTTCCTTGGTTTTGTTGTTAACATCCCCAGATACTCTATTCAAATCGCCAGATCGGTTTTCAGTTTTTGTCGATAACTTAGTCTCTTGTTCAGATTGGTTTCTTCGAGTTGATCCAAGTCAGGTACTTCACTTTGTTTGATGTCAATCAAAAACATAGCTGGTGTAAGTGGAGTCAAATCGTCAGAAGTTTCCGACACGTAGTTAGTGGTCTTATGCTTAATACAGCTTTGCAGTCATATACGACTGTGTAAAGTTCTTCGAAGTCAAATAGGCACGCCCAAGTACTTTACGTAGAATCTGTTTCATCAAGCCAACTAATCTCCCACCAACCTCCCCACCATGGTGAAGCAGGTGGATCAAACTTCCAGGTAATTCTGTGTACAGTGCTGAATTGGTTTATTTGCTCCCAATCTAACTGAGAAAAGCGTTATTCGCACCAACAAAATTTGTCCCATTGTCACTACATAACAAATTGTAGGCCTTCCTCGCCTTGAAATAAATCTTCGTAACGCTTGAATAAAGTCGCTTTGTCGAAAGACTTGAAACTAGTTCCAAGTGCACTGCACGATAGACAGCGCACGTAAACAGACAAATCCAGGCCTTTTCCTTATTTTTCATCAATAGTGGGCCTGCTAGATCTACTCCGCACACTTCAAATACTGCTGCTTCTTTCCCTCTATCAATTGGCAAACTTGTGGACTCAGTTTCTAAACTTTTCGATGTTTGTCTTAAGCATCTCACACATTTCCGCAGAACTGTTCTGACTGTCTTCCGCCCATTAATTATCCAGAACTTTTCTCGTAGAATATTTAACAGGGTCTGAATGCCGGCATGACATGACTTGGTGTGTTGTCCATGAATTAAAAGACGGACAACTTGGTGTTTTGAGGGTAACACTATTGGTGTACGAAAACTTTCACTATCGTTTCTTCTTTCTTTGGGTGATTTTAGTTTTGATTTTGATCAAGCCATTTTCATCTAAAAATGGACACAAATTCACCAGTGCTTTACCTTTGATTCCAATGAAACTATCCTTTTGGATATTTTTAAATACCAAAATTTCAGCCTGAGTTAGCTCAGCTACTGTCAATGGTCCTGATTGTTTTGTGTTTTTTCTCAAGCAGTTATTTTAAATCTTATCATCCACCCAAACATTCTAACAATCTTTTCAAAATTGCTAAAGTAAGCGTAGTACCAGTCACTCTTCTCTTTTGTGTGGTAGTTAAAGTAACACATCCTTTTCTCTTTCCATTACAACATCTTCTTCTTTGCAGAGGAATTCATTCCTAGGCCATTCATCCATATGTCCCTTCAGCCATTCAGGCCCCTCCCACCATTTCTGCTTATGTAGTTCTTTAGCCGAGCAACCTCGACTAGCCAAATCAGCGGGATTTAAAGAACCTGGTATGAAACGCCAAGAATCTTTGCTACTGAGTTCTTTTATTTCTTTTGTTCTATTCCAGACAAACGTAGACCAGCAATCGTCTCGTTTGATCCAACTAAGAACTGTAGAGGAATCACTCCAATAAAAGTCTTGGTCTTCGAATAAGTTCAGTTTTTGCTTGGTTGTAAAAGCTAATCTTGCACCAATGTTTGCGGCTAACAGCTCTAATCTAGGAATGGTTAAAGCCTTCACGGGTGCAACCCTTGATTTTGCAGCAATGAAATGAATTTTGACTTGTTGATCCATTTCAGCTCGCAGATATATAACTGTAGCGTACGCTTCTTTACTTGCATCGTTGAATACATGGAGACTCCAAGTATTTATCTCGCCTGACAACCATCGAGGTGTCGAGATTTGAGCCAAAAAATGCAAGTCATTTTTCCATCTTTTAAAACAGTCTTCAAGCTCTTGGGGAATTTCTTGATCCCATTTGAGATTCAGCTTCCAGATCTTTTGAAGAATAATTTTAGGTATGATAGTCACAGGAGCGCCACTTCGATTACGCCAAATATTTTATGCCGTTGAAAGAATCATTCTTTTGGTTATTTTCTCTTGAGATGATGAATTAAAATTTACCAAACTTAGTTTTAAGCTATCTTCTTTTATCCCATAACATACCAAGTACAGGGGTAGGTTTTGTTTCTTTAGGTAGATTCCTATCAGTGTGTTCCTAGCCTCTAAGCTCCATTTTAGCTTCCATGAAAATGTCAGTGGCTTCTTTTCTCAGTTGGTCAAGTGCACAGTTTGATGAAACGCTGAGAACACAATTGTCTCACGTAGAATGACTTTTCAAGCTCATTCACAATTGTTTTACTATAGGCTGTGGGTTCCTGTAAGCCTATATGTTCCAAATGGTGTTTAATGGTGGCTCCAAGAAGAAATGGACTGCACGTTGCACCAAAACAACTCTTTTGTGTCTGTAGATTTTATTTTGCCATCTTGATCGAGCCATAAAACTTAAGGAATTATCGATCATTTTCATACAGTGCGATTTGCAAAACGCTCTTTATGTCTGCAATAACACCAATTTCATTGAACCAAAATCCCAATAAAATCAAAGGGATTTTCTCAATCAAATTTACGCCTGTGCTCAAACAGTCGTTCAGCGAAGGTTGGTTGTACTCACGTGCCGAAGCATCGAACACTGGTCTCACTTTGGTTGTACTCGCTTCTTTTACAGCTGGCCTATGAGGTAGGTAATGTCCTAGTTTCTCAAAGTCTTCGGTCAAAGGTACAGTTTCAATGATTCCTTCTGCCTCCCATTCTTTAAAAACTTTGTCGTACTCATTATACAATTTGGTACTTTTAAGTTTCTTCACTGTAGTTTCTAGTCTTTTCTTAGCAATATTTACATTAGTTGGTAAAACAGGGTGGCCTTCTTTCCAAAGTAAGGAAACTTTATAACGTCCATTATCTTCTTGTGTTATACATTTCTCAAAAAATTCCTGAGCCGCAGCAGTTTCTTCAATTTTGTTTTTCTTCACTATAGGATCTTGGATTCCGAGAGTGTCAAGTTCCCATAAGTTAGTTATGGATTTATCTCTGAGCAACAAACTCGTAGTCGACAGCATAGTGTCACAGTTTGTGGGACCGTTTGTCATCAAATGTTCAGTCGGTGTTTTACCCAACAGAGTCCATCCCAAAAGAGTACCAACTGCTACTAGTCCACAATCTAAAACTACCCTCTGGTCTGTAAGTAGTTTTCCTGCGACATCTGCGCCGATCAATACATCTACATTTCCAGAACAATCATCTGTAAGCTGAACGCCTAATCTAGCCAACTCGTTTACCCAGGGTCCTATACCTGTTATTGGTACAGAGTTGCAGATCTAAAAAAACTGCAGAGTTGCAGTGCTGCTTGGTCTAAAACTTCAAAATTGCAAGCATATTCATCTGTCATGCTCTGGAGTCGAACTTTGTAGCAAGTATGTTCTTCCACGTCAGATTGAAAACCACCGAACAAAGAATGTCTCAGCTGTTCTTTTCTAATCGGTTGGTATTGAAGATCACGTGCTAGTTTCTTTGTTATGTATGACCTCTGTGAGCCTGTATCTATAAGAACTCTAACACGTTGCATGCCATTCTCTCCTTTTGCATAACGCTTAAAGTCTGCAGCATAACTTCCGACTTGGTACTGGCAGACAGTGCATTTTCAGTTTTAACTTCAGCATTGGTCGAAGTTTCTTCTTGGTTTGTACACATGAGAGGAACATGTCTCTTTTCACAGATAATGCATTTAAGTTTTGTCTTACAATTCTTTGCCAAGTGTTTTGTTTCAAACATAAAAACACATGCAGTGTTTTGATAATCTCATTTTTCTCCTCAATTGTCATTTTTCTTGCCTTGAAACAATTCTCACTTGGATGTGTTCCACTGCAAAAATACAACCACTAGACCTAGTTGACTGTTGTCCAGTGTTAGACCCGGCTGAATCCTTGCAACTGACGAGGCTGGCAGCGGACGCAGGTGTAGTTTTGTCGCCCCGTTCTTTCTCACTTTGACAATTTTGTGAAAAAAATCTATCTTTGATCTGTCTTTTGGTTTTGCATGAATCAAAACCCTTTACTGCAATTTGTATTCTTTCTTCAGATTCAACTTCCGATTTTAGAAAGCGAACCAAAGAATCAAGCTTTGATTTTAGGTCCAAAGGTGGATCTCCAGTAGCGTAAGTATTACTGTGTGATCTTTGCCAGGCTCTGATAATATCTTCAGAAAGGCAAGATTCTATGAGTGGATAGAGCAAAGCTGCACATTTGTCACTAGTAACGCCTAAGGTATCTAAAGCCCTAAGTTGCGTTTCAATTTTGTCGTATAAGAAAGAAATGGATTTCTTTTCAGAAACATTACTTAGTGTTAGATTTAAAAGCTCTCTGACATAGATTTCTATTTGTAGATCTTCCCTACCAAATCTAGATATTAGGCTATCAACAGCTTTAGAGTAATTATTTTCTCCTGTGGGAGGGAAACTTGAGACGACTACTCTAGCCCTAGAGTTATTTTCTGTTGATTGAAGTAAATATTCATAATGTTGGATCACAAAAGGAAAACTCTGAAATTACTTAAAAGAGAACACTCAAGAACTGTAATTAAATCATTTACTAATTCACAACTTTTCAATACAGTAGTAATACAAAAACTTTGTTGACATTCTGAACAAACCAAACACACATGAAAAAACATTGTTGTCAAACATAATAATAAAATAGTCCAATAATCATCTGTCACAGATTAGATTTGTAGACCTTTTAAATAAACACTATAATTAAGTCCTTTTTCATGTTTGAAGATTTAACAATGAGAATATTTGGAATATCTGATATGTTTGGTAGAATAATGAGTATAAAGTCATTAACCCTTTCATATTTTATTAATTTTCATTTTTCAGAAAAACTTCTTCAAATTTGACCAGCGTATTTAGTGTAAACAGGTACACTAATAAATGAAACAATTAATTTTGAAAACTAACTGTTTTTTAAATTTGTGAATACAAGTCTACAAAACGGTTAAGTCATGCTCCTTCCTACTTCTGATCTGAAAGGGTTAAGTAGGTTTAAGTACAGTTTCATCTCAAAAGAACTATTTAATTCATAACCATAAATAAATAATAAATAAATAAAAATTTTATTGTCATTGAACTTATACAAGCAATAGACAAAGTCATATTTCATATTACGAATTGATTCCATAGTGTGAGTTACTGCTAGGGGCACACTTTGCTAAGACTTGTATCAGGATGAGCAAATTATTAAATTATATCATAATGAGCGAACAGAGCAGGATAAACAATAAAAGTTTGCTTTCAAAATTGAAAAGCCAATACAGATTTAAATTGATTTGACATGAAGAAAGCTGACAGGGGCAGTTGTTTTTTGGAGTTGAAGGCTGCTCGTTTACTATGAGCTGTCATCTGTCTGGATTTGTTGTTTGCTGTTCAGGATCTCCTACTATATGGAGTGTTAGTTGTGATATATATACGACAAACCTAGTGACTCATTACAAACTAATATTTTGCTTCTATGCTTATCAAATTGTCAAAAGTGCAAATCACATAAAATCCATGAACTTAAGCCAAAATGTCCAAACAATCATAAATCAACTATTACTGACATTCACTTCTTTGTTAAAATGTTTATCGGTTGCAAACCAAACTGTAACTTTTAATTGGCTTAAGCCTTTAGAATAATGTATATGGCACTTTCATCATTTAAATGTCTTAATTGCCAACAAAATTCTATGGACAAAATACTTTAACTCAAAAAGTAAAACCAACATCAAACATCACTACGGTAAGGAATTTTAATTTGACGCCATCATCTCACATCGTAGTTGAACTGTGCCTGCGGACAACAAAACTCGGATCAAACTTGGGCAAAGAGTTGAAAAGTACTTGTGAGCCGGTTATGACAGAACGTATAGTACGTTTTGAAATCAATAATTTGAACTAAAATATCTGATTCAATAATCAACACAATACATAGGTATCATATTTCATTCAGCTAAACCAGATAACTTACAATGGTGTGAGCACAGCTCTTGAGATGAAACAAGTATTATTTTTAAGAGCAAGAAATTCTAAGTTAGTCATAACTCATAACTCTAAAGCATGAATTTTGTCTTTCATATTGTTGTAACTTTTGATAATGACATATAAAGTACAAGGCCATTTTTGGCTGTTATTTTGTTACCATTAGTATTTTTACTCCAGCCAGCCTCCAGTTTTGCAATACCTCTGATATTTTGTGTGTGTAATACCCAAAATAAATGTACAAATATATTTTGTGAGCTTATACTTGTAGCATTTTTACAAATAGTAGTTCTTTATGTTTTATACATATGTATAATGTATACCTTTGCAATCCGTCTTAATAAAGCCTTGGTAACTGCCAAAAACTGAGCATCATTTTTTGTATTCATCCATCCATTCAAGGAACTACCATATAAATCTGTTAAAGTAAATTACATTGTATTTTATTAAAACGAGAAGGGTAAGTATTCCAGGACATATGTCTGATAAGTATTAAATTGTTGTATTCTTTGCTACTTTATAAACAAATTGTTTTATTTATATTAAAATTGTAAAAGGTTCAGTAAAAAGAAAACAAACAACAGTTTTGAAAGCAATATTGTTTGGGAAAGGAGTTTAAAGGATTCTCTCAGTTTCAGTCTTGTTATTTCTGTTTTTGATGCCTCAACCAAAGATTAGTCACTTAGTTTAATTTGGTTTTATTCGTTTAATTTGATTTACATTTGTAAATATTAAATTTAACTTGCTACTAACCTTTATTTTCTTGTTAATGTAAAATTAATTATTAGATGGAGAATGGGCTGCTGTAAACCCTTGCAAGTGTCGCAGTACAGCTGATAAAGTTTTGGACTACACTTTTAATTTAGATTCGTAGATTTTGAGTTAATTGCTACTCTATTAAGAATTTAATAACAATACTTTATTGTGTTTTAACTTTTAACAATGTGTACTGACTTTAATTAATATTAACTATCTGTCTATGGATTGTTAACTTGTTATTACTTAAGTTTGTTGTTAGTCTCCAGTCAATAAAAATCATACAATTGTTCTTATTTTTATTAATATACTAAAGTTAAATAGGTAGTTTTAATCCCTGAGCTTAATTTGCAGGTGTTGCGTTTTGTGATGGCTGTAAGCTGCTGCCTTATCTGTTGTCCTCCAGTAAGCGTATACACTGTGACTGGTCAGCTTGGGGTTGCTACTGACACTTACAACAATGTTGGAAAAGTTACTTCACAACAACCATTTAGTAAGTTTTTTCTTAACAGTGTCATAAAATTATCGTCCCATGTCCGGTGGTATACTTATTTAGGCATTTATACGGTAATACACCATTTTCAAATATAATACTGACGTTTATAATAAAAAATACTTATAGACTAAGTACAGTACGATCTCACTAATCCGGCCCTATATCGGGATCGGAAGTGCCGGATTAGCGGAAATGCCGGATTATTGGAGGTTCACTAAAAAGGCTTAATTAGCCAGAAATAATCTTTCTTACGTTGAAGGATGATTTAATTTCATTCTTTTTCTTCCTTACGTGCATGAATGTTTCATCTGTTGATGTTGAATTCCTTGGATTGAATAGTTAGCTTATCACCACTTTCTAATCTTTTTAAAATCACGTACTTTTTATTACCAAAGTAACATGATTACGTTTTAGCAACATCTCACGGCCTGTACTGAACGAAATCACAGATTAGTATTAGGCCGCTTTCAGATGTTACTACTTTCACCGTGCGCCGGATACGGCACGGCGTGAAGAGTTTGATTACAATAGCATCATATAGAGCTACGTACAGGCCACGGCGCCTGTTATAATGAACCCAAACACGAAGTGATTCGGTCAAATCCAAGCAACACGAAGTGATTCGGTCAAATCCAAGCAAATTACTAAGTAAAGCCAATACAGTAATTAAAACTATTCTTAAAAACCAGAGTTCAAAAATTCTTTAATTAAAAGAACTTTGACAAAGAAATATTATGGCGTAAAGGGCACTAGTGTACATGAGTTTCTTTATAATTATTGGGAACTAACAATGTATACAATAAAAATACAGCTAAGTAGTATAATTATGTAGCGGCACTACAATTCCTGTAAAAATGTGTCTGTTGAAAAAGTAAACATGATTTGAATATTTAAAGGTTGTTTTAGTATCTCATACTATTATTCCCTTTGGAAACCTTTTTCAATAACATCAATCAATAAATAGGTCTAAACTTCATTCATTTTGTTGTACAATCTTTGCACTTTTTTCTTGAAAACGGGAGAATTTCTTATCATGAAAGTAGAATTAATGAACTATAATAATAGTTACATAATTTACAAACAAATATATACAATTATTAAACTTTCCGTAATAAAAAATGTTAAAAACTCATGTATTTGCTTTGAACATAATCACAAAGTTACTTGGATAAGTAAACACTTCAGCATTTACAAAATTTTCAAAATGTATAATCGCATATATTATATAGCAGGTCATGTAAAATGCATGACATACAAAGAAAAGGTAATTGATAGGAAATTATAAATTGAGAGTAATTTTATTTGAAGGTTTAATGCACTCAGAATACAGAGGAAGAAGCGGTAGACCGAAAAAGCGAGCCGAAATGAAGTTAACTTGTCCCACACTAAAACTGCCGTGAACGCCAAAATTAGAGAAGGTAATTTTTCAAAAAATAATATTTGGTAAATTCAGTTCTTTGGCTACAATTTCCACCGCTTTTAATTTTACCTGACCAAAAAATAAAAATAGTAGCAGCCGACTACTTTTTAAATGTCACGATTTGAAATCTACATAAAACTTTCGACTTTAATGAATTTTTAAAATATGAAAATGAGAGTGTCTGAACATGTTGTTTACACCATTGGCGTCCCTACTTAATTGGCTACCATATGGTAAAAAATAAAAATATTCATGCACTGTGAGTAACTGAAACTACTTTGTCCATAACAATTAAAAAGAAATTTAATTTTAAAGAAATTTAAGTGGTACCAGTGTTTAAAAAAGGAAACCCCCTTGAAGTAACTAATTACCGACCTATTTCTTTACTGCCAATTATTGGAAAAATATTAGAAAAACTATTCTATAACAGACTTATTACATTTTTTAGAAAATAAAAGCATAATTTCCAACTGCCAATTGGTTTAGAAAGGCTTTACTGTTCAAGATGCAATGAATAAACTGATCGAATCTATTATTACTGGCTTAGACAGACATGAAAAAACACTAGGTGTATTTTTTAGATCTTACCAAAGCATTCGACTGTGTTAACCATGAAATTTTACTCAGAAAGTTGGATAGCTATGGCATTTGAGGTTTATCTTTTTGATTGGTTATTTAATGGGTAGAACTCAAAGAGTGTCAGTGGAAGATGTGTTATCATCAGAAACTATTATTAACTTTGGAGTATCTCAAGGATCCATCTTAGGGCCAGTATTTTTTTTATTATATATTAATGACATAGAGCTACAATAAATTTAAACAATTTAGTTCAATACCATGACACAACATTATTATTTTCTTCTAAAACAATTGAAGATTTAGAAATATTGTCTAATACAGAAGTAAACAGTTGTGACCAGTATTTTGAAAACCTAAATCTTGCTACAAATTTAAATAAGTCAAACTTCATTTACTTTCAACTAAATAAACTTTCATCTGAAACTATTATCCGATTTATAGATGTAGGGCTTGATTTGCTTAAACAAACTAATTGTACAAAGTTTCTTGTTTGCACTTAGAAACCAATTTAGGTCTGTACATATCGATCATATATGTGCAAGAATATCTTCAGATTTTTCTTCAAGACTGCTTGCTACCCACTGTAAATTGCATGTACTCAGAATAGCCTACTTGGCCTTATTCATCCCTTCTTATCTTATGGTATATATAGTATAATGTTGATTACAAAATTAATAGAATTTTATCCTCCAAAACAAGCATTGCAAATTTCAAAATTGGGCGGAATCTTGCAGAGATTTATTTAAGACTTTAGATATTCTAACCCTGCCTAGTTTGTACATCTATGAGACTATTCTTTCTGTTTGACAAAATGTGATTTAGTTCAAGGTCAGCAAATTCACAAATGCAATACCACAAATTCATATATTTAGACAAAATTCTCATAGATTACACATTTATGGAAAACTTCCATCACAGGCAGGTGCAAAATTGTTTAACAAACTTCCTAAAACATTAAAACCACTCAAAATTTCATCTCATTCAAAATAAGTTAAGAGCTTATCTATTGAAGGCTCATACTACTTGTTGGGAATTTACAGATCATAATTTAAATAATGATAATTAAATTTTATTATACATTTAATTAGGTTTTTGTAATACTGCACTCTTACTAGTGGTTTACTTTGTTTTATTTTAAATATTTGTAATACTTGTTTTTTGTTTTTGTTGTTGTTTCGTTTTCTTTTTCAGCTTTGCCAACACAAAAGCTTTTTTGTATATTCTGGCAAATAAAATCATTAAAATCATTAATTATTCTACGGTTAAATAAGATTGACGTTGTTACTCTTATCAACTTATTAAGTAAGTTATTTAACATTAAGCTTGTGTTTGATTTGAATTTCAGATCATGTGACACAACAAATGTTAGAAGAAGCACTAACAGAGTTTGTAGGTGAAATTTTTCAAAAACCTCCTGCCTACTCAGCTCTTAAAATCCAAGGTCAAAGAGCTTCAGATATTATAAGGTGAGTTAAACTTCCATTATGAGGTCTTGTTTTTTGTAGATGACTAGTGTTGGGTTGATTCCGATTCGTCGTTTGATACAATGTCGTTTGTAAGACTTTTAGTGATAGCTCATTTCAAAGATCTTGGTCGAAGAAGAAGAACAGTGAAAACTAGAGCTTTCTATCTCAATCCAGTAGAAAATGGTTGCTCATTGAAAGGTTCAGAATCCAATTTTCAGCTGCTATTTTGTACTGGGTTGAGGTAGAAAGCTCTAGTTTTCTCTGTTCTTTTTCTTTAACCAAGACCTTTAAAATGAGGTATCACTCAACGCTATCCATTTAACAAATTTAGCTGTTCCCTGAAAATTCCGTTTTGTGGAAATAGGCAATGTTGTAATAGTGTTTAAAAATTTCAAGTTTACCTCCTATAAAGGTGGCCTGAGTTTCAATTATTTATCTTTACTTAAACATTTAAAAGTTAAGTGGGTGTGTCGTGGCTGAGTGTTCTTAATAATTAACAGTTTTGTTTAAATAATTAGATAAAAGGATTAAACTCATTGAACTTGATGTATTGATCATGTAAACGTATAACAACAATAATCGAATAAACATTTGATAGCTTATAACATATGTGATTGTTCAAATGTTTAGAAAAAGTCTGTAGACAATTCATAAAGATACTATAGTCCTCCCACACTTATTTGGAAACATAATCCTCCAAGTAGTGAGGAGGCCTGTGAAGTCTGTTTGAACGCTCTTAGAACGCCCGAATGGCCTGGCCAGGATGTGGTTCATGCTCTCTTCCATCATTGGAGGACGACTGTAACTGGTTCTTCTTCCATCACTGGAGCTTGTTGAAAAGTGATGCTCTTCTGTAGGTGGTGGAAATAGGACCAAGTTGAATCCAATTGTTGGTTAAATTCTGATGACTGTTCATTCGGAGGTTGTTGAAAGTTACCTTGGAAAGACTTCACTTTTTCTCAACTGGTCTATATGGCCAAAATATATCCACTGTCTAATTTGACTAAATAGTGAAGTTGACCAAACTTTTTCAAGATTTTACCTGGTTTCCACTGTTCTTTATTATTTGTATAGTAACGCGTTGAACTGTGTCGCCAACAGAAAGTTGTTCCATCCGTATGGGAACTGGAGATTTCTTGAAGACGCATCGGTTTGAGTGCATCTAATTTGATTCGTATTTGTCTGTTTAGAAAATTCTCAGAGGGTGTCTTCCGGAGGACAAGGAGTAGCTCTGTACCTAAATAGTATTTCTTATCTTCTGTCGCATTGTTAAAGGCCTAATCATAGCTCTAATCGATTCTTGAGCGCTTGAATGTTCCTCTCTGCTAATCCGCTTTGTAGCCGGATGTCCCGGGCTATGAATTCTGGTAGTCTCCTCCGCTCACAAAGGTTGAAAAGTTTTCACTGGAATATTGAGGCGTTATCGAGACCATCACGCTAGGAATCCAAATCGTGAAAAAATACGCTTTGAAGCATTTCAATTGTTGATGAAGATGTAGGAGCAGAGTTAGTGAGTTCAATTTCAGCCCACTTTGATTTAGCCCATGATGACAAGAAAGTAGTGTCCTGAAATGGCCCCGAAAATCAATGTGAATACGCTACCAATTCTTATCTGGTTCTTCCCAAGGATGTAAAGGGCATTTGGGAGGGTTTTTCCTGGTAGTATACTTTACCTCACACGCCTTCATTAGGCTTTAATTAATTTAAGTGAGCTATCATTTTGTACAGGTTGAGATAGAAAACTGTAATTACCATTGGCCTGTATTAAACCGAAGATCCCACCGCTAGCTGTAATTGTGGATGCGATTTCTACCTCGCCAGGGGCATCGTCAAAACTTATTGTCCTTAACTAAAAACATGTATGTACACTATTTACATTAAATTATTGTCTTATACACAGGAGGGGAACGAACGCTGCACGCGATACGCTGGTTTTCGCCTGCGGCCGCCTTACTCTAAACATCGCGACTGGGGATGAATGGATCAATACGCAGGTTGGTGGTGAGCTGGGGTGCGGGGGTTGGGGAAGCCCCATGCACGGTTTCTCTCTGCTTTGTGTTGTCCCTGGCTTACCTTACTTTCTAGCTGGCTGCCAATTTAAAAAATGTGTTCTTTCATATTTCTTTTTGTTTAGTAGTGAGTTCATGTGTTTAAAAATGGCATAATCCTCGCGGGAGATTTTGCTGTTTTGTTAATCGTTTGATGATTCTAGTGATTGGGGAACTGAATATTATGTGATTGATTGTTTAAATGCATGGTTACTGAGATGTGGGCTTTGGTGATGTTTACGCTTGTTCTTAAATCGGGTTGAAAAATTGTCTATTGGTGTAACCTATATATTGCATATCACACCGGGTTGCGCTTTGACACCGGTGATATGCAATATATAGGTTACACCAATGACAATTTTTCAACCGACAAAGAACACGCAGCCAAACATCACCAAAAGCCTCCACATCTCTAGTAGCCATGCATTTAAAAACAATCAATCACATAATATTCAGTTCCCCCAATCACTAGAAGTCATCAAACTAATCAATAACAAAATTTAGCAAAAATCTCAAGTGAAAAGTTGTGCCATTTTAAACATTACAGATGCACCACGATCCAACTCACTACTAAACAAAAAAAGAAGATATGAAGAACACAGTAATTTTAAATTCGCTACCAGCTAGAAAGTAGGTCGCCAAGGAACACAAAGCAGAGAAACCGCCATGGGGCTTCCCAGGCCAGCCCCCCCCAAGACCCCAGGTCACAACCAACCCGCCGCCAGTAGTCCATTCATCCCCAGTGCGGGCGTCAGACCTGCCACCGATCTAAAAAAACTCACAAATAGTGCGCCACAGCTGCTCACGCTCCCCTTCCCCTCCTGTGTATAAGACAATACTTAATGTAAATAGTGTACATACATGTTTTAGTTAAGGACACAGGTTGACGATGCCCCACAAGGTATGCAATGCGATTCATTACCATAACAACGGTAGGATCTTCAGGCTTAATACAAGGTAATTAATAATTGAACTTTGTCCTACAACTGGTTTCACTTAGTAGAAAACTGTGTTTTAATTATTTTTTTCTTAAATCAAGATCTTTAAAATAAGGTGTCACCAATGGGTCTATCATTAAAACTTTGATGCCTCAAATAATCTCTCATGTTGGAAAAAGACAAAGTTGTTAGTTTGAAAAGTTCATAATAGTATGAGAGTATTAGTAAAGGAAGAACGGACTTTTTCCAGCCACCTCCGGAGAAAACTGTGGTCTTGAGAAATCTGGAGTGTAGTCTCTGAAGACTGGTAGTTAACCAATTCAAACGTTAGCAGTAGTTTTCTCCGGAAGTGGCTGAAAAAGTCCCGTTCTTTCCTTTTACTTAAGACAAAGTTGTTATAGAAACTAAAAAAAAGTATACTTTCATTCCTCATAAAGGTGTACTGAATTTTATTTTTCTATCTTTATCCATTTACAAATTAACTGAGTTTGCTTAAGTTTAACTCACCCTGTATACCTTAATAGAACCTCCTTCTAGTAGGCTACCTTGAACCACGTAATTTTTGAATTTAAAACAAAAAGTTTTAGCATGTTTGCTGGAATGACAGAGTAGGGGATTCTCCTATTCATCTTTTTAACTTATAGATAAATTTAGAGTATTTGACGTCAATGAATGCTTGCAGGTCAGGAGGCACGGTGAGATTGGTTCCGAGACCGGTAGTATGCCATTCGGCGAAACTCCTCAGTTTCGACCCTCCGTACTTCACGCTGGACGTGTCTTGTGGACAGGGCTTCTACGTGCGTAGCCTCGTCCACGATCTGGCCGAAGGTAAGGGGGATATGCAGAGTATGAGTTTCCTGTCACAGTACTTATTCAAAATAAACAAAGACAAATATGATATGGTATACATTGACTGTGTATAAGAATGTATGGTTATTTTCGTGACAAAACTACACCCAAAATATCATCTGTGACTTTTACGTACAAGTTTCAGTGGTCATGGGTTTATCATAAAAGAAAAACTTGTTTCAAATTCCACTAAAATCGGACTACTCAT
This sequence comes from Matsumurasca onukii, assembly GCA_018831715.1. Lineage (NCBI taxonomy): Eukaryota > Metazoa > Arthropoda > Insecta > Hemiptera > Cicadellidae > Matsumurasca > Matsumurasca onukii. The sequence goes on along the minus strand of CM032062.1, from coordinate 20,642,872 downwards.
TTCGCTGTTGTGAACAATCAGTTATTTAGTCAGTATTTTGAGATGATAATGTTTTGTACAGTATATTGATAGGTAACACTACAGTACACAATTATTTCAAAATTCATCGAAATGTACAATTTTTAGATAGTTAAAACTGTTTTTTTGGTGAAATTTCACTTGAAAAGTGGACTTCCAGTATTCAGATTTTGACATTTGTTTGCTAAGAAACTTAACCTAAATATTTAACCCTAAATATTAACCCTATTATTTTGATAGGGGGCTGCTTATGGGAGGATAGTTTAAAAAACACGTGGCAGTTATGGTTCGTTGATACAAACTTAGAACAAATTTATGTTATCACAACAAACAAGTTTACCTTAGGTCAACTATACCAATCAAGTCAAACCAATCGCTATAAAACTTCACGCCATCTTGGTCTGACTAATTCAATCAGAATATGGAGTTCCCAGGGTCTATTTAGGACCTTATGCTATTTATTTGCATGTAAATAAGATGCCCCTCCACCTAATGACTCAAACATATAACAAGAAAGGATGGACGAAAGTAAGCAATAAGAAAACAGGAAAGGACAAACAGTAGTCCACTTCAGAATGGTAGCGCTTAAATTCATGACAATCGACATCGTTACCAGCGAGAATACTACTAATGGACAAGAGTTTGCAACGCTAAACGCCAAGCGTCTGAACTAACTCTTTTTCTAGATAACCGGTCAGAAACAAACCAAAACAAATTGAATCTTTGGTGATGAAGGCTTTGGTTCTACCTGGGAAGAGTAAGAAAGTTACTATTGCACCTGTTTAGCCTGAGAAATATATTATTGACTAGCTTCTAAAGCATTAATGCGGCAACAAGTTTACAGTGGTGTCAATGATGCTTTCAAAAGGAAGGACTATTCTACCGCCTGTTTTATGAACCGATGAACCGTTCAGCGCCCGTTTTATTCTGAATGACTAACCCAATGTAATGTACAAATGGCACCAAAGCCCTTCATGACAAAGATTTGGTAAAAGGTTCATTAATTCCCATTCAATGAAACTAAAATACTTAATCTCTCACTGTTAATAACAAAATATGATGTCTGTGCTTGATGAACATTGGTTGGTAAGATGAAATCAACTACTACAATAATATTGAACACCTAACCTTAGCCAATGCCTATTGCCGAACAAATCACAAGAACGGTGGAGTTATATTTTGTGAACTCTTGTTGATAACAGACCTGTTAACTTAGACAAGTTCTTGCTCGGACTAATTGAACTGACTGGTGTCATTTGACTGATAGATTACACAATAGTGTCTGTGTATCGCCGCCAAATGGTAACTTAGATATTTTCTTTGATGCACTTAAGTTCAAACTGGTTAGCGATTCAATTTGCCAATCGTCCTGGGGGGGGATGTCAACCTACTATTAAATACAAATGACGACTCAGCTAATATGTTCAATTTTATTCTTAAGGGACATGGACTCTTCATAACAAATAGAAAACCCACACGAGGAGAAAATTGCCTGGACACCATAGCCACTTCTCTACATTCATGGACCTACACTGTTGAAGTCGGGGACCCTGAGATAGCTGACCACTGCCCATTATTAATGAATGTGTCTTCTGAATCGGTGAGTGCTAACCATTCTCCTGCATGGTGTGCCAACTATACTAGATCAACTAGAGTTATTAATGATGAGAAACTGCCTAGATTTAAGGATGCCCTCTTGCAGGTTGATTGGAGTCCAGTAATGGGACTAGTTTCATTATATCCTGAGCAAGCCTTTCTTGAGTTCTTCAATGTCTTCAATGAATTGTTCAATAACTTCTTTCCAGCTAAGACTCTCTCTAAATTTAGTGGTTCTAATAGACCTAAACCTAGGTGTAATAGTAAGAGCTGGTACACACCTGACCTTGCGGACTATAGGAAATTTGTATTAGCCTTCCATGATCAATATAAAATTGCAAATAACCAACTCGAAAAGAACAGATTGTACGCTTTGTACCTGAGAGCAAAGAGCCTATACAGAAGGAAAGTGGACGAAGCCAAGAAAAAAGCAAATATGGACGAAATAACTACTGCCAAAAACCCGTGTAAAGCGGCTTGGAACTTAGTCAGTCGTACAACAAAGAAGAAATCGACCCTGGTGTAACACTAGCCCAGACGACTTCAATTCCTTCCTTTTAGGTGAGGTTTCCAGAATTGTTAATTCTGCCCCTAATAATAATTTAAATGTAGAACAGTTTAGAGTACCTGCTCCAGGTAAAATAGTAGACACAACGTTTTCTGTCTGGTCACAGGTCAGTCCTGAGTATTTGGTTAGACTAATAATGAAGTTTAAAAGCTCTCAAAGTCAGGATATATATGGTATGAATACAACCCTACTAAAATACGCTTGGAGGCCATATCTACTCCGTTACTGCTACCTAAATCTCTGCATGTCCAATGGTGTTTTCCCAGATATTTTAAAAAACGAACGGTGTTTCTTTAAGAAAGGTGACCCTGAAAGAATGGAAAGCTACAGACCGACCAATTATATCCATCTTTGCCAAAGTCTTTGAGACGGTCATGAAAATCCAGCTGGTGGATTATTTTGAAAGAAATGAGCTGTTTTCACAGTCCCAGCATGGGTTTAGAAGAAATAGATCAACTGTGACGGCAGTCCTGGGGTTACTTGAGGTAATTTTGGATGCATTTGAGGAAGGAGGCTCAGTGGCTCTACATTGGCAGATTTAAGTAAGGCATTTGACTGTGTCTCTCATGAACAACTAATAAGTAAATTGCAGAACTATGGTCTTAACGACTAGTCTTGCAGATATTCCAATCATATTCGACTAACAGAAAACAGATTCTCTGTTGGGGGTGCTCAATCTCAGCCTATGCATGTAGAATATGGAGTCCCTCAAGGTCAGTCATCGGCCTGTCCTTTTTCTGGTTACCATCAACGCATTTGGATCAGCTGGGAAGCTTGTTGTTTGCAGACGACACGCCTATCTACGCAAGTGGCAGTACAACGGAGGAGGCAGCAGTTATAGCCCAGCAGAAATTTGCAAGCAAAAAGATTGGTTTGTTGAGAACGCTTATGCCTTAACGAAAATAAGACACAGGTGATGATGTGTAGCCTGGCAAGGACAGTACCTTAATACTAATTTACAAAGTGAAGTGAAACTCCCTAGGCTTTACACTGATCCTGCTGACATGGAGAAGTCACACAAATAATGTATGTATCAAGTTAGCCCTGTTCTCTCATCTGCCTATGTAGACTAAAACCAATGTTAACAAAGCAGTACCTACTGACAATTTACTTTGGCATGTTCCACAGTCATATTAGCTACGGTTTAGAGGTTTGGGGCCATGCCCAGGGTGTAGAGAGGTTTTCATTTTTCAAAAGAAGGCTGTTAGGTTGGTTTTAGCTGGCCACATTGACCACTGCCGACCACTATTCATTGAGCTGGGTGTATTGACTTATTTAGTCAGTACATCCTTTCCAGCCTATCAATTTTGAAGGTGAACCTTGGCAATTTTGCAACAAGGAAAGACCATCACTCCTACAATACCTCAAGAAATGATCATCTGACCTCCGCACTGCAGGCTTAGTAAAAAAAGGATGCTAACCCATCTCAAGCTAATGTATAATAACTTACCGTGGATATTAAGAACTCGTCACCTGCGAGTTCAGGAGCAGCCTGAAGACTTGTTACTTGCTAGGCCATTTTACTCGCTGGGCAATTCCTTGTCAAAAGTTCTAGGCTTGCCATCTTGTAAATAGTGTATATAGATTTTAAATTAATTGATCGCTATCCATCCAGCAGAGCTGGTCAACGATTCAGCGGAGGTAATAAGGTAATAAGGTAATCTAAATTACCTTATGAAGGATAGTCATTCAGTTCAATATGCAGATGATACAACGTTAACGGTCACTGCTCAGGCACTGCAAGAACTAGAAATTAATTGTTTTCAATCTACAAATATTTGTGTTCAGTACTTGAACAACTTAATCTGAAAACAAATATTGACAAGTCCAAGTTTATACATTTAATATTGGTCGCAAACTGACGTTGAATCCCCTTCGGTATTTTTAAATACTAATCCCATTGAAGAAGTGGAGCACCCCAAGCTTTTGGTATTATCTGATAGCAAATTTACGCGGATTTTCATATTGAACATGTATGAGAGTGTCGCTCACGTGATTTTACCAGCATTGTCCAAGTATTGCCCAGGACATTTTAAAAAATAGTTTACACGCATCATCTATCCTCACCTGAAGTATGGCATTTGTTTGTGGGGGAATTGTGCCCATACTAAAGTTAAAAGGATATTTATTTACAAAATTTGTCATTCAATTTTATGCAATTTGAAGCCAGAGACTCATGTCGTAGATGTTTAACAATTAGACATTTTAACCTTTCCATCCTCTATATTTATGATTCTATTCTTTTTCTGCCTTAATAAATGCAGTTTACCATGCGTATGAACTGCTAGCCATGAACAACGAAAACTGCAACTCAAAATCACTAGAACTATCCACCATGGACCACTCACTTGCCATTAAGAGTCTGTTGATTAAATGTTAAAAAACCAATTTTAATTTTGATTAATTATATTTGCTGTAGTGGTTTGTGTTTTATTTAATTATTTATTGTATTGTTAAAACCAACACAAACATTTTTTGTATATTGGTGATTAAATGTTTAAATGTTAAATTATTATTATAATGATTATTTACAACAGAAATGTTTACCAATTTTTTTTAAATATCGAACAAGAAATGTGACTCATAGAGAGCTTACATAATATAATTTATAATTATACACACACAAAAATGCTCATAAGGTGTTGTGGGGATCAGGATTGGTGCTCATTTTATGGTGATTAGCCTGGATTATTACCACACTGCCGTCATTAACACCTTTTTTTCCCCAAAATAATTCGCTAAAAACAAATATTTCTGATTTTTTAAGAAAAAACTCAGTATACATAGTAAGGAAAAACATTACAGTAGTTTTGAATTTTAGGGAGTACTTATACAGTTTTCTTAATACAACTCCACAACAAGTGAATATACAGTACAGTAGAACTCCATAATCCCAACTCCGATCATCCAATCGCCAATTATCCCGATCACTTTTAGAGAAAATAAATTACACGAGTTTTGTTACGAATTTGAAGGATGATAGGAGCCGCCACTGCGTTGTTTCTTCTAACTACCATTCAAATGACAGTACAAGACACTACTAGTATTGGCAGTGACTGTACAAACCAAATGCGCAACGAGGCCCCGACTAAACAGTCAGTCGGACACTGACTGTATGATGTTCGTCTGTCTATCTACTCTGCACCTGCTTTTGTTTGTTTACTCAGTCAGTCTATTGGCGTCGTGAAGCGTTGACTTAAATCTGTCTAAGTCGGTGTATTGAGTTGCTTGCGTATTTTTACATACTGTATTTGTGATTGAGTTGTACTGTATCAATATTTCATATGGCTTCTAAGAGAAAACGGTGGTTTTGGTGAAATTTTAAGAAATGGGACAAGCTACGGTTTAAAAGTCTTATGTGTGTTTTTACTTTTGTAATTAAATCAATAATACTATGATATTGTAAAAGATTTTTCCTGAATTTCCTATGTTTTAGTAAAAATTCAATTATCCTAATATTTGATTAACCGAATGAGGTCCCGTCCCAATTAGTTCGATAGTTGGAGTTCTACTGTATTTCCAAAGCACCTCAATGTGAAAGTTATATTGAAATCTTATCATTTCCGTTGGTCTTCAGATTACTCAATAGGTAAAAGTAGCATTAACATATTGTGCAAATGACATGAACACATTCATCGCTGAAAAAATTAAACATATTTATGCTAGAAGCTAAAAGATTGGTTGTGAAGTAGACACCATACTAGGCAGCAAAATCACTGCCTAAAACAAACAGTTGCAATAACTTATGACACTCTGGAGCATCACCCGTGGTAAAAGTGTTAATAGGCTGTTTCTCTTTTCCAGCAATCGGGACATGTGCGAACGTAACAGCATTGGAGAGAACAAAACACGGGCCCTTCACTCTACAAGACTGTTTACATGCTGAAAACTATACGAAGAGAAAATGTCATCTCAGCTGTGAATGCAGCGAGGGAGAAACACCCCAAACTCACTGAAAAACTAGAGCGATACTGGAGCAAACATACGACAGACACGGTGAAGAAGAAGGCGGTCATCACAACCGAAGAGAGAACTGAGGACAGTTTTGTGGAGGATTATAGCTTATTTGTCAGAGCAAAAAATAGGGAAGAATCAGAGAATAAAGATATCAGATGATAGTTTGTACAAAGGATTAGAACATAGGAGATTACCTTGTTTTTGCGTTGTTTATATTGTTAATTAAAATGTGGAAATAAACTGTTTATTTCTATCAAATATTGTTTTTAGATCAACAGTTATGATGGACAAAAGTATTTTTTCCTTGCAGCGATTTTACCAGCAAAGGTAGCTCAGTAATTCTAAACAATCAGCTGATTAATAGCCTCAAAAAATACTTTTTCAAAAACACTTTGACACGTTTTCTTAATTTTCAAGTCATCAGTTTTTGACTTTATGTTAGCGTAAATTTTAGAAATCATAATAAAGAGATACTTTCACACTGCACAGGAACTAAGCATTTGAGTAAGACTCTTGTTGGCAGTAGGTTCTTTTATATGTTAAGTACAAAACCAGGCCAACAGGCAGCTAAGCGATAAAGCACCGCTGTCATGAGTGAATTGAATTTTTTTTGCAATTTGCTACCCTAATTCGCCCACTCACAGCCTCGCTTTGGCCTTTGGTCTCAGTTTTATGTTTTATTACGATGAGTGGTACGAGGCTGTTTGCTATGCTGACAGCCACAGACTTACAGGTTTTTTATTGAAAGTTATCCTACACATCATGAAAGGAAAACACATTTGAAATTTCAATAAAATCGGACTATTTATTCTGCTCTTAAAGCAAAAAATCATTTTTTTGGATGCCATTTTGAAACAACTTGATGGATTTTTATAATTTTTGGTATATTGATGTATAATAACAAAATAAATATTCACTTCAAATTTCATCAAAACCAGACAAAATGTACTGTTTTTAGATGATTAAAATGCTTTTTTAGTGAAGAATTTGGAGTTCCGGTAGTACGATTTTGCCGGCAGTTTTCAGTGTGTAGTTTATTTAAATGATGACAACCCGTCAAGGGGATAAACTAAAGATTCTTAAGACGCTGCAGGTCTGACGATGAGTGCATGACCTCAAAACGGCCATAGCCTTATATAGCCAAGTTTATAGGGAAAACTTGAATTACTGACTGAAAGGTAATTTAAACTTAATTTGTATTTAATTAAGTTTGATGAAGCTGATTTTTATTTACAAGGCAGCATAAATACACAGCACATTTGTTATTTGTCAAATGAAATTCTTAGAGAAATCAATTAACACTCTATTCAATTATTCATACTGTAAGAATAAATGTGGTGCGGGTTTGCGTGTTATGAATAGTTAAACCAAAGATGTTATGGTAGGTAGATTGAGCATAGATGCCACATGGGTGAGGCAGGAAAATCAATATATTGCTGGAGCCCAAGCACAGATACTGCCATCTCTTGCGGTCTTTCTTTCCCTCAGCTTGTCATGGCCGTGTTTATCCGATGTCAATGACTTTAATGTGATCAAATCGTGCAATTGTTGAAAAAGAACAAACTTGGGTAGCAGTGGCTCTACTTGAGACTCTTTAAAGAATTCCTTCGCATCACTTTCTGTGCTTGGGTTGCCGAACTATGTTCATTTTCTTGCCTCAGCCATGTGGCTATGTGCAATCTACCTAACATAACATAATCTTTGGTTAAACCTACTTCTGTTTGACAGCCAAAACGGTTAAATGGCCACTGTCAATTAGGAGTGGTAAGTTGATACGATGCAGAACTCGTTAACTCCACATTTTCAACAAATTGAGATCGAAATTAACTTGATATGTATGATATCAGCAGGATGAAGCCATTCCACTCACAGCAGAATGATGTGTTAGCTGTTTTACACAGATTTTAACTAGGACAAGTAATTTATCATTTTGGTGATGTGGTGTAACCTGGCCTGCTTGATCGTCAGATCTAACAACGTGTGACTGACTTTTAACTGTCGGGCTACCTCAAAATCAGGTTTCTTGTTTTGTCACTTAAACCAAAGATAACGTTATGGAAGGTAGATGCCACATAGCTGAGGCAGGAAAATCAACATAGTTGCGGCAGCCCAAGCACATATAGCGCTGTGACCGCTGCCCTCTCTTGCCGTCTTTCTCCCCCCTCTGTTCCACATGCTCGAGTTTGTCCCATGCCAGTTACCTACATGTTACCAAATCGTGCGATTTTCAAGAACGATCAACCTTGAGCGTCAGTGGTTCTACTTGAAACCCTTGAAAGAATTCCCTCGCAGCCCTATCTGTGCTTAGGCTGCCAAATTATGTAGATTTTCCTGCCTCAGACCTGCTTACCACCTACTTACCATAACGCTAGCTTTGCTTAAACCCTGTTAAATTGCAGGCGTAAATGACTGTATAAGAAATGAAATGACCTAGATACCATTTTCCAAGGTACGTCGGGCAACAATACGTTTTCACAATATACTAGAAGCATGTGTGTATGGTGAAGTGGAGCCTTTCGAGATGTCTTATAAACATGTTGTTCACTTCAACAGCTTTAATATCAAAATTACTTTATCGCTTTTATGTCATTTAATACTTTCACCTTATTTTGGACCACTTATTATACAAGTGCAATTAGTAATTTCTTAGATCTTAATTTGTACAAACGCTAAATAGCTAATTTATTAATAAAAGAATTCGAAGACAAAATGTGTGGAATAATAAGTCCCGGTTCCACACATTTTGTCTTCAAATTTCTTTGTTAATAAATATAAGTTTTAAAAAGTACCGAAAGGTTATATAAATAGATAAATAACTCACAGTTGCAAATAAACTAACAAACTAATTTAATTTTGGTTGTAACTAATTATTAATAAATAGTCATTTTAGTTATGTTGACGCCTTCTGTCCAGCATGACTAGTCAATAGAGCATTAATAGGGTACTGGATGAAAGGTACCAAAGAAAAGAAATTGGCAATACTGTAAATGAGATTGATGCAAATAGTAATTTCATGTCATAAAGCAAGAGGAAGTAAGAAGCAATGAGGATAATCTCAAGCTTATTATCAAATGACCCTAATAAACTGTTTGGATAACCGCTATTGATGCGATTGAATAAACTCATTTCAACAAACCCAGTTACATCGTCATCATAACATAAAAACACGCATTAAACAAAACTCAATATTTGCATACATCTAAATAGTTTATAGTTGTGTGGAATATACAGAAAGCTACTAAAAAGCTGGCTTATACAAATTAGGCTATTGCTAATACATTTTCAAACAATTTGGCACATAAAACATTAAGTATAAGAATTAGTACATTTCAAGGAAGCTGCTGTAACCATTCTCCTGTAGTGTTTTGTGTAGTAATGTCCTCCAAGGCCGTACCCAGGATTAAGCTTCAGGACGGCGGGGGTTGAGGAGGCACCATTGGGGGTCTAGAAAACGCATTTTTAGGATGTTTTCATTCTAAGTTAACAAGAGTGTAGAGGCCAACAAGAGACAGTTAACTTCAAAATTTTGAAAAATATATACTAATGAGGTACTTAATGTATACATTTAATTTTAATGGAAACAAATTGACTTGCATTACTACATATATGTAACATAATATTACAATAGGACGTCGATAATCCGAACTCATTGGGACCAAGGGTGGTTTGGATTTTCAAATTGTTCGGATTTTCAATCAAATGGCAAAAAACAGACGAGTGGGCTTTAATGTTGTTAATTTATTCGATTTTATAGGTTAACTGCAAATGCATGACCTATACTTAAATTCATTTTGAATTGTAAGGCAAACATGTTTCCTTTTTGACCGACTTCAGTGAAACGAGGAGGTTATAAAAAGGTAAAGTTGTCTTGTTTAACGAGGCGAAAGTTAGGATAAAGTCTCTCTACCACTCAACCTCGACCTTTACCTAGCGTTACCGTAACGTTACTAGTGGTGACTGCGAATTGCGACCAAGGCGGGAACCAATCCGCCCGGGTGATGAGCTCCAGGGACGGACGCCACGGTTATCAAGTTGACTTTGGGCCGGAAATTGTTCGGAATTATACAAGTTGACTTTTCAATCCATTTGCGTTGCGTTGATTGGTGATCTTTACTCCATAGTCGTCCCATTTAAATATCTTTTGATCAGACTTATATTTCTATGAATAAAGTAAAAACCTAAATTCGATTCTGAAATTCCATGTATTTGTTGCGTATTTTACGTGGTAAAAACACTATTTAGAACCGGATGGTTTATATAGCACTATTTCGATGTAGAATTAAATTTGCAACAAGGTAGTAGTCTTAAGTTCTTCTAAATCTTGGGTGTTGTTGAGATAAATAGATATTTTCGTCTAAAAATACTCGAAATAATGTCTTTGTTTGTATTTACAGAGTTCTAGACGCCAAAAAATATACACTTGACCAAAGTGAAAGAGGAGTTGTCTTTAAGAATATATATATATTATTGATATATTCTTTACCGAGCTATGACCTCCTTCTCGCTCAAAACACGTAATTTTTATTATTTTCTATGTCTGTTCACGAATTACTTTTGAACGAGCATCATTTTACACCAGTTTGCGTTGATTGGTAGATCTTTACTCCATAGTCGTCCCATTTAAATATCTTTTTGATCAGACTTATATTTCTATATAAAAAAAGTAAAAAACCTCAAAAAATTCTCGAAATTACGTGTACTTGTTGCGTATTTTACGTGGTAAAAACACTATTTAGAACCGGAAATGGATTTATATAGCACTATTTCGATGTAGAATTAAATTTGCAACAAGATAGTAGCCTTAAATTCTTCTAAATCTTGGGTGTTGATGAGATAAATAGATATTTTTGACCGACTTCAGTGAAACGAGGAGGTTATACAAGTTGACTTTGGGCGATTTTTTTTTTATGTCTGTTCACGAATTACTTTTTAACGCGGGCACCGTTTTACACAGTTTGCTTTGATTGGTAGATCTTAACTCCATAGTGGTCCCATTTAAAAATCTTTTGATCGGATTTATATTTCTATATATAAAAAAAGTAAAAACCTCAAAAATCTCAAAACCCGTGTATTTGTTGCGTGTTTTGCGTGGTAAAACACTATTTCGAACCGGAAATGGTTTTCTATAGCACTATTTCGATGTTGAATTAAATTTTAACAAGGTAGTAGTCTTAAGTTCTTCTAAATCTTGGGTGTTGTTGAGATAAATAGATATTTTCGTCTGAAAATACTCGAAAAAAATGTCTTTGTTTGTATTTACAGAGTTCTAGACGCCAAAATATACACTTGACCAAAGATTTGAAGCAACTTTGTGCCAAGTGAGGGTCAAATTTAGTTTCTTTAAGAATATATATATATTTATTATGATTATATTCGAATTTACCGAGCTATGACCTCCTTCTCGCTAAAACACGTAATTTTTATTATCGTATTATGTTGTTCGGAAGGACGAACTTTACTTTTGCAATTCGCGAGCATCATTTTAACCAGTTTGAGGAAAAGCAGTTGATTGGTCCAAGATCTGTATTTACTCCATAGTCGTTCCATTTAAATATCTTTTTTGATCAGACTTATATTTAGTGATATATATTCTGTAAAAAAGTAAAAAACAGTGTTTTCTCAAAAATTCTCGAAATAGTGTACTTAGTGGTATATTTTACGTGGTTATAAAAACACTATTTAGATTTTCTACCGGTTTCCATAAAATGGTTTTATAGCACTATTTCTTTACGCAAACACGGGGTTTTCCCCGAATATTAAGCTGAATGTTTTCAATGTAGCCTTGAAATTACGTTCTAATATTTACTATTTCAAAACAATGTTGGAAGCGTGTTATCTGCAACTGTGTTAATTTCAACATTTAAATTATGTACATAACTGCATAAATAGTTTTTTGACATATTTTAAAACCAAGTTAGGAAAGCTTAGAAAACACAAAGACAGCAGTAAACGGGGAGGTTACTCTTATATTATAGACTTAAAAGCAAGAGACTTTGGCTAAATGTGTACTTACAAAAGTTTTACACTCCGATTCAGCAAAATAAATGTTCATTGAATCAAGATCATAATTTTTACCACGAGGAACATATGACAGAGGGTACCCTGATCAACAACGTTCCCGTTACCCGTACCATTTGCCACATGGTTGGTGGAGCTGTAAAACTACACGACTAAAACTAGAACATATGGTACGAAAACACGCGAAAGGTTGCTTGAAACTTATTAGAAATCACGTAGTTTTTCAGGATCTTTTTTTGGTGAAGCCCTTCACCTTCAAAGAAGGAAGGGCCGTGTTAGTAGTCAAGTTCCAGCCCGTAGATCTGGGTAACTAACAACTTAAGAGTGGATTACCACATGGTTACTTACATACCCATTCAAATGAAAATGAATCAGGATGTATCAAGGTTCTTCTAACTTTCTAAAAAATCAGAAACTATATAGGGGACGGTATGCATCAGAGAAATGTTTTCTAAAGTTTAAATTGGTTGGATATTTTGAACGTTTGTTTTGACCGTTTCAAAATTTTCTAAACTATTCACGTCATTGTAGTTCAAGTTGCATCCGATCTCCCTTCTAAATATATGAAAGTTCAGGTCAATACTGACGGCTATAACTATTTCTCAGACTTGCGTCTATGCGTACACTCCCTCAACCGTAACGCACCAAGCGGAGATTGCTGCAACTAACTGCTCCCATCACCAATGATTTCGCACATGTTGTTTTGTTTAAAGCGCGCCCAATTTTTATCGTCTGCTGTCACTTGACTTGTGAGTTAAGTGCTAAAGAGTGTGAATAACGGTTCTTCAATACCCACTTGGACTATTCGTAAAGATGTATACCAGACAATATACGTAGTATTTGCGTTTTGGTTTAACTTTGACTAAACAAGGTGTTAATATTAACAGTTAATTGTGCTTTCCTCACGCATGCTCTCACCTATAACCTTCTAGCAATAGCTGTTTTAAATTGTGCTTTAAATTATGATGTATTAGAACTGTTGTTGAACCGTTATGAAAGTGTTCTGGGGATTGTGTTACCTTAGGATTATGTAGATACATAGGTCTTGAGGGCCGGTGGAATCATGACGTCCAGGAAATTATCAGCTCTTTATTTCAATGTTCCTATCCGCAAGGTTATCAAGAAAAACGTATTATTCACCATTTTGATTGAATTTGGAGGAGACATGTATATTTTGAAATCATTTTGGTATATTTGAGAATTTCTTGATATGTTGAGAAGCCCATTAAGACGAAATGTGTTCGATATTTTATTGTATTCTTCCAATTAGTTTTATTGAACTCTACACAAACCAAAGATAACAAACCATTTTGTTTCATAAATTTCAGGAAAACATTGAATAAAATTTTGAATTTTCTATTCGTTTTTAAATTTAAACACCTATATTTTTTTTATTATGTTAGTAGGTCTAAATATGCAATGCAATTTATTTGATTTGTTGAAATGTGATCAACAGCATTGGTAGATCTTTACCATATCGAACAAAACAATAATTCAACTGACCTTTAAATTAGAACTAAACAAACTATCTTTAAATAAAATTTAAATAATAAACATAAAACAATTCTAGGCGACGATGTTTATGGTTTTAAAACGTTCACACTGCTGAAGGACATGAAGCATTGGCTTTGTGTGTGTTCCACCGACCCTCAATATTATGTCGGCCTACGTAGATACTAGGTCTAAAGTATTTTTAGCATTATTTTAAAATGCAACAGTAGTTTCAAGAAATAATGCTCGTTTAGATGTACTTATTGTGATAAACAGTTTGACCCAAAAGTTTAATCTGGCAGAACTTAAAGCACCAAAATAATCAAGGCACATACGGTTGGGCTCAATATGTGCCTGTGTTGTTTTCAACACCCGTTTTGAAAGTTTGTGAATTGTAGTTCTCATAGATTTAAAACAGTGCATTTCTGAAAACGGGAAAATTTCAACAAATATATAAAAAACTGAAACTGAAAAAATCAAAACCTGTAGTTTTCGTGTAATTTGACGTAAGAAAACAACTGGAAAGAAGTCAGTATGTCTCCAGGTTTTACAGGGGTTGGTGAATTGCTTTACCATAAAATTTTATAACAAGGATAGGAAAGTCTTAAATGGTTCTTCTAAATGCCCTTGTGGGCTCAAGGTGAAATTGTTGACGGAAAAATTAGAGTATTGTTCCACACACATTGGTCTAAAAATACTCGAAAACGGAATTCGCTCACCTTTGCCTTTGACATTTGAAGAAAGACAAGATGTTCTAGCAACGCAGTTAGCAAACAAAATCCCATAGACACTGTATTGGGAAAGTGCGTTCTACAATAAAGATTTGAACAAGAACTTTGTGCCAGTAAACCTATTTAACCAAATTTTCTTTCAGACCTGTACAATATCGAAGGAGTTTATATTTGTTATGAAACTGTGCGTACACACATGATTGAGTGTGGACGCGAGTCTATGAAATAGTCTTTTAATGTACAAACCTCAGGGAGCTAAAAGACACTGAGTACAACATTTTTTGCATTCAAGACTGACGTACTTAGTGCTTTGGGAATAATGACCAATGCCCAAGAGGAAAAACTTTATTTTCGGAAATGATTGTATTTGCATGGATGGTACCCACCTGGTCTTAACAATGACTTTGAAGATTCTGTGAATAGCTATGGTCCTCGATGACAAAACAAGGGTTCCCTTGTGCTTTTTTTTATAGCTTCGAATAGACTCACAGACGTTTTATAGCGACCTTTTGGCATCTGTAAGACAAGTATAGGAGAGCTTCGTCCATCTGTCTTCATGTCATGCTGGCCGAATCGTGTACTCCGGATGCGTTGACTAGTGGTATAGAATCCTGTCTCGCTTATTCTGCACATGGCACGTAGACAGGGCGTGGCAAAATATCTGTCCAAAATAAGAGTACAAGGCTAAAAAAGGCTTGAATTTTACAAAAACGTGCGAGTCCTGTTCCATAAACTATGTTACCTTCAATGAACTGAAACACTAAAAACGATACATTTTACGCAAACACTAATGAGTTTGGGGTTTTCCAAATTACTTGGAAGCTGCTACAAAAGCTGGGCCTATTGTTATAGGGTTTAACACTAACATGCACCTCGAAAGCATGCATCGCGCGATGAAAGGTAAAACATGCCAAAGACTCGATAAGTCTCTCAACGCATAATGGAATTGGTCCAACACAAATTGTTTGACCGTTCTGACCACTCTAGAAAAGGAGGAAAAATAACTTCAAAATTGAGATCTACCCTGAATACGTTTAAACAATAAGTCATTAGAGATTTCTGGATGAAAATCTAATTGTTCAAAGTTGACTCGTCGTGTTGGGAAGTATCAGACATCTTCTAAGGGTACCGAAGCGTGAACACCTCGTAAATCTGAACTGCATTTGTGTTAATTTCAACATTAATAAATTATGTACATAACTTGCCGTAATTGAAATGTTTAAAACTTTAAGCAGTGTCAGCATGCAGAAATAGTTCAGAAAATAGCTCGCCCGTTCTACATATTTTTAAAAAACTTTCAAGTTAAAGGTTGGGAGCTGAAGGCAAAGTTAGAAAACACAAAAAGATTTGATAGAAGCTTCAAAATAAATCTGTACTAATTGACTGCCTAAAGGACGTTGAAAACCTTCGCAAAGTTACTATGAGCAATGTAAACGGCTCATAATATAGCAAAGGTTTCTCTCCTGAAAACAAAGAAAATCAAAGAGCTAAAGGAAGAGCACAAACATTGCCCTAAGGCCTTGGGTACTCATCAACAAGTCATATCAGGATACGGAGGCTAAATGTGTACTTACAAGTTTTACACTCGAAATGTGTCTGTTTTAAATAAGTATGTTCTAAAACCCCTGATCATAATTGAACTTGGATACATATAACAGACTTACAAGTAAGTACCCTGATCAACAATCAAGGTATATTCCAATATATACAACATTGACGGCTAAACGTTAAAATATAAACGTTAAAATTGTTCCAGCTGTAAAATTACACGAACTCCATATAAAACTAGAACAATACGAAAACACGCGAAAGGTTGCTTGAAATATCATTTACTTATTAGAAATCACGTAGTTTGAAAGTAGGCAAACATTATGCAGTACACACTTTTTTTTGGTGAAGCCCTTCACCTTCAAAGTGTGGTTCAAGGAAGGGCCGTGTTAGTAGTCAATTCAATAACTAACAACTAATAAGAGTGATTGTTTTAGTTGCAAGGTTCAGAAGACTTACATCAAGAAACCCATATCCAAATGAAAATAATCAGGATATAAGCAACAATACCAATACTATATAGGTCAATCCGCTTCTATAGATACCTTTCCCTTCTCTTGTAAAATGAAAGGCCTAACCAAATAAATGTTTTGGTTGGATATTTTGATTTCTTTCTACGTTTGTTTTGATTTCAATAAGGTTGTCTGAAAAAAGGGATCACGTAAGAATAGTTCAAGTAATATGTAAATGTAAATTTATGTCGATACAAAGATTGTAAGGGCTTCAGGTTACTGAGGGTTAGGCTATAACCTATTTCTCAGTTCCTCATGAGACCAATTATGTAACGTATATGGATTTAGAACATTCATAGTGTAGACGAATTACTTTGCATCAAACCGGTTTTAACGTTCATTCACTACAAATGAAGTTTTACAGAAAACAAAAGGCTACGGATCTTATTATGTAAAAAATGTAGGTAAAACCGATGGCCACGAATTCTAATCTTGGCATGTTGTGATACATCAATGGAGAAGTGTTGGTTTCTAACATTCTTCTAAAACATAAATCACCAAAATGGCTCCCATGAAGTGAAAATTTCAGCTATCAGCCTTTATTTTAACTGTCGAAACTCTAAATCTGACCTATGTTTCTTCAGTATTGTTTGTACTCAATACTCATCCCTACTTTGCTCGTTACATAGAAACTAAGCCAGGCCGACACGCAGCTAAGCGCTAAAGCACTACTGGCATGAGTGAATCGAATTTCCTTTGCAATTTGTCGCTTTGCTCAAAGCCTCACTTCGGCCTTCGGCCCAGACTTACGGAGACTTACGGGGGTTTTTACTGAAAGTTAGACTACATATCGTGAAAGGAAATCACAGTTTAAATTTCAATGAAATCGGATTACTCATTCCATTGTTTTAGTGCAAAATCACTTTTTTACCGTCACTTTGAACCGACTTGATGGATTTTTATTACTTTTGGTATGATGTATGATAACAAAATACACATATTTTATTTTAAATTTCATCTAAAACCAATGAAATTTACTGTTTTTAGATGATTAAACCCCCCTTTCTGGTGAAAAGTCCTCCCCCTCCCTAAAAGGGCGGTCCCGGTAGTCCGATTTTGATGAACTGGACCGAGATATTTACAAAAGGAACATTTGTGGTAGTACTCGTTTGATTGTCGTATGTTTGATTCAAAACTTATTTTCAACAGTTAATTTCATGGTTGATTGTAATAGATAATAGTCAAGTTTTTAGGCTTATTGTGGATATTTGGGTTTTCTTTACGCTTTTATATACTGTATATATAAACCACAAAATGAATTAGATTTAAGGTGATGTCAGTAAAATATTTAGATACTTAAATATACGCAGGGTAAATATAAGTTGGGTTAGTTCTGAGCAAAGAGGGACTGGGAAACCCTTTATAAAATGTACAAGTTTCCAAAAGAAGTGATTTAAAAGTATGCAAAACTTATACGCTTTGTTTAAGTTTTTTGTTGTTTTTTTGGTTTTTTTGGTTTTTGTTTTTTTTTAGGCACTAAAGATAGAATTTATATTTTGTTTAAGCCAAGCAAAATGACAATCTCCAGTTCTACAGCTTGCAGTATTTATTTATCTTCATCAATAACATGAATTACAAGCATTTCTAGATTTTAAAGAAAAGTTGTCCAATTAAACGCAGTGAAGCTGTGCCCAGCCTAAAGCCTATCCTGGCTGCTGGCCTTTGCACTCTTCAGAGCCCCAGGGTTGCCATCAAGAACGTTGATGGAAGTCGAAGTAGAGAAGAAACAGAAGTCAAGGTCGGGAAGTAGCGTCATATCAGGTGAGAAGGAGTCATAGCCGGTAGGTAGCGTCTTAGCCGGTAGGTAGCGTCTTGGCCGGGTTAGGTTAGGTCATGTCCGAGAGTAGTTGTCTTAGCCGTGAACATCTGTAATCAAATTATAAACATGCTACATTTGAGTGATAGCATAAAGTTAAAGGTTTTATATGTACCAAGCTACAATATTATTAACATGTTTCTATTACTTTCTCTCATGATCCTTCAGAGATAAGGCATCTCATTGCGAGAGCTTGACTATATCGCAAGAAATCGATAAGAACTCGTAGTTTATACTCACGATTGCCTTTTAGAAACGATACTTCGATGTAAGTGACCTATATTTTATATTAAATTTAATATTTGCTTAAAGCTAGTAAAAAAACTTCAAACTTACGTGAAAATCCAAGATGAATTTAACAATTTTCAATAAATATGCTCAAAATTTACTTGAAAATGACGAAGAATTTAGAAGATTTTGAAAGGTTTAAGGAGACATTAGTTCAGTTAATTTTTGGAGGTAAAATTGGACGTAAACTATCACCCAATACTCCAAATTCCCTTGTGTGTACATCAAATCATAACATGCACCTAGCAGCTGGAAAGCATTAACAATAATTGTTGGAATCATATTATTCAAGATTTTTAGCGAGAGAAAATAATAAACTGTATTACAATTGAGGTGCTAAAGGAAAAGTGAAGTATGTTTCCATAGATACAATAAATAATACCAAGTTTTAAACAACCTGTCTAAAGCAGCCGATTTCATTTTTTATTGTTTTCATATAACTTTTCTAAACGCCAGACATAACGCTAGTTGGTAACCTTGTTTGCGTGTGACTTTTTGTTTCAAATTAACTATTTATTTGAAATAGAGACTATGAGAGCACTGTCTTAAATAAATACAATATGAAGGCTATCTAAATCCCCATTTTTAAAACAAATAGGGAACGAATTTTAATCTAAAAGTACTATTCTACATACTATAACAATATTTATTTTGATTTTGTTATTTTTAAAGTGTTGTGTTAAAGTGGGTTGTACTGTTTTATAAAGCTGTTAAATTCTACTAACATAGTAGTTTTCCCATCACAAATCTATAATGCATGAACAAGTCTCTTGGTTTATCTTTCAAGTATAAACCGGGGGCCCAAAAGGTCTGGCCCCCTCTCTCCCTTTAACTTTTGAACTAATCAAAATTGGCATATTATGAAGGTTCGCCCCTCGAAAATAGGGGCATTAGGGCATGACCCTTTGAAATATTGATTTTACCCCATGTAATTTAATGATTTTACCCCATATCATTCATTTAAAAGGGTATAAAAGCGCGATAAATAAATTTTGCAATGCCCCTATTCGAAATGGCGAACCATGTGATTCAGTGTGAGCAAATAAATAGACACGGTCACTATCGTTTTCAAAATATTGGCAACAAATTAAAGATTCAGTTTTTTGCTAATCTAAGTGTTAAAATGGTATGTTATAAGATAAAATCTATATCTAAAGCGGCTCAGATAGTCTCAGTGATTATCTGATGATAACCGCATCAACTCCCACCATAGTTTAGATATATCAGACCATCACCTGCGTGGTTCGGAAGTCACGTTAAGCCACTGGTCCTTGTATATCCATTGGTCACTGGGCTATAAGAAAGAATCGGCCGTAGTTTGTAACAAGACTACACCTCATAACTCATTACTACAAATCATCACACTCATCCTTCACCGCATATTTGCCTTAAAATACCTTCATGAGAGTGGTCAGTATCTCAAATAGTGATTTAGTGATTTGATTTACGACTTGTAAGTAAAATCTACAAAACAACACAATAAGAAAAACTAAGATGTTACTAATTAAATAAATTTATTTACAAAAAACGGTATACGAGTTAAAAAACTAGTGTTTTACAACTTTTACTTGTGATAAGTAGAGTAGGTAGAATGAAGGAGTTGGAGGTGTTGGTTCTTGGCGGCAGCGACCTCGTGAGTGTCAGCCAGGTAGCCTGAGGGGAGGACCACGGGCTTGGCGAGGACCCCATGGTAAGCTGCTACATAATGACCATATCCTCCAGCGTAGTGTCCACTGTAGTCATGTCCATGAGCCTTGGCCTTGGCTACAGCAGCGTAATGCTCAGCTTTAGCAGCGGCTACCTCGTGAGTGTCAGCGATATGTCCGTTATGCAGGACATGAGGGATGGCGATAGGTCCATGGTACCTGTAGTCTCCATGAGCTCCATAGCTTCCTCCATATCCGTTGTAGCTACCATATTCTCCATGAGCCTTTGCCTTGGCTACAGCAGCATAATGTTCAGCCTTAGCAGCGGCTACCTCGTGAGTGTCAGCAATATGTCCGTTATGCAGGACATGAGGGATGGCAATAGGTCCATGGTACCTGTAGTCTCCATGAGCTCCATAGCTTCCTCCATATCCGTTGTAGCTACCATATCCTCCATGAGCCTTGGCCTTGGCCACAGCAGCATAATGTTCAGCCTTAGCAGCAGCTACCTCGTGAGTATCAGCGATATGTCCGTTATGCAGGACATGAGGGATGGCGATAGGTCCATGGTACCTGTAGTCACCATGAGCTACATAGCTTCCTCCATGTCCATAGTGACCTGAATAGCCATGAGACAGCTTGGAGTTGGACAGAGCTGCAAGATGGGCACTCTTGGCAGCTGCTACCTCATATGTGTCTGCCAGGTAGCCGTTGTGGAGAACAACGGGTAGAGCAGTAGGCCCGTGGTGCACACTGCTGCATACACTCTGTGTATACAAGAAGGCAATCGCAGCGGATATCTACAAAATAAATACATATAAGTGTGACAGGTAAGAATCGATATCAAAATCGTAAACAACCCACGTATCGTCCATTGTATCATGGTATAACTGCAGCTAACCATGTGTACAATTCTTTTACCACGTTACTCAGCTGAATGGGTTAAAATAATACATAGGGTTTTGTGTAATAATTACTGGTTTAAATCGATATCTAATTAAACAAACTTGTTTGTACAATAATTGACAATAAATCTTGTTGTTGTTGTTAGCAGTGATTTATTTAACTTGTGTTACTACTGTGTAACAATTGTACGCTTAAGGAACTACATAATTCCTCTGCCATACTCACCCAAGTGTTCATGATGAATGGTGGATACTGAACTGTGCCTCTGCCACCAGCTACCGATGTATTTATACACGAAACATGAAGTAACATCCTGGAATCTGCGTTGTTAGCGACGAATCTGTCTCAAATGCTACACTCTTTCTAATTGGAGTTTTGAGTTAATTTGTTTCGCTTCGAAATTTAAAATCATCAAACTTTTTCTAATAAATAAAATCATCTAATAAAGAAGGAAACTGTTTATTTTTTGTTTGAAGTTTGTTGTTGACGATGGGAGGATTTCAGAAGTTGAACTATTATTGCGGACATTTTCCATCGTTAGTGAACAAAAAGGATCACAACATTTCCCGTCTTCAGGTGAAAATAACCTAAAAAATAACACAGAACATTAGAAAATTACCTAAAGTAGTCAGCGTAGCTGACCAGTCAAACTCTACCAAACAACATGTAGTTGTTAAGTCAACCAACAAATTAAACCTTATAATTTAGTAATAGCCTATTAATAGTAGCCTATTAATAGAGAAAAACAAAACTATAATATTACAAACACAAGCCACACTATGAAAGTAAACAAGTCACCGGAGTAAATTCAAAACGAATCACAAAACACGTCCACTAACTGAACGAGCTAACCCTAGGCTATTACTAAATTCTACGGTTTAATTTGTTGTTTGACTTAACAACTACATGTTATTTGGTAGAGTTTGACTGGTCAGCTACGCTGACTACTTTAGGTAATTTTCTAATGTTCTGTGTTATGTTTTAGGTTATTTTCACCTGAAGACGGGATCAGATTGCAGATCCCGAAACGTCGTGATCATTTTTGTTCACTAACGATGGAAAATGTCCGCAATAATAGTTCAACTTCTGAAATCCTCCCATCGTCAACAACAAACTTCAAACAAAAAGTAAACAGTTTTCTTCTTAAAGAAGTACTTTAGGCTAGCTCGTTTTCTAATGTTCTGTGTTATGTTTTAGGGTATTTTCACCTGAAGACGGGATCGGATTGCAGATCCCGAAACGTCGTGATCCTTTTTGTTCATTAATGATGGAAAATGTCCGCAATAATAGTTCAACTTCTGAAAACTGTTAAATTCTGAGGCCTTTCAACTGTATGGCATTCATCGTTAGAGACTCTCGTTAGTTTAAACAGTGATTTTAAACTAAGGGCCGTTTTTTCAATTCAGCCTTAACCGGCGGTTAAAATTAGGACAGGGAGCCAACCAATAGAAAAGCTAAATATTTTTTAGGTTAAGTTTTACTTTGTCTGTTTTGATTTTGCATTTTGGTGTTACAGTTTGTATTTAGCTATATTAGTATAATGTGTACATGTTAAATTCAATAACAATGGTAAAACTATACCTTTATTGCATGAAAGATCTTCAAATAATTCATTTAAGTACTTTGAACGTTGCGTGAAAATGTAAACATTGCAGACTGTAAACAACTTAACCGGCGGTTAGTTAACCAGCTGCTAACCAGGCAATTGAAAAAACGGCCCTAATATTAATTAACACATGTCACATCAACGGGCCGAAACCTAACTAAACATGATCTTGTGAGCTGGCAATAAGCAAATGAAAGGCCAGCAACAACGAAGCGTCAATGCGAGTGGAGCGAATCACCTAGTCCTTTTTAGCTTGACCAAGCACCGAAACTACATTTCAGATTGGAACTACTCCTGCGAGCTTATTATTAGAAAAAGACCGAAGGCTCGTAATCAACGAGCCATAAGCCAAATCGTCACCCTGATGCCCCATACCCGTTCGGCAAAACGCTACCGCGAGCGAAGCCAATCACTTAATTGATCCTTCGAGCATGCCATGGGAAAACAAACGGCCTATGATCTGCATTAATACCATAAGCAAAGGCCTCGAGGCCAAAGGACGAAGCGTTACCGTGATCCAGGCGATTCTTTCCACTCCCGTGTAGCAGATTTGTGTCTTAAGTGCAGCGGTCTAATTGTCTACCTAGAAGAGCTGTACTCACAGCTATACTCAGTACACATTTACTTCTGTTTGTACTGAAGAAAATCACGTCAAACCAGTGATTGATACATAGGATGAAGGACTCAACCCTAGGGTCCGATTAGAGGGCTGCTTCCCTCCCAAACTGGCTGAAAGCTTTTTTTAATAAATATTATATGATTCAACTACTTTAATTTCAAGACCTCATGACTTAATTACTAAGTTCGAGATAATATGATTACATTACACCACAAGTACAAAATCATTTAACAGCTTCAAAAATTGAATCGATATTTTCTTTGCCGTTTCTGTATTTTTGTTTAACCATCTCGCCTATTATACATTTGTCTGTTTGGAATTACTTTAAAAAAAAAACTGACTTCAATCAAAGATTTAAAGAAATAAATATCAAAAATTGTGAAATAAAAACTTTTTAACAAAAAAATTGAACCGACTTCAAGAACAATCCAACAGTAAAATGCTATGTGTGAAATAATTGGGTATTGCAATCCAATGTATTGCTTTACATGTATAAACATCCTGTATTGCATTTATAAACAATGGGTTACTGATGTGTTCAGAACAATACAGAATTTATTTTACTACAGTGATACAGCTGTAACATTCATGGTGCGCACACTATTTGCCATATTGTAGACTACATTTAGTTGTTATAATCTTCATTCGCTTAAAAAATTATTGGAGTCGGTGCTGTTTCTTCTTAGATAATATTGCCTCAGCAGCACCGACTCCAATATTTTTTAAGTGAATGAATTATAACAACTCCTAAATTGTAGTCTACAATATGGCAAATAGCATTTGATGGTATTTTTATATGTATTAGCAAATTAATATTTATCATATTGGTTACCATGAAATGGTTACAGCTGTAATATCTTACTGTAGTGTAATGGATAAATTATTGTTTGTTCGCGTAACACATCAGTAACCCATTGTTTATAAATGTATCAAAGCAATACAGATTGCAATACCCAATTATTTCACACTTTTTATAGCATTTTACTGTTGGATTGTTCTTGAAGTCGGTTCAATTTTTTGTTAAAAGGTTTTTATCAATTTCATTGACGTTGCCATTGTATCTAGCGTACCTTTGTTTATGATCAATTGGTTGTTTGTGGCTTACAAAACCGTGCAGCATTAAAATAAAAATCTCAAAGTACATCACAACTATTACAGAACCCTCTCCACCTCACTAATTTACATGAATAACACTGACTCACTTAGCCCCAAACATTGCAAAAACAGTTGGGGAGAGTCTGGAGTATGAATCACAAAAGGATCGTAAATCACAATTAGGTTGAGAGAGAAGGAATGCGACTGTTGAGCTACCAACGCACAGAGATGAGGGGTGAAGGCAAGAAATAGATGACAGGTGGAATGGACAACGAAAGAGAAAGAAAGGCAGAGAAGGAAAGACAGCAGCTGCTGTGTTTGAGCAGGAGGGGAAGGCAGGTACAGCTGTGGGAGGGGAAGGCAGGTGCAGCTGTGGGAGCAGCTGCATCCTTATCAGCTGTCTACTACGTCATTAGCTGTTGCCAGGCAACCACATAGGAGCGGGGTTAAGTAGCCAATCACAGCATTTTCTCTTCATACATTTGATTCAATGGGGTGTGGCTTTCAGGAGAGTGTAGTGTGTGTTTGTTATTTCCTTAGATGAATTTCAGTTGACAATGTTTTTATACTACATAGTTTTGAATTACAGTAAATTGCAAAGATTTTAGAACAAAAAATACGATATTGCAAGCTAGAATTGGATCTAGTACAAGTACAAAATGGATGTTTGGTTCTGACTGAGATTGTTATCAGCCAACCTGACAATGGCTGCCGGCCTTCATAGAAAATGCGTTCAGCAGGAAGTAGGGGGGAGAGGGGTTGTTTACTTAAAACTGCTCTGCCACTAGTTCTTTATCTTATCTTCACCAGAAGTACAGTACACACTCACGACAAAAAACACCAGCGGTTTTTACTTCCCTTCCCGAAATTTCGGTACTATAGGGTGAGGGCGACGGGAAATGATCTCAATCCCGTCCCGGTACGGGAAATCCGGGATCCCGCACAGCTCTAGTAATATTTAAATCGTATTTGAAAAAAACATATTTTTTGCATTTTCTTTCGGGAAAGGCGTTCACTTTTGACGTTGGACTTTTGACGTTTTCGGATAATTGACGTTCGGATTATCGACTTCCTATTGTACCTTGATCCATGATCCTTAGTGTATAAGAGTTAAAAAGTTGAACGATTTTTGACTTACCATTTCAAATACTGTACAGTCGTTTCAAACACTTTCTCTTGTAAATTGTTTTACTACAAAAATAAATAAATTCACAATATAAATAGGTCACACTAGTTTAATACAAAACGTAAGTGTATTAGATTGAAACACTCGTTAGATAGACGATAAATATTTTTTAAGTTTCGGCCTTACTAAAACAATGGTTTTATGTGAACACAGGAATAATACGCTTACTTATAGATACTAATATATGTTTGCTATCTTTTGACATTTCAGGGCGGGGGGGAGGAGGTTTGAACCCCCCTGATCACCCCTGGATACGGCCTTGATGTCTTCAATGAGTCTGATCTGAGATATGACATAATCAGGCATGGGGCTATTGGGTGAGTGTCCTTGACTTTAATGTCTGTGATTTCACCAAGACCGCTTAAATTCAAAACCTAATCAGTCGTCTATGTTCTATGTACCTCTTTTGTTTCTATGCAAAATACAAGTGGGTTTTTGTACTGTATATACAAAAGAAGGCAATAAGAATAATGTTAAGACTTTAATATAGAGATTTCTGTAAGGTACAGTTAAAATTGTTATCAATACTGCCCTTTTCATCCCTGTACATTTTAAGACGATTTGGTTCTTAATACTCGTATCTAAGTATTCGTTTGACGATCAAAATTATGCACACATCACTAGAAACCATTTAACTATATCAACTTAACACAGACTTCATATAGTATACGATATAATCCTAATTGAAGCAAGTAGAAATATTTATACAAATTTGCAAAAAAATGTAAAGCCAGTAAATTTAAAACTAATATAAAAAGTAGTTTTAAATTTACTCAACAATTTTTCTGTAGCGTTTCGAACTGTTGAATAATTAGGTAACCCCTTAGTATAAAGTTTTCGCTACTTGAGCCTTACCAGTGGCAATAGATGTTTCTTTTATGTCAAAAACTGTATTTTTGTATATTTTGACAATACATAATTTATTTATCTTCAAGATAATTATGTTCCTGATTAAACTGAATCTTATGTAACGCTAAATATCAATTGGACTATTGACAGCGGCGTTATCGGGAGCTGGCCAGAATGAGGAAAGCATCACTTAAAACAATTGACGTGTCTCGAATATTGAAGCATATGTTGCAAAGTTTCATAGTTTCTTGCACTTATGCAAGTGTGATCTGATATATATTTGCCAAACTGATTTGATGAGTACAATATTGTACTTCACTTTCTTCAGTTGAGTTATTAACGATGAAGGGGGTTTTTGTGTTGTTTATGGTTTGTTGTTTTTCATCCGTATTCTCCGCACCTCCCCAGTTTGAGAAAAAAGACATCAACAAACACGTTCCGGGTATGTATTTGAAATTTTTTTGTGAAGCTATTTTGTATTTGGGTTTAAACTTCATAAATGTGGTCGATTTCTTATATCAAAGTTCCTTCTTGAAGTTTGAAACATAATACAACTTTTACCTTTTTAACTCATAGACTACATTATAGCATTCAAATTCAAATTTTTATTGACAACATTTGATGCAATTTAACTGAAGGTCATTTTTTTACAAAAAAGGCTTAAACATATATGTCAGTAACTTGTACTATTGCAACAAGTTATTAGTATAAAAAATATGATGAATTCAAATGTTAAAACAAACATTCTCTCTCTACTAAGAAGTGCTCAAAGCTCCGTCAAACTATAAACACCTTTTGAGACAGATAACATTGAAGTTGTTGTTTGAAAACTTTAAAAATCTTGCGATTTATTAATTTTAACCGGAAGTTTATTGAATACAATTTGCCTACGAGAAAAATTGAGTGCCTCCATAATATCTTTAGGATAATATTTTAAAATATCAGATATCATTATTCGATTATTGTCTACGAGCCATGACCTTTTATTGAATTGTCTATTTGGTTTTACCAAACAGTTATAATAAAAGTTATAATAAAACTTTAGTAAAAAGAAAGACGGACTTTTTCTGCCACTTCCGGAGAAAAACTACTCCTAACGTTTCGGGTAGTTAAAAACTCCACCCGTCTTCAGAGGACTACACTAATCTAGGAACTACATTTAATTAATATCTTAACTTAAGATCTAACCTAAGACAGTTAGTGCGTGCCCCCGTCGTCCAAGTCTGGGTGAGATTCTTTTAATTAATTCTTTCACCTACCACATTTCTCTGTTTTTCAGCTATTTCTTTTGTGTTAAGGCTAACATGTAGTTTCATTCCTATAACGTGTCCTCATTTTACTTGGTTATATTTTTAAATGCAATTTTGACAAGCTATCAATTTTTATGTTGTAGCGGTATTTTTAAATATTGGTTGGAATAGTCTTAGGTTAGATCTTAAGTTGATATTAATTAAATGTAGTTCCTAGATTAGTGTAGTCCTCTGAAGACGGGTGGAGTGTTTAACTATACCCGAAACGTTAGGAGTAGTTTTTCTCCGGTAGCGGCAGGAAAAGTCCATTTCTTTCATTTTACTAAATTGCTCTCCGCCACTATTATGAACTTTCAAACTAACATAAGAAAACTGTTGGGTTAGGCCCAAACTGCAAAAGTTTTTAGGGAGTTAACTCATTGTACTAAAAATATAATTATTGTTTAATGAGCAAATGATATACGTGAAGTTAATTAGTATCGAATTAAAGCTGGTTTTATGTCGCTAGCGTGTGATTTGGGCCTACAAATAAAATATTTATTTGATTTTTAATTATTGTAAACTATAAAATATTTTAAATTGCCGGGGCTGTAAACCGCTATGAACGCCACCGACTCAGCCACAACGAGAGCACATCTTCATTTGAAATAAAATAATATAGAACATGTCGAAACCCACCTGAAATTATTACAGAGAGAATAGCCACCATGAATAATAAACAAACATGTGAAACTTTGACATCTAGATTTTAAACATCAGAATCATCTTTGCATCGCCATAGCCACTAAGTAAATATATTACAGATGTATTTAAATATCTATATCTCCCTGTTAGAAATCCAAATTAGGAAAATTAAATTTGATTTCTGATCCGTTAACATAAATTTATTTGTAATTTACATACAATATATGTGTTGCAAAACAAAACATAAAAAACAATATGTTGTAATTCATTCACACACATGCACACAGGCATGTCATTCATACGCACATTCACTCACTCCCTGTTTTGTTAGTTTTATTTACATTGTTTTAACATATACAATACTTTAAAGTAAGTAAGTGTTTAGTAAGTTTCACTGATTGGTTTCAGCGGCATGTTTTGACGAAGCTGGTCACGTAATCACCACAGGCCCAGAATGCCAGAAGAGATTTCTGTTCGTCAAGAAAGTGGTAGGTGGGAAACACACGTCTTGTACTGGTCGGTGTTTGCATTGAATTTACATATACTCGTAGATACTCAACTCAAATGTGATTCTTGTTCACCCGCACTCTGTCGGCATCAATCCCAGAAGCTTTTGGAGAGAGCATGTTAAGTAGAGAATATGGTATGTTTTACAAACCAACATAGGAGACCAGTTAGCAAAATTAAACAAATAGCGCACCCACAGGCATCAATCTCGAAGTGTGCGAATTCGAAAGTGGGCTGCGAACAAGTATTATCATTACCAAACTGTATTGCTTAGTTGTTATCTGTGACTTTAGTTTTTTATTTAATGTTTTGTAAATATGTTTTTATGTTGTTTGTTTTTTGTCAATGCAAAAATATTTGTATATTGACAAATAAATTGTTATATTGTTAATCATTCAGTTGAATGTCTATATGTAAATTCAATGGTATTGGAGGTACACAAATTTGGTTTCGTTAAGACTGCTTCTGGGATAACTTTGAAATAATGACGTCTATAGATTCTTAACATACCTAATGGTTTAATCAGAAAGGACTTCTTGACTACTTCTTGAATTTTAATTTAATTTAAATCTTATTTCAGTAGACCTAGAAACTACATGAGTTAATTCAACGCAAAACGAAATACTTTGACTACCCACGGTACCCTTTATGTACCCTAACGGCATTTAAAGACAACCTTACGTTTAACCAAATTTACGATAAGGTCGTTTTTTCAATTGCCTGCTAACCAGCTGGTTAACTAACCACCAGTTAAGTTGTTTTACAGTTTGCATGTTTACATATTCATTATAGCGTTCCAAAAACTTTAATGAATTATTAAATATTATTCATGCAATAAAGATATTTTTTCCCATTCTGTATTGAATTTACCATGTACACATTATGCTAAAATAGTATAACTAACAAACTGAAACTGTAAAGTGCAAAATCAAAACAGACAAAGTAAACCTCAAAATTAATAATATCCAGCTTTTCTATTGGTTGGCTGCTGGTTAAATTTTAAAGACTGAATTAAAAAAAAAGCCCGTAGTGTATTTTTTGAATTGTTTGCTTTACAAATTATAAGCAACACATTAATACTACAAAATAAAACCTTTTCCAGGCTACTTGGATTCAAGCGCACAGAAACTGCGTTCAAGAAGGGAAACAACTGGTTTCCATACGGAACCGACAAGAACAGAACGCCTTGGAGGAAGCCATGGTGGAGGAAGGTAAGAGGGGTTCTGGGTAGGAAGGGTAAATGGGAGTGGGGTGGCTGTTCAAAGAAGTTAAAGCCATTGAACAGTCAACCTTAGTAAACATGTGGTGTTATGAGATAAATCTGTTAACTGGGCTCTAAGGAAAGCTTAAAACTGATATTATAGACTCATTCTACGATTTACTCATGTGTTCGTAACAGGAGTTACACTTTATACTCAATATTACTTGATACTTGACATCTTTGTCTTAGACCCAATTACGCTGGAAATTGATTGCGTTAGTTTAGCCATGGTTATAATTGTTCTGTATGGTATAGTTAAGGCTAGTTCTCTCATAAAAAAGACAAATCATGCACCTTTTCAGTGATTATGTTGGCGAATTAGATTACTCACCTCTTTTGAATTTAGCACACGGGAGACTTTAAACCTCCTTGGAAGGCTGTTGAACAATTTTATGGCAGCGATCGGGAAACAGTTTTTTGTTTTACTGAGTCTTCCTTCTTTTCTCTTCTTGCCAGCTCTACGGATTTGGAGCTAGTAAAGGGTAGTAAATGGTCTTCCGTTTCTTTGTACTTCACTGTTCAATTTTGGACGGTGCATGTATTTATACAGCTAATTTCCGAATGACGTGAAACAGTTAAATTGGTTTTACAAGAACCAGATTATTGATACTGCGGGTACTAGCTATTCTGCGTATTGGGACATTCTTGCTATTCATAAAGAAATTAAATGCATTATGACTTTTTTAGTGGCAAAGTTAGGTATATAAAGTCCTATCTTTCTCTTAATTAGAAATATTACTCACGAATGTATTTTAATTGGCTGAAATTTTGTTATAATTCTTTTTTACTGGTTGTTTTTAAATTTGAGTATAATTTTAAGCAGTGGGAATTAACTTATAAGGAACGAGTTTGCAAAAAGACCCTTTAACTGTTTAAAATCAGTTTGAAAGGACTAATTTACTAATTTTCGGTGGTTTTTATCTTAAAAGTATTTGGACCCAATAGGAAAAATTATCAAAGTTTCTTATTAATTAATTCTTTCTTCGAATTGGCTCTTTTAATTATGACCTCAGACCAAGTAACTTTGTTCCCATTAATAATCCCTTGATAATAAATCTTCAATCAACTACCTTTTGAGTTGTGTTTGTAAAATGTATGCTTGACGTTTATTCTGTTTAGGACATGATTTATTTGAGTTATAGTGTGTTTAGTTATCATTAAGCACCTATGTGGGCAGTCCACCTGTCTCTGTAGTATTGTCTCTGAAATGTTTTGTTCTGCTTGACAGACATGGGCATGGGCAAGTTCCACATGTGGATGGGAGCCACGGACCAGAGGCAGGAAGGTGAGTTCCGTTGGATCGGGAACGACCACGCCAAGATGACTTACACAAACTTTGAAGCCGGGGAACCCAACAACCTCAGCCAGAACGAGCATTGCTTGGAGATGAAGACGAGGTTTATGTGGAATGACTACGACTGCAACGCCCAGAAGGCTTACATCTGTGAATATTACGGAGAGATTCAAGAATAAACTTTCAGTGTCTGTATAGTACTTAATAAAGTAATAATTTATTTTTTTCTAAATATATGTTGCTCGTTAATTGGTTGTACCCAGCCTAAAACCCCTTGGGAGTTCTATGCCGTTTTCAAGCGGAGCAGCACACGGTTTCACAATAATCACCATAATCACAATAATCAGACGAGCCATAGTTTGCTTAATAGACGTGTTATGGATTTCAAACAGAGCTTTTCCCACTCCAATATGGTATCAACAAAACACAAAATTACTGAAAATTTAAATATTATTTTTTAAAGCCTCTATTATGCAGCCACGAAAAGAGAAGTGTTTTCATCCGGCCAATATACAACACTTACAAATATATTTGTTATTATTTTATCCGTGTATTTTATTTAAAATATTTTCAAGTGGAATAATATACATCAGTATTTGGTTGTAAACTAAATTGATTAAACATTTTTTAAAGACACAATAATTATTAATTAATAACAGATTGAAAATTTTTTAATAACACCTTGAAGGTACGTGCAGAAAAAGTGGCGATGCTGAGATTCACAATGTTTAAATTGGCAGTTGATAAACTTTCAGTTAAAAGTTTGACAGTATAAATTAAATCTCACTATATTTAAAAAACACGCTTCGAGGACGATTTTTCATAATCATTTTTGTGTTTGAGAGTTATTGTGCATTTGAAACATGTAAAATAAGCTATACTTTTAATGCTCAATTGAAAATACTTATACGAAATCATCGTGAGGTTTTGTAGTTTCTGGTCTCTCGGAAACATGTCATTTTTACGCTCAAAGTCAAAGTAGTTTATTAGGCAAAATTAACAAACGCACATTTGCATTAGCCAAGTCGATGAAGCTTGTAGACTACATTGACTGAACAAACCACATTGATTTGATGTTTTTACCTCCCTTATGCGCACCCTTTCTTGAGTAGTCAGGTGGCGGGTGGAACTAATATGTGCAGGCGATTCCGTGGTCAAGTCGTTAGATGGTGCGGGTTCGATCCGCCGTAATTTCCGACTTAAGCGACGTAGAAACACTAGGTAAAGATCTAGGTTAAGAAGAGGACACTGTAGGTTTACGAGTAACTTTGCCTCGTTAAAGAAGACAGACTTTACCTTTATTGCAATACCGTACGTAAAACAATATCCAGTTCCATAACATCTTTTCATATTACCAAGCGACATCTGAAAAGACGACATATGCTCGTCACATGTTGACGCTAATAAAGAATACGTCTAATATAAGTTTTATATGTACTCGTAAGTTGGATGACGTCAGTCTGAAGTAGCAAATGTTTGATGTAGACACACAACTTTATGACTCCTTTATTCTTCAACTGACGACAACATTAGTTCCACGGATGTTGTTGTCAAATGTGCTCGCTTCTGGAAACACAAGAAATGTCATGTTAAACCGTTGACAAACACAACATAACTTTAAAATTAAACCTTTTTTGGTAGTACGAAATCTGCAAGAACTCTTCATAAAGGGTGGTTTAAAACGTAATTTTAAAAATGAGCAACAATCCTTTTAAAATTATTCTAATCTTTCGGTCAAGACGCCCATTTTAAACAACTGTATAGTGGGATCTACAGGCCAAACCGAAAGGTAAGAATCATTTCAGTTATTTGAAATTAGAATCAGTATTCATTAAAAGCTCAATTTTAATGTCAAAGAACTATGAGATTTACAGTTTTAACCATAACAGCTAAAATATTGTCAGTATTTCATCAGGTTGTAATGTTTTAATATGAAACTTTTGTTATGAATTTGAATGTATTGTAATTTGATTTTAGAAAATACTTTGATAACCTAGCCACTTTTACACGAAATAAAAAAGTGCTATGAAGAAAGCTTTCAACTATTTTATATTCTTGGTTTGACCAAAAAATCCATTCTAACTTAAAACTATTTTAATGCCACTATTTGATATAGGTCCTATTACTTCCAATAATAAAAAATATACGGAGGGATTCTTTGGACAGGGATGCAATGATAATGTAATCTTTTTCCGAAACTACAAAAAGCTAATAATACACGAGGAATTTTAAAATTATTCGTTGTAGCTTCGTGATTTTTGAAGCCATATTAAATTTAAATTGTTCTCGAAGGAATCCGTAGTTTGTCATTCCATGAAGTCCTTACCATGTCAACCTGAGGCATGACTCATTATTTTTAAAGATTTCTAAAATCATTGTCTTATTTAAAATATTCATTCAATGTTAAAACTAACACTAATACATCCGTGAATATATTTCAACACTGCATTCCTCGTATTTGTAATGTATACGTGTCAATTTCAATGAACTGTTCCCGATCGGAACTATTAATGGTTGAAAGTACAACAGACAACTCGGCACTTAACATTAGGGACAAGCAGGAAGTTAGTTCAGCCCACCAACTTTATATATCCTACTGAAACTAGCACTGAATTGCTTCCTGTATTCCTGAAATCAACATGATCTCCGAGTTATCCTCATTGCTGAGTTCAATTACTGCTGAACAAAGTGATATTACGTTGTTTTGAAAGTACAGGGTTTTCATAAAATAATGGTGCAGTTTCAAATGTGTATACATCTGTATACAATGAATTAAAGACACCAGGATGGTGCCATTGCATCTGGTAGCAAAAAGGTTTGTTTACATTGGTTTACAAATAGCCGTGTTGATTATTAACCCTGTAATTTGGACTATACAAGAAACATTTTGTTGTCAATGCAATCACGTTAAAGGGGTTTTATAAAGTAATGGTACAGTTTTTATGGTAAACAAGACAAAAACTACAAGAGGTAAAGAAATTAAAAGAATGTACAGTATGCGCCAAAATAAACTATACTGAAACCTAATCGGCTGTTTTTGCCTTGTGGAACAGCTGAGACAACTTTTGATTGTTGTAACGTCTCCATGACTATTATAAATTTCATGATTGAGGTGATTTTTTGCTGACATGGTCCTAACTACTGCAGAGAAAGCTTTTATCGTAGAGCATTGTTTTTTTCTCATACGGAGTTGGACGTGCGGGTGGGCCAGGTTTATCACACACTGCATTAAACTTTTCCAGAGCATTTCCACAAAGGCCCGCCTAAAATTATTTTTTTTACAATTTTCAAAGAAAGGGTAGGGTTTTGACCCAATTGAAGGGTCGCCCAAACAGTATTCATGTTGCCCAAAAACTGGACAAATGAAAATCAAGGGAGAATGTTGCAGCAAGTGTTACAGTCACTGAATAGAAAGAAGCCTGAGGCGGACGTCTTTGAAAATTAATAAGCAACACGTCGTTGAGAGCAATTTTTAAAATATCGGAGGATTCGAAAATGTACAGTTAGAATCCACCATAAAATCCTAACGTTATTTTTAACTCAAGTAAAAAATAACCAGGCACGTAAGAGGGATGGAATAACCAATCTTTAATAGAATGATACGAGATGTCCAATCAAGGTATGAGTCCTGCCTCAAACTGAACGGAAGTAATTTTTAACATGTAATTAACTTATTTAAATATACTTAAATTCCTCTTATGTATATATCTTGTTGCAACACTGTAAACACAATCTTAAAATTTCAGTATTGTTTATTTTGGCGCATACTGTATTTGAAATCTCAATAATAAAAGGTTTAATCTACTTTAAACTTCGATATGTCAGCCATTTGTTGCTACACACCTATCCAACCAATTGTCTTCACCAGCCCAAACATTTGCTAACATTTTCCTCTTCACAGTAGATATTGCATCAGTTATTCTTCTTACTTTTGAATTGTTCATAATAAACTAAAGGTTTTATTATTATGTCCTTTTTCAATCATGTGATCTCAGGGTTCCCTGCAGGCCATGCTACACGGTGCTCCTACAACTTTTCATCCAGGATGATTCTTGTATAAGAAAACATGATTGCATTAAACACAAAATGTGCCTTATATATCCAAAATTAAAGTTAACAATAAACACAATGGTTTGTAAACCAATGTGAACAACAATACTGCTTGAGCTGCC
The DNA here is from genome assembly GCA_018831715.1 of Matsumurasca onukii. Classification (NCBI taxonomy): domain Eukaryota; kingdom Metazoa; phylum Arthropoda; class Insecta; order Hemiptera; family Cicadellidae; genus Matsumurasca; species Matsumurasca onukii. The sequence continues at coordinate 20,607,254 of CM032062.1, read as the reverse complement.
AAATGCAGTGGTACCATCACCTGGTGAGTTAAATTAATTGTTGAACACATTTAAAACTGCAGCATTATTTTATGAAAGCCCTGTACTATGAAATATTATGTTATGGAGGTAGATAGTGAATAGATGTCACATGGCTGAGGCAAGAAAATCAACAAATCAACACTTGCGGCAGCCCAAGCACAGATAGCCCTGCCATCTCTTGTCTTCTTTCACCCCCTCAGCTCCACATGCTCGACTTTGTCCGATGTCAATGACAAACTTGTACAAACTCGGCTCTCATTTATTTCCATGGCAACAGTTTTTTACATTTCAACTGCATCTAGTTTATAGAAAATTATGCAAGTCAGGGTAAAGAATAAATCCAACTTTTCAATACGGCGTTAACATACTTCGTATGGTTTGACAGGGGATCTTCGTAAATAGCAATAACATTTATGTTTATTTTTATATACTGTACCAGGAAATAAAATACAGATTTTGTTTAGGAGGAAGTCATAGCTTACAACTCTTAATGTTGTCTAATAAAAGTTACACATAATAATAATTAATTTCATTTAATTTTTCTCAACTACTCGTACATTACATTATGAGATGCAATATATTACTACCATCTTAAACAAATATTTAATGTTCTGTCTTGTTTACTTCTTTGACTTATCTCTTCACATACAACACGCGCTATGCCAAGGGTGGAATTGAATGGTTCAGTTAAATTTCTACTACAGTACTTACAACGTTATTAACAATGATTTAAACACAAACATTAGATAAACATTGTTATTATTTACACCTCATATTATTTCACAGAAGAGATACGACATAAAAGAGGAAACTTTCGCGCTCAAAAGCCACTTGGCGAAGGCACACAGAACCAATAAGCGAAGAAGGTTATAAGCCTGAAGTGCCGACACTTGAAAGATATCACATCACCAACCGTGCTCTACATAAAGTCACACTTTATGTACAGATGTCTACATAAACTCACACTTTATGTACGGTAAACTACATACACGAGACCCTTATAGCGAGCTCTTTACGGCACTCATATAGCACTCTCCTTCCACGAAATGGATTGAACAAGTGTGCATTTGATAACATCTCTTAACTATATTCTAGTTCTTCCGGTTCACACCGCGTCAAAACATTTTAAAAATTGGTTTGAACAATTTTGGTCTCGCTGTAGAGTTTCAGCCAGTTGGTGACTGAAGGTACTCTACAGCGAGCCCGAAATATTTCAAATGTGTTAATATATTTATTTGTTACTATACAATAAATAAATTGTGTTTAAAATAAAACACACACACAATTATTATATTTATTATAACACCTAGTGGCTAGTACCACTGGTAAAAAACGACCGCTCAAAATCTCCAATTAGGTCTTAAGTAAATATAAGAATAGAAGGTTAAAGTAGTTTTATTTTTATTGAAAAAGAAAGTTGTGCCGCCAATTAGCGTTCAAAAATAATATAAAAGTAAAATTTTAATACTATTTGTCATGAATTCTCTGAGTGTTAAAAAATAATTTGACAGTAAAAAGTTATTTAGTGTACACTTAAATGTTTTTAAATTTTGATCTTGCCCGATGTTTTCTGGTAGTTTGTTAAACATCTGTGTGCATTTAAAGCCTATTTTTTTTTAAACACTTCTAATCGATGGCTATTGGAATTCAATATATTTGAAATACGCGTATTAAAGATTGATTTGACTCTACCAATTGAAACTTTGAGAAACATAATAATAAAGTTTCCAATATAAAACTGTAGCTGTTGAAATTCTGGTTGATTTGAATGAATTTCTACAGTACTCTATATGTCATAGCAAAGATTGTCATATAATTGGTAGATAACACAAAGATGCCGAATGGCTGTGGAAAGAAAATCAACATAGTTTTGGCAAGCAGAGCACAGAAAGCGCTGCGAGCGTTGCTGTCTTTCGCCGTCATTCTCTCCCCTTAACTCCTCATGCTAGAGTTTGTCTGACGTCGATGACTTAAATGAGACCAATCTGTGCGATTTTTGAGAATTTGAATGAACCTTCGCTGGCATAAGTGGCTCTACCTGAGACGTTTAAAAAATCCTTTGCAGCGCTATCTGTGCTCGGGCTGCCGGAACTATGTTGATTTTCCTGCCTCAGTAATTTGGCACTTATGCTACTAATGATCTGTAATATCTTTTAGTAAAAAGACTGAAATAACTGTTCAATCCGAACTGTTCAACTGAAAACTTGCCAATCCGAATCACACTTGTCTGAGGGTTGAAACTTTAAGGGGGACGTGTTATATACTATGAGACAACATCAATAATAATTTATGTTAACTTCATGTAAACACATGTTTAGTAATTAGTTTTATATTGTTTCGGTTACTAAGAAATGTCGTTTGTTTTTGTTTTGCTTTACGTCGTAAAAGACTGACCTTTCCCTAAAAATTGACAACTTGCGTGAAAACTGCCCTCTCATAATTTCACATATGCCTAGATATGTTTTATCTCTGAGTAAACTTGGTATGCATAAGTCCCTAAGGTATTTATATGCCTCTGTACCAATACAAGTTATCAACACAGATACTTTACGATCCTCTTCAATTGCATTTACCTGGAAAAATTGTTCCAAGAGTTCCTCATATATATTCCAATCTTTTGAGTGAATATCAAACTCCGGTAGATTGCCTAGATTAAGAGGTCGCAGTACTGTTTCTCTTGTCTCATTATTATCGAGTGGCATAGTTGGTCTTCTTTTACCTCTTGATCCCATTTACTCGTCGCCAAATGTAATATCTTTAAGTAAAAAGACTGAAATAACTGTTCAGCTCTTTAATCCTTTTAGAACAAAACAAACAACATTTCTTAGTAACCAAAACAATATAAAACTAATTATTAAACATGTGTTTACATGAAGTTAACATAAATTGTTGATGTTGTCTCATACTATATAACATGATCATAACATAATCTTTGTTTTAGTTTGGCAATATCTTTTATAGCTAACTTTTGAAAAATTAAAATCCAGACATTTTTGTGTCCTTGCATTTTCTCCCCAAAAATACCTTGTATTAGGTGGGGACTTATGAAGTCAAAACGAACCATTTCAAAACATCTGCCTGCAACGAGAATATATTTTTCACTGTAGGAAAATCCCAGATGTCGATCTCTTACTGATTGTATCAATTTGGTCGTTCCATGTTAATCTGTTGTTAATAAGTTGATATGAAAACTTAGAACTGTCAGTTGGGATAATTTCATGATTGTTCATGTAAAATTCAAACCCACTTCATTTATGGCTGATGGATGTCTAAATAGCATAACACAAGGTTTGTCCCGGGCTTGCCACCGGCTTAGTGGAGTAGGTATGCTGGGATGATTTCAAATCAAGAACTGCGAGAATTCACAGAACTACTAGTTAAAAGATTAATGTTAAGAAATTCCTCTCAAGCTAATTTGACAAAATTGGCGTCTTTTTATCCTGTTGTAAACTCACACAGTTTTGTATTACAAATTGAATTAAACACTTGAGTCGGAGCAATATATTCCAGACAACACAGCAAGATGCCAATGTCTCCAGTCGGCTATAAGTTATTCAGTATAAGACAAGGAATGCTGGAACCGGAACAGTTCGGTTCAGTTCTGTTGTTCCGGTGAGTTGTGGAGTTCAGCCGAGTGGAACTATTGGCTGTCAGACTTAGACCAGAAACAGTGGAACAGAGGGACGTTGTGAGCTGAAACTAAATCAGCGGTGGTAGACCGGAAGTGGAACGGGGAAGGGGAGTTAAGATGCAAGACGCTTAGGGTGTGTTCAGTTAATATCCTAGATTAACTTTGATAAATACTGCGTCACAATAATCAATAATGTGTAAACAAAAATATAAATAGGGTATAATTATCTATAATTTATTATTAATCCATCTATAATTATATAAATTGATTGAAGTTTAAGCACCTCTTGAGAAATACATTTGTGTGTGCATGTTCTCATAATTTCAAAAGTTATACTTTTTAAACGCAACTTGCTGTTTGTTTGCATGTTTGTAGATACTAGGAGAATTTTAGTGAATCTTTATAATTTGAGTTCAAAATTTCAACATTTCTCTTGTACCTGTGTATTTGTGTAAGAGAACGTAACCCAAAGAAACTTTGTTCCAAATTTTATGAAAATAGGACCAGAAGTGCGACTTGTACAGTGGTCACAAATATATATATATACGAGTATATTAAAAACATAAAAACTGTCGTTTGGCTTCAAGATAAATTACAAAAACTTATAAAATGCTTAAAAAATACAAAAAAAACACACATGTAGAGATTTGCTATTTTACTCTGGAAGTGTTGGAATGCAAAACACTGCAAACCGCACCTTTATACGACTTTTCGTTATATTTGGCGCGAGAAGTGTATAGCTTCTATATGAAAAGAAAGAATGGTTTATTTTCTTAACGATACAATAGATAGTGAGTAAACCTTTTCAGCACACACTCGTAGTAGTGCTTTAGTAAAAGAGGAAACAAATTGGATGATGGGCCAGACTTGCTTGTTCACATTTTGATCTGTTTCCAGGAATTTTCCGCCTTTATAGTCTAAACCTAAACGCTACTTAACAGTTAGGCCGCTTATAATTATTATATTAAGCCATGCGCTATAACCTCTCAGTACCTTTCAAATATCAATACCAAACCAACATATTTTCTCAATGTGAGTGGCCATTTTGTTGGACCGGAAGTCGTGTTTCACGTGGACAAAGTTGGCAGCACTGCGGACAGCTGAGTTATGTGTGGGCAGGTTGGCAATAACCTGTCACCGAACTTGGACAACAAATCTCCTCGCTACTGGAAATCCATTACCAGAAATACCAACTTGATGAAGTATTTATTTCCTTTGTTAAACCCTCAAACTTTAATATTTTACGGGAAAATTACAATGTTCTATAGTTGTATGCAAATTGTTTTTAGAACAAACCAGTCGATACATTAATTTGATACATTAACGTTTTTTTATGCCAGAGACGCCTGATAGTTCAGTGTTGTACGCGGTTTGGGAGTTCCAAACCTTAGGTTTGTTTGTAACGGGATGAATGTTGTGTGGATGTGGATGTGTTGTATATATAACTAAATATAGGACTATCTTTAATGATTTTAGAATCAATATAAGGGCATACAACCAAACCAACCTTTTCATTTATGTACAAAAGTCCGAACGCTGCTGATTTTGGAAATTTCTTAAGTTTAAGGAACCTCCTATCAGGTATTTTCCTTGGAGGCCTTAAATTTCCTTATAAGATTTAGGCAATAATAGTATATTTTGTTTTAGTTAATATTTTTTGGCTGCCTGACAAGTTAGGTTTTGTATTTCATGTAAAAAAAAAATAAATAATTTTTATTCTTATGATGCCATTTATTTGAATGTCAGCTTATACTCGTCTATTAGTTTATTTTATTGAAACAAATAAGACATCGTTGCCTTAAGTCAAAATGTTGTTTCATCTAAAACATTACATTAACTAAATGTATTTTAATATGTCGTCAATTGACGTATAAAAGTAAATGTCAACTCTCCTGGTCAAAATTGCCTCTTTTGAAAAAAAAAAACATTTGTAAACAGAATTAAATCAATATTTTTGTTATACCCGACATTTGTTGTAGCCTTTTATACAGCTGCAGCCATTTGATTCCTGTTGTGCAGTGGACAGTGGCTGGTTGGAAAAGCGCACGGGCTAAAATCTTATCTTAAAATATTATTAAGATACAACTCAAAGAAAGTTTTAGATGGTTAAATACTCCGATAGTTTCTTAATTGTATGTAAACATTTGTACATTACTCGAAAGGACGATCTTCAGAATGTCCCTTTTACCATACAATGCATCAATGAATGACATTTGGGTTTGAAATAACTATTTAATTGGACTAATAAAGCTCTAAAGTAACGTTACAGATAATTGGCACTTAATGGCAGTCGGTCTGCTTTGAAAAATTCAGAACGAAGAGAAAAACTCGTAAATTGAACAAATTACCAAGACAGAAAATGGCATTAATTAAATCATAGCAAAGTAAAACACTAGAGAAGAATAGTCTAATTTGAAGGAGGTGACTTTGTTGCTCAAATATAAAGCGATACAGATTTTAACAGTTAGGGTGAATAGTTTGGAACTAATTAATTAATTGCATGAAGTATGGGACTCCGTACATATCCGAACATTACAGACATTAATCCAACGTTACATAACATGATCACTAATCTGAAATGGTCACTAAAAGTTACATAACACTAATCTTCAAATGTCTGTAGCAATAGATTAGCTTCAAATGATCTTAAAAATATTCTCATTACTGGTCATCATCAGTTTTGATTTCAAACTTCGATTTGCAAGTTACTTGAAGACTTTAATAGTTACGCTTTATTAAATCAATTATTTATTTAATTTCTTTACTATCTTATTAGCATAAAATAACACTAAACAATATGAATTCACATACAAATTCGCATGTCAGCAAAATAACAACACCGGAAGTCCTCTTTTGAACGAAGTTTCACCAAAAAGCAGTTTTAACTATCAAAAAGATTTGTTGTAAAGGTCAAAGCACAAGGCCTACTGTCTTTAGATCATAGAGGACACCGAGATGACAGACGGGTTGTCAAGAAAGATTTCCAGGTTTGGTCACCAAGGGAGATACATTATCGTTGCCATGGCAACGCAGCGCTACAATAATTCATACGATCTTCCTCCTCAGGGGTTTCTATCCTGAGGGATTACAAAAAGGGTCACGTTATTACTTTTGCGTTGTTTTTGTCAATAGAGAAACGTAACTTAAAGCATAATAATAAACATTTTAGCTTAGTGAATAGTTTGAAATGAACCCTATTTAAAGTAAACCTGTTTTGTTATCCTATTATATTGAAAGGTACATTGAATATGTACTATTTACCGTTTATTGTTAAGAAAACTTATCAACGGTATAAATTAATGTTTATAAAACATAGTGAATTGCAACCTCGAAGGCCATCCTAGTAACGTTGTGTCAAAATTACGATTTTTGTTTCAAATTTTTATATGTTGGACGATGTACTATGAAGTATAAAGCTGAGTTGCCTTGGTGTTGAGAGATGTTTGGATCTCTTTTCAAATTCAATATTTATTTACATTCTACGAACTCGTTAGCGGGTTTTCTTCGGCAAAATAAAATTCTCATGCTGTAAGCGTGGTAAGATTCAGCCCAAGACCATGAAATAAGCACCAATCCTAAACTTAGAACCCCGTTTGAGCAGTTTTCAAAACTTTAATATAGATTTATACGTAGATGTTTAAATGTGTCACCTTCACAAGTCGTAATTTGTTACGATTTCCATTCAATTAGGTGTAAAAGTTACTTTTGTAAAAATCCCAATAAAATTCATTGGTCAGTGAAAGCAGAAAACCGGAAGTCCTCTTCTTGTGGGGGGTGGGGGTTCACCAAAAAGGATTTAATTATCTAAAACAGTACTCTTCATCATATCTGTTTGATTAATTAAAAAATGTAAAGTACCGAGCACCAATATACGAAAACGCAATGAAAATGCGTTCAGTAGTTTCATAAGTGTGGAAAAATGATTTTGCAATTCCAACGGAATAAGTTAACCAATTTTTAATTATATTTTAAATGCGTTTTTCCTTCATATTATGAATTAAAATTTGCAGTCAAAATCACGTAAACCTGAGGCTGAAGGCTGCAGCGAAACCTTGAGCGTTGCGAACAGCCTCATAACTCCTGTGATCTTAAAGCAAGCAAAGCTGATGCCATGTGCGTAGCGATTTAGAGTTACCATATAACGAATGAACTAGAGCGTTAGCGCTTGCTGCTTGTAAGCCTGGTTCTAAATTCTAAACTCTGACATTACAACGTGATTTGTTTAACGATGAGTAGTTTCCAGCATTGATTGCAGTTGACGGGATTAATACTGTTTCCAACTTTCAACCACTCACCAGCAACATTTACTCCACAACTTGTGGGATTGCAGTTGTTGGATTTGGAACGGTAATGTTGGCCGAACTCCACTGCAACTCCACCGCAACTGTATCTTTACCTGTACCAACTTCGGTCGTACAGACACTATCTCGTTGCACATTTCCTATAGTACAACTCAATGCATTCGTATGTAGCCAAACCTTAGTCTAATTAAGGTAACGAACCAAGTAAAAGTAGATGGTGCTGATATTTTGAAGTTGGTTGGTAAAGGTTAAACGTAAAATTAAGAATGTGAGTTATTCATTTTTATTTATGGAATAAAGTATTTAAAACCAAAATACTACTGAACATTTTGGTATAACTTTTTTCAATTATGAAAAAAGGATGGATTTTAAAGATTTTTGTCGACAAATTAAAAATACAGCTGATGCGTAGCCTCATAGTGCTTCCTTAAATATTAGCAAATTCTAACTTTTTTTGTCTGGTTGAACGGATTTTGTTGTTTGGTATTCACCGTTTGACTCAGGAGGTATTGGGAAGCTCAAAACTACAAACCACTCTCTTTGGCGGTAAAAATGAATAGATCTAATTCCCATTGAAATTGACTGAACATTTTAACTGGTCAGCTTACGCTGAGTACTTTAGGTTAGGTCATTTCCTAATGATTTCTGTTATGTTTCATGTCACTTTTTACCTGAAGACGAGATCAGATTGCAGATCCCGAAACGTCGTGCTTATTTCTGCTCACTAATAATGGAAAATGTCCGCAATAGTTTCAATCTCAGATGATTTGGGTATTTACTCTTTTCATCATGTGAATTTAAGGTGGGATAAAGATCATTTCAAGACCAAGTTATTTTTACTCTTTTCATCATGTGAATTTAAGGTGGGATAAAGATTACTTCAAGACACAGTTATTAGAGCCAAAACAGTAGGACTTTACAACGATCACATCATAGACACGCTGTGTGACACCAGGTTTCATCCGCTTGATGACCGTGTGATTTGTATGAACTTGTCAATAAATTTAGAGAAAGAAAATGAATACATAATTCACTTAAGAGTTTTATGTGAGCAATGTTTCGTGTAGAAATATCCAATAAGTGAAGAAGCACATAAGTATGAAGTGACGACATATACTCCAGCCTGGCTCTACATAAAACCTGTACTTTATGTTCCCGAGCTACTTGTAAAACACACAAGCTCTCTCTGGGAGGAAACTTGATACTGTATGAATAAAGATAAGTTGATTATTGAATTTCCTTTGGAAAATTGATATATACATGCCGTCAGCATGGTATGATCCAGACTCGTAAACATGAAATGAGCACCGATCCTGACCCTCCGAACACGTTTGAGCATGTTTTGAAATTGTATATTTTATGTATACATGTACACATATTATACATTTTGTGTCCAATTGTCATGAAAATTATTACAAATATTCCTTTTTAAATATCTTAGTCAAGTTCGTTAACCAGAAGAATTGGACCACTGCAAACCACCTTTTTGAGGTGGGGGAGTTTAAAATAAGGATTTCGATGCTTTAAAAAGTTAAATTTCATCCGGTTTTAATGTAATTTGAAATAAATATGTATTTAAAATATACATCAATATACAAAAAACTATAAAAATCCATTGAGTCGTTTCAAAATCGCGGCTAAAAAAAGTGCTTTTTCCCTATAACAGCGAGACGAGTAGTCATACTGTACTCGTATTTCAATGAAATTTGAAATATGTTATTGCTTCAAGATGTGTAACAAAGTTTACAGTAAAAGAACATGTGAGTCTTTGGCTGAAGGCTGAAGCAAGGATCTGAGCGAAGCGAACGGTATTTTTTTCAAGTTGTAGTTTAGATAATGCATTACTTTTAAAAATTACAATCAGTTCTATTCTTCACGATTTGTGCAACTTATGTATTTTCGTCAGCTATTTTGATGCCACCGCACAGACAGTCATTGTAAACAGGTGTAAAATAAATGAACATAAAAACTATTGTTTGCGCCTTCAGATGTTAGTCATCAGTAATTGTTTATAAATATATAATTTTAATAACGAAACATAGTTATTATTTCTGTTATTAACGTATAGACCAGTCGGACCATGTGAAGTACGCTGGCACAATCTCAAAAGTAGACTTTTCTTTGTGTTCTGAATGTTGATTCATCCTTTTGGAGTTATCCCTCTTAATAAGCTTCTCCTCTCCTCTTGTAATTTTCCTCTGATCAGCTCTCCATTTCGAACACTGTTTGTTAAATGTGCCTTTCATAAATGTCCGTTTGGGTTTGAAATCCAACTTAACTGCTGCGATCCATTGAATTGTTCCTACTTTTGCTTCAATTCTTAAAATTCTATTTTGAGATTTATTTTGACTGTCTATAAATCATCACTTTTACTATATAGCAGTAGAATTTTAAGTTTTGTTTCTTAATGCCTTGATGTATGTCGGTGTATTTCTCTATTTTCTAATTACAATGTCTGTATGTTTTAGTGAGCTTGATTGAACGTAATATTTTCATAACAAATTTTTTTATTAGATTAGTTTTTTATTTAGGTGGTTGCTGCATAAAGACATTCTAGTTTCGTTGCTGTATCATAGTTTCAAATAAAGAACTCTTTTGATTTGAAAGTGCAAAATTTAATTAGTTTTGGCATTCTTACAAACAACCGATCACAGCCAACCGTGTCAATATCACACGTATGATTTTATTTCTGTAATAAACCAGGCTTTTAATATAGATTTTATAAGCATTCACATCCAGTGATGAGTAACTTTGTATTAGATTATGAGCCTATCCTCTCTGGACTTACAACGAAAATACTTTGGTTAAACACCTTATAACTTTGCTTAGGCCCATAATGCTTACCTACGAACATTTAACAGTGCTCGTTATCTGTTAAAATCGTCACTTTATTTGGATGCTCTTTTTAGTTTTACTAACTTAAGGTATCGGAGAAGGAAGAAGAAGTTAGTAAGCATGCTGAAATGTGAAAAGCAAAATTGTCTAAAGTACCCACTGACTAAATCCAAACACATTAGAAACCATTCATTGAGCAAAGACAAATTGATTACATAAATCTCCTTGTTCAACTGTAATTGAACTCAGCAAGGCAGACAACTCAGAGACGATGTTCCTTCCAGGAAGTGATTCAGTTCTAGTTTCAGTGATTAGTTGAGTTGATTACACAATGTAATTGAACCACTTGTTATTTTCAAAGCTATCGAGGTTAGATGTTTTTACTTTTGTAAGCTTGCAAAAGATAAAAATCATTATAAAAATATGTTGCATTTATTTAGCGATTGAAGTATAAGAAGGCAATACCAAGAAATGTGTTCCAATAAAACAATACGGTACGATAACTACATAAGATTGTTACTGGAACAAACATGATATTTTACTAATGTTATGCTTAGAACCATTAATATATAAAATTAAATATTATACTTCGGTAACTAAGTATCAAATTTTGGCAACACATAACAGAAAACTGAAACGTTTGGAAGTGAAAGATAGAAGGGAAAAAAGTATGTGTAAAAAATTGTATCTATTTGCAAACTGTTATTTTTATGTAATGTATTGCACGAAACTTTGTTGTAAAGCTATTGGCCTCCTTAAACGTTTGAGTGTATCTTTAGTTTTGTATTATATGGTCTTTAAAATGAGGGTCGCAAGCTCGGGGCTCAAACATTTTGGACTTACCCCTTAAACTCTTATTTTAGGGTAGGGAATGAAACCTATAATGAATGCTACACTCTAACAATATATTCAAAGCGCGTGTAAAAATGATCAGCCGTTCAAAAGTACAGAGAGGATGATATGTTGCACGTTTTTAAAGCTACGGATGTTGGTAAACACGCTCAAATTTATTTTATAGTTTCACTACAGTAAAAATTTGTTCTAAAATATTTTAAATGATTAATACTGATTTCAAAAGTAGGAAATATAATGCTCATCGCTATTGTTAAAAGTAGAAAATCAAGGTCACAGATAATCGTGTCGTGTTGTAAACAACAACATCCGTAATGACCAAACACCAAGTGTACCTATATCAAATTTCAAGTCTCTGTTGATAATTAAAACTTCTTAAGTTCTTCAATGACAAAGCTGTTCACTATCAAACTTGTGAAGTTCAAACTTTGCACTTCAGTTTTCCAAGTTCGTCTTGTCAACAACTTTCCTAATTATAACTAAGGTTTGTCCCATTGTTCGCTGTTAACTGACATTGACGTACTACACAAACCTAAACACAGTTAAGTGTTAGAATAAACTCAGTTATGTACAAAACCAAACAAAACTTGTGCACAAAACGCAATTAACCACTCAACTAATTAGATGGCTTTAATTACTAAAAGGTTCTTATTTATATGTAGTAAGTTTTTGCAGTGTGGTTATCGTTATTTGGATGAGTTTATGGTTTAGAAATCTTACAAAGGGTACATAAACGCAGTTTATTATTTCCTAGATTGCACTGTTGTTACGAATTCTATTTTCTACAACAAATACATTTTTGGTAACAATAAAACACAAGTAATGCGCTGCATTAACAGAGAAATTAACTTTAGAGACCCCACAAACGTGTGTAATTTAAGTTCCAAATATTAAAACAAAACAGAAAACAACTTATAAAACCATTTCAATAAACCATACAATTTGTAGTTTTTAAATGAAAATATGGAACTATGTAGGACTAACCGTTGTTAGATAGCTGTATACATAACTTAGTATCCTTAAAAGTCTTGGGTTTATCCCTGGTTATTTATTTTTGAAACCTTTGGAAAAATGTATACATTGGCTTTAATATTCATTGGACAAAATCAAAGGTATGTAGCAATGATTTCAAATGTATGAAATGTTATGAAAAGTACTAAACGTGAATAAAGTAAACTTTGAAGATCATATAGGGACAGTTTTGTGCACCAAAAGGCAAATTGCCTTTGCCTGGCTATATAAAATGTATACTTTAGAGTGACATATAACCGTTAGAGAATGTTTCCGAGTTTAACGGTGAATATTTGTTTTCAACGTTTTATTCAACAGCTTTCGTTGGTTGATAGTTTTTGTTGATAGTTACATATACCATATTCTATCACTATTCAGTTACATTTATAGAAAGATTGAAATAAAACTGCACTGACCAAACATTACAACAAAATTCAGCAATTTTATTTTCCTTCTTTGTTTGTTGGTTAAAATTAGCGTATTTCGTGTTGTTTAGTGAATTTCACGCAGATTATGTATAGAGAAATTAACAACGGCAGATCACTTGATACAAGTTCAATTGGTTAATACAATTATCAGAGTTTAAACTATTATTGCGGACACGTCCACACTCAGTGAAGGCTTTCGGCAAAGTGAGGACGTGTCTCTTTGAGTTATGTTCTTGTAGCTAGGTTTTCGGTGTTGTCTTACGCATTTGATTTTGTTTTCTAGGAAGGTTTTTTAAGTTTCAGTATTCTGACCTTAACAGCTCTACATGTTGTTTGGTTGTGCTTGACTGGCAGCTTACGCTGATTACTTTAGGCTAGCTCATTTTATATTGTCCTGTGTTATGTTTTAGGTTACTTTTCACCTGAAGACGGGATCAGATTGCAGATCCCAAAACGTCATGATCATCTTGCTCTGTAACGATGGAAAATGTCTGCAATAATAGTTTACACGCTGAAACTATCCCATCGTCAACAACAAACTTTAAACAAATCAGTACAATTATTAATCAGCTAGAATAACTACTGACGTCTAGATTAAAATAACTTTCACTACTTCGGAAACCAACAACGTCTCTGAGTTATCTGCATTACCAAGTTCAATTACAGGGAACAAGGATATTCTTGTAGTTCAATGTATCTTTGCTCGATGAGTGGTTTCTAATGTGTTTGTATTCAAGCAACGAATACTGAATGATTATTTAATAAAATACAATCAAATTTACTTCAAGATTGGTTTTGTTCAAATCTAGGGGAAGAGACGATCAAAGAACTAAATAGCTTGGAGAAGAAAAAATCACGAGGAGAACTTGCTTTGATTTATGTTAAACAGATAAACAACTTTGTCGTGGGGAAGTAAACCTAAAACTTGTTCAATGGAAGATACCGTTGTGCAGTTTTCTTGATAAGCTAAAATATATTTAGTAATATAAATGTTAAGTCTACAACTTCTTACCGCATAGGGTTTCTAGCTTTCTACAATGTGACATAATACAACATTTATCCAAGTTTACTCAAGCTGATCATAATACTCTTATCAGAAAAAACAGCTGTCTTTTTAACGATTCTGAAATCACAATAACAACCACACCTGCATTTACAAACATGACCAACACTCGGCATTAACAATAACGTGGGGGTTAACAAGATTCCGTAGTATCAGGCTAGCAGAAACATAGCGGAGTTTTCTAACTTACAAGTGACTCGGGAACATAAAGTACGGGTTTTATGTAGAGCCAGGCTGGAGTGTATGTCGTCACTTCATACTTATGTGCTTCTTTACTTATTGGATTCTCTTCCGAGAGCATAACTTCCATGTTTTACGTCTTGAAGAGTAGACATATTCAGTTTGTTACCAGTTCAGTGTGTAATAGTTTTATTAGAAAAATGCTGCTATAAGATACTCGCATGTGTTTTAAAGCAACACTAGTTATAAGGAGGTAAAAGGAAAATATTATAAAATGCGTTGTTTTATAAAAGAAGTAATCCTGAGAACGTGATATCTAAGAAAGATGGGATACGTTAAGGGAAAGTGCATATTTTATATCCCAGGGCAAAGATATTTCTGTGACAGAATCGTAAATATTGTACCTTTTCCTTGATATATCCTAAAGCACAACATCAACAAACATATTCTTTAAACATACATTTGAGTGGGATGTACGTTGGCTATGGTGTAAGAGGTTCACGCCTATTAGAAATTATCAAATTTTAATTCAAATGAGCAAATACTCTAATAATAAACATTGTTAGATATTTCAAGCACATTTAGCCTTGAGTATTTTAGGAAAAGTTAGATGCAGTCAATGGTGGGGATTTGGGCTTCAACATTATTGGTTAAAATTACCACCAAAACCGTTTCTAAACTACTACCAAAATTAGAATAAACTCGGTGAAATTACAAGTTACACCAGTACAACGGAGGTGGTTTTTTGTATTAACTAATACACAACTTTATAATTAGAAATCGGGCACACTTTTTAACCTACTTAGCATCGCTCTCGAGTGCATTATACCAAAATGATACATAAGGGTTTGTATTACTAGTTATACAATTTTCCTTTGGAAAAATGAGACACTCATTCCCTCAGCATGGTAAGATCCAAACCCGTGACCGTGAAATGAGCACCGATCCTGACCCCAGAACACGTTTTGATAATATAATTTTTCAAGACTTGATATATACATACATATGTAATAGGGATGGGTCGGTTCCAGTTTTTGTCGGTTATCGGTTACCCAGATTTTTGGTCATCGGTTGTTGGTTCTGCCGGTTCCGTCGGTTCTTTGCTAAATAAAACCAGATGATATCCTAAGTCACGTGTGCAACTGAGGACCGACATTTTTGTCATAGCTTAATCCAGGTAGATGTACGGGTATAAGCCAACACAAGTTACTAAGCTATCCATAATATATTCAGAATTGTTAAGCTGCGGCAAGCTAGGCCTAAGCTTTAGACCAGGCTAAAGCAACGTAGCACAATAATGTTTAAAGTCAAATTAAACGTTAAAATAAATAATCATATCAGCAAATATTTGTGTTCAGTATTTTAAGTCACTAAATTTGAAAACCAATTTCCAAAAAACAAATTTTATTATGTTTGATATTGGTCGATTAAACATTTAAGATTTGCCACTAGTTATATTGAAAAATGACACTATAGAGGAAGCTGACAGTGTCAAATTCTTAGGATTGAATTTAGACAGTCATTTAACATGGGAATCACATATTGATTATCTTACCAAAAAAAATGAGTTCATGTGTATTTCTTTTAAGACAGTTGTCACAATACTGCACGATTGATATTTTAAAAACTGCATTTTATGGCTTACTACATTCTCTTATGTCTTATGGAGTATGTTTTCGGGGGAATTGTTCGAAAAGTAAAATATTGTGAATTTTTATCTTGCAACAGTCTGCGTTAAAAATACTTTATCATCTAGATTACAGAAGTTCTTGCAAAACTGCCCTTTAAAACCTTTAAAATTTTGACCTTACCACCCCTGTACATTTATGACACAATAGTTTATTGTCTTTCTAAATGTCATATGGTTCAAGGGAGAGAACTTCATTTCCATGGGACAAGATTCGCAAACTCCTTCCGCATAAACCAACACAGATCTAAATTATATTCCCTGCTACCTTCACAGGTGCAGGTGCCATGCTATTTAATAAACTTCCAATTGAAATACAAAATTACGAAAATTTCAACATGTTTAAAACTAAATTAAAAACTTTTTCTTTCAAAAGTTTTTTATAGCGTAGAGGAATTTATTGATGGTTCCTGGAAAGATTAGCAATTCTCATTTGATCTATGACTACGAGTATAGTGTTGTTACTGGTGGCTCCTTATTCTTAGTTCAAAATTTTGTTTATTATAAATTAAATACACCTATAACACATACTTATTTCCAACGTGTAGGTTATTGAATTGTTGCCATACCTTAAACAATTTTTTTGTAAAAGTTAAATAAAAAAATAGTAATTAGTAATTGTTAATTATTCCCTATTCCACCATATCGATGATGAGTTACACGTTGAAAATACCATGTTCATTTCAACCCTAGCTTGAACTCATACTCACAGAGTTCTAATTTGGGTTGTAAGAAAAAAAAAAGGTATATTTAAATAAAGTTAATATTGCATTACAATATACATAATTTTTATTTTAGCTTGATGAAGACCCCATTTAAATAACTAAAATAAACAAGATGTTCTTACATTAGGTTCGTAAGGTAAGGTTCTGAACGTACTGATGAAGGAGCATTTTTCCGATATTGAATAAACTGCATCCGATAAGAGTCTACTTGCCCAATAAAACAATTAAGGTGCAATACGCTCACTCGGCATTTCTAAAGCACTAATCATGGATTTTATTACTGGGGTTGATGAGATCAATCCCCGCCCGTGTTTTCGTGTATCAGCAAAGGTCCACACAGCCTTTTAGTAACGCTTTCAGATTAAAAACCTAACCTAAATTATCAAGCGAATCATCGGTTCCAGGAACCGATGTTTTGCCGTGTCGGTCATCGGTTGTCGGTTTCGGCAAGAACCGGTGGAACCGATAACCGAGAACCGGAACCACCCATCCGGTTCCCAGCACTATTAGTATCCGATTTTAATAAAATTTAACACATTGAATAAAAGATAAACACACTTTGCTCAATTGTTGTTTATTTAATAAAGCAACATAACTCAACAGCAATCATCGCACAGCTGAATTGTGAGACAAGTGCCTAGAACAGCTTGAAGTTTTTGACAGCGTTGTCCAGAGCTTCTTGCGTGTAGCCCTTGTACACCTTACACAAGGCCTGGGGGGGATCTAGGCTTCCTGAAACACAAAACATTCACAATCACATCACCTGAAGGTGAAACATTATTACATATGTCTATAGCTTTTCAGTTAACAAATAGAGCACGACTTTTTTTAGATATATAATCTGTTTTTGTGTTATCTGCTACAGTTGGCCAGTCTGATTCTAGACTGCGATTGAACGTCCACTGCTCCAAGCCGGCCAAGGGTTCTGTCTGGTGGCTGGCCAAAGTCAGTCACTGTGTAGCTGTCACTGGCCGTAAACGTGCTTAATTTATCAATTTTTTCTTTTTGAATCTGTAAAAGCTTTTGTGCATGTCGTATTGATGTTTAGCCTAGTTGTTATCAAACATATTCTCATGTTATTTATTGTCTCTTATACTCACCTCTTGGGTCACACTTGTAGAAGCATGAGACCTTAGGACAGTCTGTGTTGATGTGAGTTCGTACCAACTGAACACCATCCGAAACTGAAAGAATAAATCACATTATAAACACGTTATTAGTACTCGCAACATTGTTTGCACAAAGTTGAATCATATATAGATGTAATATTTAAAAATGTTAGACGACGTGCTTTAATCAAAATCGGTTCAAGGGGTGCTTTTGTTTTGAGCGTTTAAGTTAATTTTACCGAATGTTGACTTGATTTAAAACATGAATTTCAACAACTCGTATACTGAAGATACGTTTAGTATTTAAATATTATGTTTAGGTGCTAACCTACACTGTCAAAAAATATTGTACATTGGTGAGTTTGCTTTTAAGGTAATCTCGCCAATGCCAAAATAATAATCGTTATACTTTTTGTAAAAGTGTATATAATTATACTAGCTGACAGTCCCGTGCTACGCTACGGGATTCAAAAACAGAATTTTAGTAATTAAATTTACCGTAATTTAATTTCTAAATAATTTAATGTTGGTGTTGTTTGGTAAATTACACTGTTTGCCTATCAGTTCACCTTGTTATGTTTTTTTTACCTAAAATTGATTATTCAGCCATAGGGGGAGGCTGAAAAATATTATGACCATGTAGTTTACTAAGAGGCCGCCGGATGGAGTGGCCGCGGGACCCACTCTGGGCACCGTTTATAACACGGAGTAAACGACGTTTTTAACCGGTTAACGTACTTAAATAAAAAATCTGTTTCGACAAAAGCACTAAAATATTAAGGTTGCTTCACATAAACTCTAAAGATTGTACTTTTGCCAAACAATAAATTATTAATTACGTTTATTAAAACTGGTTTTCCTCATAAGAACATAGAACTCAAATAATCGTAATACTGTACATTTTGTTTAGCAAGGGAGTGTAACGTTTTTGCTTCAATATGGAGCATTAAAGCTGTTAATGGATCTGCGCTTCTATTGAAACAATTTTAATTATATTGTTTTACGATGAATTGGAAGATTTTTGCACTTACGAGTTTGGAAAGTTTGTCCATCTTTTTCAGTGATTCGAACAGGGCGAGATTCAAACTTGGTGTTGCTGAAACACATTTGAGCTTCTTAAACCATTTAATGAGAAAATAAAATGATTTCATACTTTGGACACTTTGGAGTCATTAGTGAACATTTCTTTGAGCTCTTCGTCAGTTCCGTGAATTTATACAGGAACCGGATTGCACATGTCATGTCTGGAGGGTTCTGGAGACCTTTGCAATCTCTGAAACCCTCACCCAGTCGGAACCCGAGTTTTTTTCGGGGAGCTGGAGCCCCAAAACGAGATTTTCTTATTTTAATCTATGGTAACGTTCATGTACACAAGACAGTAGTCTTCTGTCCATGCCAATCAAGCAACCTTGAGCTGAGTGTCTGAAAACAAATCTTATTATAAATGCAGCTGTTTAAACATAGGAAGGATGGTGTAAAACCATTTTATATATCAATTCTAAACTATGGACGCTAGCTAACCGCCATGTCAAAGATGAAGAAAACAAGTAATCAAGTAAGTTTTACTTCTTGTAGTAGACGTGGGGAGCGAATGTGCCTTCAGTGTAACAATCATCATCATATGTCCAGTATGTTACAACACATTGAAAATTTTCGACGCCGGGCATGTATTTTGCAGTAAGGTTTAGCAGATGGTCAGGTCCACATTCTGCACCCTGAAACATAACAAACCAAATAACACCTGATTTTGATTTTGAGATACTACAAGTTTACCGGGGATAATAATACCGGTGAACGTATTGTGCTTAAAACTACACAACGTTTCGAGAGGTATGTAAAATCCTCTTGTTATCAAGTGAAACCCAGCCTAAACCAGTTATTAATATTATTGTTATATTATGTTTCATTTTTCTATGTCGGCTACAGGTATACGAGGTTAGGTTGATATGTTTATTCATTTCTGTAGTGAACTAGCTTTAAGGATTAGAATATGATTTAGGCAAAGTTTTACTTGATTAGAAGAGGAGTTTACATACCTTTTGAAACCTTCTATCCTTGTCTATATTAATATATTTTGGAATTGACTTTTTGTTCATAGAAATCTGGCCTTAGACATAGAATATTTGTATCGGAAGTTTTCGAAAGTAGAGAGAACTGACGGTCTAGTTGATGAACCTGGTCTAGTTTCTTGATATATGCTGTTATTACTAGAATGGCACCCCTTAGTAACGTTTAACACATCAATTTTAGTTTAATTTCCCCTTAAAACTAAGTAGATTGTAGTAGGTTTTAGATATTGCACAATTAATTAATTATTATAACCGATGCGTTAGTAGGTTGTAAGTTATACTTCAAAGGTTACAGTTTAATTTATGTAAAACGACTTTATCCCAAAATTCTTTAGTCTCCATAAAAATTGCATTAAAAATTTAAAGTGATCACCTATATAATGATTAAAACTTGTTTGTTGGTTCGGTGTTTTGACTACTAGGTGCAGGATTGTAAATACATTGTCACTATATATACTCAGAACCATTCTTACAAGGGCATAGAAGACAACTTAGAAACTTTAGATTTTGAAAGAAAAGGCAAACTAATGAACTGTAAGGAAGACTTGAACATTTACCTAAATAATTTAAAAGATCCGGGATATATACTAAATTTTACCCATGTAAATATAAGAAACCCAATTTTCGACGAAATATACAAAATAAAAAATAAGAACGGTTCATTATGAAGGAAGATTTTACATTTACATATAAATTGAAGCCAATGTTTTAGCTGTTTACTCTACAATTTAAATACTAGCTTTTATTTTATTTTATTTTACCATATGGATTATACCTCCTTTATGTTTATACTTAGAAAATAATATTTGTTTGTTATAACTCGCCGAGATGATGACTTCATAGTCGAAACCAGTCGCCCCAATATACAAATCTATTAACAGGGTACTACGTTTATTTTATTTATACATTATATAATTACAGTAAACCTCAGTGAGTCGATGTATGATAAATAAATATTCAGAACGTTTGCATGCTGGTATACGAGTATAAGGTTCCACGAGAAGGACTCAGTAACTTATTTTCGAATCATTAGAGAATTCCCTGATTTTGATACTTCCCACTTTGGTCTACTGCAAATTATTTATACATCGCTCATAATACTTACAGTTTTGATGATGTCCTTGGGACATCTGCCTTCACACTTCCATTGCTCCTTGATTGCTTTGATGTAAGGGTTGTTGTCAGAACAGTCACAACACTCTGTCCCGGTAGAGTAGACTGAGTTGCACAGAGCAACCAACACAATCAACTGAGCGAACCTTCTCATCTTGAGCCAACTGAAATCAAAACTGTATTAAAAGAAAACAAGAATGAACTAAATTGGGGACTTCACAATATACATTATGTGACCAAGCTCATTAAACCCCAAACGTAATGTGTCACCAACGTAATGTTGTGACATTTTGGGGCTCAGAAAGTCAGTATTTTGGAAAGTTCTAATTTGATACGGTTTAAACTTTAGTTGCAGAAAAGCCCCTTTTTTGGGATCGTATAAAACCTATGATGAATAGGTTCCGACTTTCATGTTTTACGCTTTAGTCAGTAAGTAAGTGACTCAAAGGGGTTTCAATTTAGTTTCAGTAAACAAGAAAATAGTTCAACCTTATTAACACACACAAAAAACAAAAGAAGAACAGCCTTTTGTGAAAATTACAAAATTTGAGTGTGTTGATTAATTGTAGCAGTGGACAGTTAATACTCTTATTTATTGTAATTATATGCAGTGTTTATGGGTAGGTTACACACGGAATTGAATGCAAAACCACTCGGTTAGCTTTAGTACCCTATCATCTTAATAAAACAAAAATATTTCTGAAGAGAATGTCAAGAACATTTGGTAACATAATTCGTAAAATAGTACTTACTGTTATTCACCAACACGCTGGAGGATATACGATTAGTGCAGTCAAGTTTGACATTTATATATCATATTTCAATGTCATATTTCGTACTCGTGCGATGCGGTGTTCAATTGAGACTTCGTGATGGGCAACTCAACAGTCATGACAAATGCATTGAACATGAATTAGCGAACACTGTACAGCACGTGTGCATTGCGTGCAAAGCAATTTCACGGTAAACTTGTAGATAACCGAGGAAATTAGCACGATAAATGTAGCGAGCCTTATTTGAAATTTGCAAGTTCACTTATAAGTTCATATACAGTAGATTCATGGTGGCTTGGGCTCACACGCCTCTAAGGGGGCGCTCAGTACTAAGGGGTGTGGGTTCAACCCCCGTATTCACCACTAACAAATCGTTAAGTGATTATACATTGACGCTAGGAAAAGGTCAAGGTTGATTTGTGGAGAGGACTTTGGAGTTCTAACTTCACCTCTTTTGACTAGTACTAGTTGTAGTAATAGTACAAATAAGAGTGGGCCTAGAATTAATGTCATCATACTCGGTGAGAGTCATAGTAGAGACCTTTCTTTTAAATTGCAAAATCAGCTAGGTATTAAATATAAGGTTTTTACGCTGGGTAGATCTGGAGCAGGAATCATGGACGTACTGTCTGATGTAGAAGTGAGCACAAAAAATCTAACTAAATCTGACTGTGTAGTAGTAGTAGCTGGTAGTAACGATATTGAGCCAAATCTTGAGACTATCGTCACTAAGGAGGTAGAAAATAAGCTAAATTATCTAAGAAACAAAACCAATGTTGTAACTGTCACCCTACCATCTAGATTTGATGTAAACTTGACAGAAGCTATTCTCAGAGGTAACTCAAACTTGATTAGCCAAATTTCAGATAAATTCCCATCTGTTGATATTAGCTCATTAAAAGACATCTTTTTACTAGCCATGGTCAACACCTCAATAAAAGAGGAAAGAGTGTGTTGTGTAGTAAATTAGGTCATTGTATTTTTAACCTGTTAAGTGATAACAAAGAACCTTTTTTACCCCAAGCGACCCAGATACCAAGGCCATCCTGAACAACCACTTATCCACCTATCCAACCTCACTGAACCCGAGATCCCATTAGCAGAATCTAGTCAATCCAAATCTAAGTCTAACCAAAATATTATGCAAATTAATACTCAATGTATACGTAATAAGCTACTTGAATTGGAACACCTCACTACCATTAAAATTATAGACATAATCTCTATAAGTGAACACTGGTTAATGGAAAGATCAAATACAAATTTTTACTCCTCAAGATTTTAGCGCTGCCAGTGTCTCATGCCGTAAAACCATAAAAAATGGTAGCTCAGGAATTTTTGTAAGAAATTCGGAGGAGTACACCAAACTGGATATTGAAACATTTAGTTCGGAGTTAAATATAGAAATTTGTGCAATCAAGCAATTAGTAATTATCTCTTTGTACAAATCTGCAGCAGGAGACATATTTTTGAAAAATTCGAAACTTTAGTCAAAAAGATTTTACAGCACTCACAAAAGATTTTGGTATGTGGTGATTACAATATTCCATTTCATAAGGATGATGACAATGTTCTGCTAGCTTTATGAATATCTTACGCTCTTTAAACTTATTACCTACTAATAGAAAGCCAACTCGTAAAAAGTCCTGTCTAGACAACACTTTGGTAAATTTTTCTGAACAATTCTACAAGATAGAATTATTAGAGGAATGCATATCCGATCATGATTCTCTTATTATTAAATTTGAATATAATAAATTAAAAAACTCCACTGCGTGTGATAATTCTTCAAAAAATTAGTGCGAAAGCAGAATGAAGAACAGATTGCTGATTTTATGGTTGCCTTAGAGAGTTAGAGGTGGCCCATGTTAGATCAATATGTGAATAATTTAATTGATGTAAAGACCCTATTTGATTCTTTTTTCAACAGATATATTGAGCTCTGGCATTTTTCTTCACCACTTGTTAAAAGTAAAGTTAATCCAAGGCAAACAAAGAACATTAAATGGTTTACTCCAGATTTAAGGAGTAGTAGGGATATTATGCTGGGATATTTTGATGTATACAAAAACTTGCAGAGAAATGGTTCTCAGCGTGCTGAGTTAGCCTATAAAAGTTACCAATATTATAAAAGAACAATTCAAGTACAAACTCATTTTAGCTAAAAAACAAGGTAATGAAAGGTATATAGAAAGGTCTAGTAATAAGTAATGGTAATAGGAAAACTAGTAATAAGGAAGTTATTTCCTGCAAACTGTAAAGCCAGCAAAATTACAACTACACTAGACCCAGATCAAGTTAATCAATTCTTCATAAATTCAGTCTCGGACATCCAAAGCAAAATTCCCAACACAGGTATTCAGGCCACAAACGTATTGGAAAAATACAAGAACAAAAATTCAAGATTTAACTGGATTGAAATCACTCCAGATGAGTTAATCAAAACAGTTTCTAAACTATCAAACTCTCGGACAATGGACTTCTATTTTCTATCCAATTACATTGTTAAAAGGTCAATAAGTTTTATCAGTGCTCCTCTAGCTTTTATTCTCAATCAATGTCTTCTGCATGGCTACTTTTCTGACTTGTTGAAGATTTCTAAAGTAATACCAGTCTATAAAAAAGGGGATAAGACCCTACCCCAAAATTATCGGCCAATATCAATAGTTCCAATTATTTCTAAGGTATTTGAGTCTCTGACACGTATATGCCCAACTAAGCTTGTATTTTGAATCTAACAAAATAATTAGCAATAAACAACATGGTTTTCAGAAAAAAATTAGCACAACAGCTGTCACAAGTGTTGCAGAATATGCACTTCTTTCCTTTGAACAGAAAGAATTAGTGTAATTGATGTTATATGATATAAGTAAAGCATTCGATTGTGTGAGCCATAGTCTTCTCTTGGAAAAACTCAAGTACTATGGCGTGTCCGATGTTTCTATTTATTGAATTTCCGATGATTTTATTTATTTATTTATTTATCAACTACAGTGTCATTTTACAATAATATGCATGTAAGAAATGGTATATAACATTATAGCGATATTGTAAATGTAATATAATTATTGTACGCTTATAGATGGAGAAAGAGATATACATAGATTAACAATGAATATTGATTTAAGCGTAAGTAACATAATAGATTATATAAGTGATAACAACAATAAATTTAAATATAATAATTAACGTAATATACATAGCTAATAACAGGTAATAATAGACTATATGAACACAACAACGACTACTTATTTGCATGCTAAGTTAATAAATATTTGGTAAGTACATTTTCAAAATGTGTATGAAAAGTACAGTGAAAGAACGGTTAGGTTTTGGATTGATATGGAGAAGAAGAAGATAGAGGGAAATCGGTTAGCTGATCGGGGTGACATGATGGTGTGACTGGAAGGACAAAAATGGGAAATTATCTGCGCAGAAGAGCTTGAAGAGTGAAAAGTCTCCATCTGAAGGTACCAAGTGAGTCGTGGAAGAAATCAACATCCAGGGTGACAAGATTTCCCAACTCCTGCATTCGGCTCATTGGAGCATGTCGGAGATAGTTAGTTCTGTGATGTAGGTGAGCGGAAATGTCCTGTGATCTTGTTCTAGCAGGAATTCGGATGTTAACTTTAGCCAACAGGTCCGGGCAATCTATAACACCTCTGATGATTTTGAACAGGAATACCAGGTCTGCGACCTGTCTCCGTAGATGTAGGGGGTGAAGGTTGTAAATGGATTCCAGATGGTCAGGTGGAACGGCTCGCCCGGTCTTGAGAAATAGTAGAAAGACAAATCTTCTTTGAATTTCTTGCAGGCGGATCTGCAGGTAGAGCTGATGGGGAGTCCAAATAGCAGAGGCATACTCCATAATCTGGCGGACGAGAGCCTTGAAGAGGAACACCAAGGACGCCACCGAGAAGCCAGATCTTGACACCCGGTACAGTAGACCAAGAAGCCTTGACGCGCGGGAAGAGATGTCGTCGACATGATGGTTGGGCGATAATGTTGAGCTGAACCACACGCCCAGATCCTTGATAACCTCACACCTACCCACTGCAGCACCATTAATTCTGTAGACAACAAGCAAGGGAGAGTTACTTCTTGAGTAGGTAACGACTTTACACTTGGAGTCGTTCAGGAGCATAGCATTGGAGGAGCACCATTCCACAATGTTGTCAAGTGAGTGTTGGAGTGATAGAGTGGAGCTGTCATCTTCTATTGAGAGAAATAGTTTTATATCATCTGCGAAACAAAGGAATTCGGAATGAATAGACTCATTGATGTCCCTGAGAAAAAGATGGAACAGATAGGGTCTCAGTATTGAGCCCTGTGGAACACCTGATTTTACTACAAAGGGGTCAGACAAGGCTCCTGCATATCTCACAAGGAATTTTCTTCCAGCCAGGTAGGATCCCATCCATGAAAGAAGGGGATCAGCAATTCCATAGGATTTCAGTTTAGCCAGAAAATGGCTGTGGCTGACCTTGTCGAAAGCTTTACTGAAATCGAGGTAAAGACAATCTACCTGCCTACCCTTGTCAAAGCTGTTCATAATGGAATACAACCAGAGTCACTGTTGACGCCTCCTCGAGAAACCATGCTGTGGCAAGAAGAAAGTTGGAGCCGGGCTAAGATTTCAAATAGAGGACTGAATTGAAATAAGCCTATAATTCTTCACATCTTCCTTGGCACCATCTTTGAAAATCAGGACGACGTGGCTTGTTTTAAATGCAGAGGGAAATATACCAGATTTTAGGCTTCTATTGAAAAAAAAAAACCAGAGAAAGTGCATGAGAAAGAAGTCCACTGGCGTGCCTCAGAACAATTGGCGGGATTCCATCCGGCCCACAGCCTTTCCTGTATCCATAAAATGATTTAGTGATTTATGATTAAACTCGGTGAATCTTATTTATCCAATCGCACTCAGTATGTATCAATTCAAGCCCAACAATCTTCTACCCTCTCTATGACTGTAGGTGTTCCACAAGGATCAGTCTTAGGACCTTTCCTATTCATTGTTTTCATAAATGATTTGCCAAAAAATGTTCCCTCAGATGTAGTAATTTATGCAGTCGACACTTCCTTATTTCAATCCAACGCTAACCTGAGTGATCTCGAGCCGTAAGCCGCCCCCTTCTCCCATTGGCGGTTGTGCATAAATAGGGATTTTTGTGTTTCCTTGTTACAGCAGTTGGCTAGCCTGCTGCTAGTGTGTGTGATTGGCCTGTCACCGGCCTACCAGTTAGTCTATGGTTAGCTCGTTCAGTTAGTGGACGTGTTTTGTGGTTCGTTTTGAATTTACTCTGGTGACTTGTTTACTTTCATAGTGCATGGCTTGTGTTTATAATATTGTAGTTTGTTTTCTCTAGGCTATTCCTAAATTCTAAGATTTAAGTTTTTGTTTGACTTAACAACTAAATGTTGTTTGGTAGAGTTTGACTGGTCAGCTACGCTGACTACTTTAGGTTAGCTTATTTTCTAATGTTCTGTGTTATGTTTTAGGTTATTTTCACCTAAAGACGGGATCAGATCGCAGATCCCGAAACGTCGTGATCCTTTTTGTTCACTAACGATGGAAAATGTCCGCAATAATAGTTCAACTTCCGAATTCTAAATTATAGTGAGGTTCATAAAATCCACTCTAAAGCTATGTATAACAGGGAAAGGGGAGATGCTAAAACTACCGAAGCATCCCAGACTCCACAATTTAAGAGCTCTGATTGCTGACTGCTCCGGAGCAAAATAATTGACCGTCTCCTAAAAAAGATAAAACTGTTTTTGACAATACAATCACGATTCATAAGATTTGTCGGATTACAACTGGGCCACGCATATAATGAAGTTCCCGTCGATGATCTGCGCAGCCAGCTTCAACTTCTTCCCTCTCAACTAGGCTATTGCTGACCTGATGTTTTTGCTGATCACATCTACATCTGACTGTCCGAGCTGTAGGCGCGTTTGAACCTGCACTGTTCTCGGTCACCTAGGACTCTCAGCCTGTTCCACAGAGTTTTCTTACAACAGTGCCATACCGAGGATCCACCGATTGGGAAATGGGGTTCAGTGATGGACTTTTCCACATGTCCGAGACTCAGTTCAAAAAGAGAACTGTTGAAGGTATACATGACAATGTTGTCGGCTAGAGCTTCAGTTACCATGCATGTTTGTTTCGTAACTTGTTACACACGATTGTCCTCATATTTATTCCTGTTACTCTGCATGTTTACTTTCGTCTCTATAAATTGATATTGTCTACTTGTTCACTTTTCATTGTATTGTATGATTGTAGCTATTTATTCACATTGTATTTATTATCTTTGTAATGTATTTATTCAAAACGTTTCTTGTTTACATTGTTACTACTACATATTATTATCTTTTTATATATTCTATTAAATGTTACATTTCCCTGTAACTCTGTATGTTCACTTTCGTCTCTATAAATTGATATTTGTCTACTTGTTCACTTTTCATTGTATTGTATGATTGTAGCTATTTATTCACATTGTATTATCTTTGTAATGTATTTATTCAAAACGTTTCTTGTTTACATTGTTACTACTACAGAATGTTATCTTTTATATAGTCATGTTAAACTGTTATTGTATTGCTATTTTATAAATTATTTTGTTTTCAATCCACGAGAGTCTCACAAGTCTTGCTATCATTGTAAAATGACGATTGACGATTGTATGTCGAAATAAATAAGTAAATAGACCCATAAGGAAAAGTTGGCATAGTGTCAATAATAATAAAAAAAACACAAAACACGGAGTTGATTACGGTATTAAAGTTTTAGAGTTTGAAAGACTAGAGTAAATATAACAATAAAAAAGTCAACCCATTTTAGTAAGTTTTTTGCGTATATGACAAAATAAATTGGAATAAATACTAACATAGTTTATTACGTAAACATATTAATAACATATGCATAGCCAATCGAAATTGCTACAATTTTTGCTTTCACTCTCACATTAAAATACAAGTCAGACATACATGAAAATCTCTGTCATTCACATAACATTCCCTTTGAATCATTTCACTTGAATCTCATTCACGTCGGTCAGTGGGTTCATGTTTTCCCAGTCGTGTGCGATAAGCTCTTCTGGTTCTTTATACAAGGATTCCGCGATCAAAATGTTTTTGAGACTAGTTTCAAACTTCTTAGGTATCAGTGCAATCTTAAACGAAAGTGGAAGTATGTTAACAAACCACGATCCTGACTGAGAAATCTAATGTTTATGACCTACAGCTCTGTGTCTCCCAGTTCAGTGCCTCTTCCTGCCTCTAGATAAAATATCACTTCCTCTTATAAGATCGTATTTTTCTAAAATAAAAACAAACATGTTCTTAAAATATAGGGGCAAGGTAAAGTTAACAGTTTTTGACCCTTGAAAGGTAGTCTGCACGTCTTCCCTCTACGCTGGTTTGCGGTTGTTTGCTCTTTTTTCTTTTTATAATGTACAACGTGGTACAAAAATTGGATTAGGTTACGAGTAAACAAAACAAACTTATCGCTGATGACTAGAATTACAGGGTCATTTGTACGAGTTTAAAGTGAAATAAAAATTTTAATATAATTGGTAGAATGTTGATTTTACATTAAAAGAAGCAAATCTTAAATTTTTTGTGTAGTTTAAAGGTTTCAATGTGAGCTTTACACAACAGACATATAGCCGATAGCCAACCTCCCGCCAGGTGTTTTGGATCATTTCAGAGTAACGTTGAAATGACTACATTGATTCTTCTTCTCAGGTGCTGTAGGTACTTTTCAGCACAAAAAATGTGACCCAAAAACGGTCATTTTCGGCAGGATGGAACTCCATGTCACTACAGATCGTACAAAAGCTCTCAACAACAGATTTCCTGATCGTTGGATCGGAGGAACGGTCCTATTTTGTGGTCACCTAGGAGTATGCAATACTCTACAGCACTGAAGAAGATGCCATTTCAACTGACTTCTGAAATCCTGTACACCTTTTCGATGACTCTGTATAGCCTGCTCGTAAACCCAAGAAATAATTGAGACAGAGTTCAGATATCGAATAACTTTTTAGACAACTCTCCACGCTCCGAACACTACTTGTTTACCACGAACAATGAACTACAGTAATTGGACAAGGACAACGGATATATTTATTACTCTAATACATCATTTGACTGATTGATTCCAAGTTAAATTTTTTTGTAAGTGCGTGTTAGGTTCTAGCTTGTTATATATTTTTTATAAATCAAGTTAATTGATCTCTGTTTTATATTATAAGAAATGAAAATACCAGACCCTTCTTAGAAAATCTTCTTCGAAACAAGAGCCGATGATGACTGTTGATAAATCGATTGAGTCAACCTGGAATGCGCGTGGGTTTGAAGTATAAATTTGTTTTCGATAAACAGGTCGGCTTAAGTTAAGAACGCTGGAGGCAAAGAAACTTCCAGTGAAAAGTGAAAAACACTGAACCTTGTTAAAAGTTAAACACTGACCTTCCAACAGAGTTTGTTACCGGAGTTCTCTACTTTCTGTTCATTATACGTTAAAACTCGAGATCCTCACTCGACCTCTATCAGAGGTGGATAAATGATACCGACATTTATATTTCGTTACTGTATAACTCAGTGTTTGAGTCAAGGTCTCTGATTGGTCTTGATCTTTAGGGGTGGTTTGTGTTACATTTCATCTGTTTGAGTGTGCATTTGTGTTTGTAACGCAATTTTGACCGCATTTATAAAATAGCAATTGTCAAATTTAGTCCTTAAAAACAGAGAGAACCTGGGTTTACAGTGAAAATGGCTTAGTCACATATATTCATATACAGGGTTATATTCACATATTAGGGTTTATGCTCAACCTTATCGTAAGATAACACAGATTTAACAAGAAATATAACGGTATGATCAATTTCCTTGTGAGAGTAACCATGTGAAATGGTTGTTTCTCAGGTAACTGTCAAATGTTCATGGAAGACGGAGCTGACTTTTGAGGCAACCGCACTGGGTTTTGAGGCGATAAAAGATGTTAGGGGGCTTCAAGTACAGTTGAGGGTGTGTTTGTTGCAGAAACGAAGTTGGCACGCGTGATCTGACCTGGGGGTGGAAGCGGTGCTTACAAAACAAGAATCGAGGCACTGGAGAATGGTATTGAGAGTGCGTTTCTTGCTCTGACTAGGTTTGCCAAGGCAAGATTAGGATCGTAGATGCTTTGTAGGCAAGCTAGAATAAAACCAAAATTGTCTAGTTTTGTTTATTGACTAAGCATGTATTCAGGAACAATTGTATTCAAGATTAATGCTGAGGTGATACCCTAGAATGTTCTCGAGTTTCACTACTGCCTTGTTTAAGGCCTCTGGTGAGTAGCCCTCGTACACCTTGCACATGGCCTGGGGCGGCTTCCAGAGTGCCTGCAACACAAGACGCATGCCTCAGTAAGAGGAAAAACCCCGGGTTATTACAAGACATGGACTAAATGTAGTTATCTTGAAGCTGAACGCTGAGGTGGGTCTCTAAAGCGGTCTATGGTTTCTAGACCCGTTAGTCTAAAACTACAAAAATCAGTAAAACATATGAAATTTTGTTCAATATAAAACATAATATGATTTTAATTAGATTACTTATTTTTAAATAACTTCTGAGAGAATTTTGTGACACAATGAAATGATGCCTTGATTGTTTCGCACCTAATTGGTACAATCAGTTGATCACAGTTTCAAAAACTCAAAATGTGTTTTAACCGCATAGTCAACAACGCCTGGACCAACCAAATCTTTTTTTAAAATGTTCGTTGGAGTTCAAGGATGGTTTTACGAATAGGAAATTTTAAACAGTACAAACGTGTTTCTAAAAGTAAAAATAATTGCTATTTATTTATTTACTAAAAAAACAAAACAAACGTCACATTACAAATCTTTTGAAAAAGTCTGTGTCACTAGTTTATAATATTAAACATGATTGATATTTACATTGTTTGCCTCATGACAAAGGTGTTCATTATATTTAAATGAAGATGGTTAACTTGCGTGTCAAAAGTGTGACTTTAGGGTTTAGTGATAAAATTTACTATTAAAACAAACAAAATAACTATTAAACCAAACTACTAATTACTGCTTATTTTCCTGCGAGCTTTCCCAAAGGCATAGCAGGCCGTTTTCTTGTAAGTTAGTGGCGGCTCGTGACCTTAAGGAAGGTGAAGTGCAAATTAGGTACCAAATGGCAAACTTACTCAATACAGTGTATTATATTGTTCAGTTCGTAGGATATGGCCAATGACCTTGAGATTTTGCTGTACCGTATAGCCAATCTCACCGGCTGCAAAACTGACGAACTGAAAACACATGTTACTTTTAGACATCGGGCATGTTTTGGCAGTGCTAAAGATTCTGAAAATAATAATAATATCACTAAAAAGCATTAAAATATACAAAATCAACAGGTAGTCCACCTGTATATGTTTGTAGTTGAGTATGCGTCGGTCCTTGAGAGAAGAAAATTGTCCACAATATCATTTATGAATTTTTCACATGTTTTTCTCTAGGGAGAAAAACATCACTTTTAAAATAATGATCTTTTGTTAGTCAAACATGGACATCAGCGTGTACATTTTCTGTTTCTAAAACAAAAATGTCACTTCTTGGTGAGTTAGCTTTTTAACACTTTTTGAAGTTTTTATAAGTAAATGTCTAGTGTAACAGCTGTTTCTTCAAAACTCATTATAATTCGTTTCGGAGACTGGTGAAAAACACAAAAAATTCGAACTTTAGAGATATTATTGCAACTGTGTTGTAGCACTAGATTCAGACGATGTGCTAAACAATGGACAAAACAGCTTGCGGAGCCTCCTGCTTTACTTTTGTTGTAGTCCTTTACGTGCCCTGCCATTGCTCCGGCACCGTTCTGACCCACTAGTTTACATTGTAGTCATGCGGAGATATGACTTCATGGAGAAGTTCAAACAACCCTTGTACAGTCCGGTCTGTACTGACATCATCATAATTAACTCACCATCTTCGTTCACGTGCTCACAATAATTGAACATTGCGAAATTTGACTAATGTCTGTTGTATCATCCAGTTGAACGGAAGAAATCACGAATTTCGTCGGTGATATAATCTGAAATGTAGTCTGATGTGCACTGGATAATTTCGTTTTGAATAGTTTTTGATCACCAGTAAACACTGCTTTAATTTTCGTATTGCATTCTTACGTCTGCCGGCCCTATTTTCAAAAATTCTGCCAACAGTTCTTTAGGAACACAGTTCTTGTTTTCCTAAAACAAAACACATCTGACGACAGTACTCAACACGGTTTAGCTTTACGTTTTCATTGTGCTGCTTAATGTAGAGCCTCGACGCTTTTTGCAAAGCATCTGATAGAGTGCTTAAACTTTTTGATACTTGTTTGAATTGCAAATTGCACTTCAAATGTTCCGCCGAGTCCCCATGTTTCTTGACACTTCGACAAAAGTTGGGAAAGTCCCCAAACCCACTACTATTCCAGGCATGTTTTTTTGTACCGAGAAGCAAGCAAGGCCAACAAAAGAGTTTGTTCAAAACTACACTACCGCACAGCCATGGAGTTTCCCTATACCACGAATGTTTGAAATTAACTTTGTAAGAAGTCTGTCTTTTACATTTGTGTACTGTGACATCGACATTTAAATTAGGTGTGGGTCTATCAGTTTTAATTAGGTCCTTTTTATCATCGTTTGTCCATCTACTGAATGGCGTTTCTAATAAAATACAAATTGAATCAGATAACGGATTCATGGTACTAAATTAAAACTATTCTACTTCACTATTTCCTACCTACTATCTATTTAAACATTACAGATCATACCAAGCACAGGCACGGTTAGGCATTCCAGTTCCACAAGCAAACCACTATTACTATTATATTAGGCACTACATTCACTAGTATACTTCCTTAACCACTTAAACATCACATGCAACTACACACGAAATATACAAACAAAAAACATAAATAACAAGCATAAAACTAACAAATCCACGCACTGAATAATTGTAGGAACTCGCCACCAACATCAACCGTCTTCGACTTCCGCTCAGGAGTGGCAGACGAATTTCTGTCAGTTGAGTTGCATGCTGGGATTGAAAACTGTAGGTGAACCACGTTTGAATTACACTTCTTGTTGTCAGGTTATCATGGCGACCCAGCTCACTCTGTGTCTCCCCCTCCCCAACCGGCCCCTTCCCGCACACCTCCCCGCACCCAACTAGGAGACGGGCTAGAGAAAACACTTCTCTAGCGCTTGCTACCAACCTAACAGCATTACAACGACGCTATTCGGATTCTCAATAGTTGCAGGTCGATTTATCCATGTGTATCCGATTTTTGAACTACCGCTTATTGTTTTAAGTGCTAACAGTAACTAATTTATTTAAAAGTTATTCTCGTACATTTTCCTGAAACTCCAGGTGAAGTGTCCCTTCACTCACTTCACCTGACGAGCCGCCACTGTACAGGTTCACCAGCAGACGGTGTGAAGGTAAGAAGTGGATTCAACGACCCCACGCAAGTGAATGAAGGCTGTACTCTGCCAAAGGCAATAGATAAAGTAGATTGTCCGGTGTCCCTGCATGTGGAACAGCTGTTGTGCCAGCGGCCGGTTGTAGTTACTCTGCCCAGGCACTAGGCAGCGCCAGTGTCTCAACAATGGATCTAGTACTAAGTGTCGCCGTATGATAGCACCACTGTACTCAAGTTTCCCAGTGTAATTACTAAAACTAGTCGTGCAGTCTACCTATGATCTCTGATTCTAGTTAGTGTGTATTCACTATTAGTACTCACCAGTTGAATCACATTTGTAGAAGCAGAAGGTTTTATCATCACCTGTATACATGTGAGTTCTCACGCTCCATCCCCCGTTGGCCACTGGAACACATTTCTCTATTAGTGATCTTCACTGTTTTTGATTGATTCATGTTGAATTTACTCTGATCTAGTAAATATTAGGTCAAATTATGTCAAATTATTGCTGTATTAAATACGCGATCGAAACGGGAAAAACAATTAATACCGTAGCTCTAATCAAATAAACATTATAATGATTTAACCACGTAATCTAAAATCCTACACATTAAGTTCATCTACATATAGTGTGCGTTCCACCCTAACTAGTTTGACTACATTTCTTAATGACACACTTAATACTAGCTTCTCGTTTCTCGATTATACGTTTTTTCTCCCCATGCTTTCCCCCTACCTAGTTCGTATAAATAATGTAGATCTACTAATCCACCTATAACGATGTATCACAATATTGCATTATACGTTTGTTAATAGTTCTAATAAAGGTGAATAAAATAAGCCTATGATCATCCAAAAGCAAAAAGTTGTCTTGTGAGCCTGAAAAAAGTCACATGTCCAGAACGTTGTACTTAGAAAAACGGTGAACAAAACCGTTCATTATGTTGGTTTTGAAAATTGCATTTGAAAAGTACAAGATTTATTGGAAGCCATAAAAAGGAAGACCACCAAGTGTGAGCTACTTTTTTATTGAAAAATTGTAACCGTTAGTATTGAATAACATTTTATATTGATACACTGATTTTTATGTTTTAAACTGAATTGTACATAATTATATTGACACACAAATCTCAAATCGGGTAGAGCTTAAAACAAACAGCATGCGATGCATTCTTTCATAACTAATTTGATTGCCGATATAATTGGATAATGAAGTTAAGCTAATTTACAAGCCGTGTGTACTGACTGACTAATGGGGTGAATTCGTACAGGCCGTTGCAGTCGAGATACTTCCCTAAAACATATTCATGCTTAAACTCATAACATACAACAAAATACATAAAATAAGTATTTTCCACCTTTCCGCAAGATGACAATGGTTCATTGCTATTGCGGTAAGTAGTATTTTCCTATGTCGTCAACTTATACAGTCATAATGAATGTTCATTTCGGTTAAATTACGCCCAAACTCAAACCAAATGTTACATAGTGCCTCATATCAAGCAAAACGTCCATATTTTTACTCAGACATTTATTATGTTCCCCTTTTTGAAAATATATGCATTCAATAAGTAAAACTACTATTAGATGGCTACCAGTAGACTTGTCAAAAGAATGTATCCCATTTTCATGTTTAGAATTAAGGTTCCAATGAGTATAAACGTCACATATGTGGGAATTAGTTGCAGTTACGGCTGATGTTTTGCCTAGGTTTCGTGTACTAAAACCGTTAATCCGTACTAAAACGTCACAATCAGGCGTTGGCATAAACAATGTCTGCAGAAATCAACTCTACCTAACAAGGATTTAAGCCACTGTCATTTTATTTTGAATTTCTGAATGATCGTTAAGTCGAGATAAAATGATCGGTTTGAATCTTTTTGATTGAGATGACTTAAGACATTTCGAGATGCTACCTAACATGGCTTTATCTCAAAGTTTAGAGTAGCTTTAAGCGCAATTATTACAAAAAGAGCTTTTGAACGTTATATACATACAGAGTTGGTACCAATGCCAATTCCAGAAAGGTCCAAGATACAACATAGCTGAAAGTACATGAAAGTCGTTAAAAATTTAATAATGTACAGGCAAAACTCTCATTCAATTGGCAAAGATGATTGGTGCACTCACGCTTTTGAATTGTTTGTCCAGGCGTTTCAAACACTGTGACAGGTGAGCTAATGAACAACGTTCTGGAACATATTTCAACAAATCATAAAATAACTATGTAGAAAGTCCTATTTCTCCTACACTGTATTTAATCATAAATTTAAATTGTTTTAATTTTTACGGTTATTTTAGGTGGAAAAGCCTTTCGTCTACCCTACCAAATAAGGTGGGTAAAACGTACTTTTCCCAGTTCTTTGGAGGCGATAACCGATTTTGCAGTAGAGAAATGTGTACTGTACTTGGCTCCTTAAGTTTGGTTGAGGTGCTATACCATGGGTGGGATCTCTTAGTAATTCTGGACAGTTTTATCATACGATATTACGATATAGGGATTTTTATAATTATACTGAAGAAGGTGACACCCATTTCTGTTCTGAAATTTATGCAGGAGCATTGGAAGCATCATTTAAGAATATCGTCAATTTCATCTTTGCTGACCTACCTACTTAAACCTTTATTAGTACCTATACAGATAGTGAGGTAGCTTCATGTGTAAAAACTTCGAGTAACCCGACCTAAATATCTGAAACAACCTTGGTACATCTAAACCTGGATAATACTCATCAATACCCATTATTGTAGAAGATATGAGAAGTGAAAGTTGCGGTTGTGTAGGAATTATCTTTTGTTGTCCAGTATGTTTTAATACCGCACACGTCTTCGATGTCACTTCTGAATTCCGGGGTAACGTAGAGTGTGCGGTCATAGCTGTTCTCTACTGCCTGGAACAGACAAGATGTAAAATAAAGGTGGTGCGATCATCAGTTGCGCCAAACTCTCCCGCCAGGGCCGCGCCACCTGTAGTCATACTCTCTACAGTGTCGGCTGCTTGAAGTGCTCGTCGCTGCGTGTGAACTCACTCAGCCGCGCTCTCTAACAGCTGTATAATACTGTAAGTAGATATCAACGGTTTAGTTAACCCTGCACTTGACTACTCTAATTGAAAACAACTATTTTTTCTTAAGCTTTCGCGGCCGGTGTCATCATTAATATCTAAGGCTTCTGGTTTACACCGCGTCACAGTTGAAATACAAACACTGCTAAACGTTTCGTCCTCGCTGTGGAGAGTCATCCTCAGTAGCTGGTTGATTGGATGAGACTGTGACGAGGTGTAAACCGGAAGCCTTATATATTAACTTTTTTTGTAGATGACTTTTCGTTCATCAATAACGCTTCGGATAGTTTGTGTCCAATTCTTTTTAAATACTAAAATAAAGATTTTAAGACAGTTATTTTATTTAAATCAAAATACAATTTCAAATGTATGTATACTATGTTATGTGGCTGTGTCTTAGAAGTACACTGTACAATTTTCAAACAGACACTTCATAGTCTTTGAACAGTGTAGTTAGAAAATAGACCAAAAAATATAATAAAAAGTCATTCATTTTTTATTGTTTTAAATTAGTAATTCATATTGCCTTACGTTCACAAAAAAAAAAATACTTCATATTTTTGAATGCACAACCATTTAAGCTCTCTGATGACATTCTTTAGTTAAGTCAAATCAAATAACTGCAAACAGCAGATCTTGCAACTCATTCTTGAAAAATATCAAAGTCCGCCTATTTTTATTGCTTATGAGCGTATCAAAAACCACTGTAGAGCTCTTTAAACAAAACTTAAACTGTAAGGTCGAACCGTATATATTTAAATCACAGAATGACATAGTCTCTTTCACCTTCCACGAAAGTTTTGTAAGGTTAAGTCTTAAAAACTGCCACATTATTCTCAACTCTAAGCACCTGGATTAGCAATAATTTCATCTTAAGATGTCATCCTTGTATATAATTGTTCACATGCTTAGCTTCATAAATAGTCATCTACTATTTATTAATTAATTATCTGATGGTTCTGGTGAAAGTTTTTAAGTTTTGAAAAAATACAGTAAAGTAGGCGACAACAAAGAAAGGGAACGAAGTGTCAAAAACCATAACTGAAAGTGGTGCTTTACACTAACCGTTCATTTTAGCACTAAATGTCAAAAAATGTTTGTGTATTTACAATTTTTTGATATTTGTAAAATAAATTCGATAACATCAAACGCCATCTTATTTT
The DNA here is from genome assembly GCA_018831715.1 of Matsumurasca onukii. Classification (NCBI taxonomy): domain Eukaryota; kingdom Metazoa; phylum Arthropoda; class Insecta; order Hemiptera; family Cicadellidae; genus Matsumurasca; species Matsumurasca onukii. The sequence goes on along the minus strand of CM032062.1, from coordinate 20,568,752 downwards.
TGAAAGGATAACATCAGAAGAACATTCAAATTCTTGATTGACATAATATTATATATAAATATTTAAACATTAAACTTTTAATTGCAAGAACTAACATTGTTTAAAGATGTACACCGTTTAAAGGTGTACACGGAGTTTTTGCGCAACTTTTAGAGTTTCTAACCAAGGCTCTATCCCAAACCTTTATTCTACATGAAAGTTAGTTAAAGCAAAGTACAAAGCAATTGCTTATACACTTGTATCCCTACGAACTATGATGTAAAAGGTACAATGTGTCTACTTACAGCTTTTGTGATTCCTGTTGGGGTCTGCTTTACACGCGCCCAATCTTCTTTAATAAGTTTGATGTAAGGGTTGGAATCTGAACACATGTCGTTTTTGACTTCGTCGGACTCAGACCAAACTGTGTCGAAGACCACGACCAACAAAACCAGTGCAGCAAACCTCATCATTCTGGAAGTGCTGAAAACATTAGTTTCAGAAAATTATCGTAGGAAAACTTATCTATCGACAAGCTTGCCTTGGAAACTCACCATTTATATTTATTGTTGTCTGAATTTTAATTACGTTTTAATTTGAAAAAGGTGAAAGGTTTAAAATTAAATTCAGAAATTGAGGACATATATTGATTGTATTAAATTGCATGTATTTTGTCAAAGTGAGATTATTAATTCAAATACCTAAGAAACCTTTTGAATATTATGTTATAAATGAACTATTGCTTCAATATTTGAGTGATACGGCCTGCATTTCTTTGTAGACTAAATATTGAGTGAATATAAATAATAAGCAATAAACAATAATGTCAATAGTGTCTTATAATTGTACTAGACGTTCAAGTATACTCATCTAGAATAAACCTATTGTAAAGAGAAGAGAAGGTACCAATATTGGAAAAAGTAATAAAAAAATTTTATAAAATATCACAGATCAACATTTTAACTTTTATTCAGGATGAGGCATTTCAAAGGCAATGCCTTAATCGTCAGGTAGTTTGTAAACGAGTCTGACGATGAAGGCATTACATTTGAAAGGCCTCGTCCTGAATAAAAGTTGTAATATTGGTTCATGATATTTTAAAATTAGTTTTTATTACTATTGTGAAGTACTGAAATTACTAGTCATTAACCTTTGTTTAAGCAATGGTTCAGCTGTCATAATGGTAACTAACACCTAATTTTGTCAAGGTTGAGATATTGGAAGAAGTGGAGGTTTAGGGCATGAAAAGTCCACCGTTTGGGTGAAAACTTACATTGATTTACTTTCATTAAACTGATTCAGGTCAGTAAAGTTAAACATAATCTTCTGGCATGATAATACGTGTGATGATTATTTAAATCGATGAATTACTATTTACTACCTATTATTATTATAGGTGTGTAATAATGACCCCCTATACAGAATATTAGACTACTTGTAATAACGGTTTAACGGTAACATTGATAGTTTTAGTCATAATGTATAGTTTCTAGTAGATACTCGTATGATGCTTATTTTATCGTGCCTGAACTTTGAAAGGGGCAGTGACAAAAGGTGGTGACACCTGATTTGCCAGCAGGTTTCCAATGTTCCAACAATCTGAAGAATAATCACGGTTCAAAACAGGAAATCTTATTTTTCATAGATATTTTCTAAAAATGAAACTAAAAAACGTATTGTTATAGAATTATTTTTATTTTCTAAAGAACAAAAAAATGAAACTACCGGTTGCGGGAAAACTAGGTGTTTAGGTTAGATATTATTGTCTTTTGTTATAGCCCTGTGTGAACACACCTTTCAAAATTAATTTTTATCTTTTTTATGAATTAAATTTTAAAGCTGTTGTAATGTCTATAAACTCGCATTATTGTTATGTCAGCAAATAAAATAAAGGTTTTATGAATCAAGTATTTAACGTATTGAAGCTCAAAACGGTTGTAAATGACTATGAAACACTGTTTTAAATCGGTTGCGTTTAGAAAGAATATATTGCTAGGTATCCCGGCGCAGGCACAAGGGTAAAATTAATTTCAAAGAATGAAATGTAAATCACTTATCAAGGATGGCAGAGCTAGGTAAAGTAAAATCAAAAAGGTATGTACGAAAAACTCGTTTAAAGGATTCCTTAACAAAATTATATGTGACTTCTGAACTACAGTACTCAGTTAATCTAAAAACTTCTCCTGTTTCCAATAATGACCAAGTAAAGACTATTTTTTGCATTAATTACTCTTACCTTCACCGTAAACAATATCAGGCTGAACAAAGAATTGTGGACAGACTGGTCTAAAAAAATATTAAATCAGTTTATATAGAAATTTAAACACTGTAGTGAGATGCAAACAATAGTTGATAACGATGTTTTTAATAAGGTTATTGTTAACAATCTATGTATTGAATGTAAATTAATATTAATTGTATCGCAATCAAAAGATGAATGTTTTAAGACTTTATGATTGTTTACTTTATTATTTCCATTTTGTGATGAAAGAAGACGAACTAATCACTACCACGTGTGTTTGTACAAGTTCAGTTTTGTTTGGACACGTTTCTACTGGCATTGTAAACCCATAAACTAAAGTCTATTCTTTAATCAAAGTTACATTCAATATACATTTTTATACTAGCTCTCTCTTTTGTGTTCGAATGTCACCACTACGAGTGTATCTCTTCGTCAAAGGTTTTGGTGTGTTCAAAACTTCACAAGAAGGAATAATTATTATTTTTCTTGTTGACTGATAAAGATACCAGAAAATTTCGGTATCGAAATATATTGAATTTTAAATTTATACATTTTTATTACCACAGACGTAGCCTAATAATGTCTACAAATGATCATAATCCGTCTGTAAACACCTTTATGTTAAACCATATTTAACATGTTTAATACAAGGAAAGAAACTGAGAACCACCCTTTCTCGTATTAATACATTTAGTATGCCTAAAAAGTGAACAGAAAACACAACGCATCGACTAATATATATATTTTATTAAGCTTTTATACATATTATATTTTCTTAATTCGACATAAATGTTTCTGAGATCACAAATCCTTGGTATCATCCCAATTGGTAACGCAGTTTGTTGGTTAACAACGTTGCTTGCGCTTATAGTCTCCGAAAAACGTTTTTATAGTAAGGTGTTAGTCAGCTATGTTTTCCTAGAAAAGTGGGGACCGGTTTTTACGCCCGGTTGATTTGTCTTGAATGCAATCATATAAAAGCGTATACCGCTCTTTAGAAAATACTCGCGCATGATTACATAAAAGAAACGTTCACCGTCATGGTACGGTCGTAAAATATTAGTCACCGCATCTAAAACTTTAGTTTACTGAAGCAGATGTGAAATACTAATTCAAAAGAATAAAATATTAATTTTACTTTCAAATAAAATAACACGTTTAAAAATAGTTATAAATAGTATATCGTATTATACTGTATAGTTGTAAATGATCTTCTTGTGGAGATATTGGCACTTGTAGGTAAGAATTTAAGAAATTGTAAATGCCAAATAATTTCTGTTCTTTTCTCGGACGCACTCTCAAGAAGACTATAGGATGTTAGTAAATATTGTTGTTTTATTTTATTAGATACTATTATAAGATCATAAGAGTAAAGTAAGCTGAAAAATGTATTAACTAGCCGGTAAATTATAGTCATTTGAGAAATATGTTCAAAATCTATTATTTTAGGCTAAATCAAATTCAAAGGTTTTAATTTGAAGGTTTACATACACAAAGATAATTGTGGCGTGTTTTTCAATAACTAACTGGTTTTAAAAACAAATTAAAACATACTTGTTTTACTAGCACTATCAATTCGTTGAGCACTTGATCAATATATTTTGTCCTTTTTGTGACTTTTTGTAAGACATGAAAAGAGGTTTTAAGTTTGACGTAAAACATTTTTAAACTGCACACTCATGTCTTCATTAACTTATTGAGTGACTTTATAGCAAAAACCTAAAAATTAAAACACAGTTTCTATATAAGCTCATTAGTATCTGAAAAGTATGTATTTACTTAGTTATTTATTAAATGAAACAACAGCAGCAAAAGGTCACTCATTCCATTGTTACAGTGTAAATAATTACAATAGTTTGACTCTTCAAACTGACCTAAAGGTATTTACTGTTTCATGATATCACCGATAGTTTGTGTATTTAATATTCAATACCAGCACTGTCAACGTAAATAATATATCCTAGAGCTCGTTTATGCCAACCAATAAATATTCATGTTTTTCTACAAAGAACTTCACTGGTACTCCAATGCACGGTTTATTATTTTTTATGTCTCGTAAAAGTGTATTACAATAAGTGTGTATTAATATATTTAGTATCTATATATTAAACATATTAATGAAAATCAGGCCGAATTTCTTCTTTTTGAACGAAAGGTATTTATAAATAGATTTATCATCAAACATCAAAAATCGCTTAACTTTCGCCCTTCTCAAGTTATACTCAAAAAAGGCTTTTTTGCCATGTTTTATTAGCTTTGTCCTGTCATATCTCAGGTTCTAATTGAAATAAATTGTTCGTTTTGGTCTAAGAACACTTAGTGAGTCATGTTCTTTCAATAGAAATATAATTAGTTACCTCTAAAGCTATGGTTTCCTAGAAAGCGGTGACCGCTACATTACGGCCGTAATATGACGGTGAGTTTTGTTTTCCATGTTCTCAGATGAGAGTGGTTTCCTAGAGAGCGGTGGACGTAAAGTAGCGGTGAAAACTAGTTAAGGGTTTTCTCGCCAGGAGGCTTATTTTCTTTTGTAAACAAAAGTCTAGTTTGTCCATTACAACAAACGTAAATAAATTTTGACAACTAAAATGAATAACATGTCAAAAGTCGTTTTTGTCCACATATGTTTGAATATTGTGTTACGTCAACCGTCACCGTTACGTTCACCGCTAAATTACGGCCGTAATATAGTGGTGAACCTTTTTCTAGGAAACAAGAGCTTAAAATTTGTTATTCGTAGACAAATGATTTTTTGGCACTGTAAATAATTTAAATTTGCTTAAGATCAAACATAATTATGGGCAAAGTATTAAAAATGCCCAACTGCTGTAAATGTAAACATCAACAAATAATATCAACAACAGTGTATAAGTTTCAACAATTAATACTCTGTGGTTTAAACTCTCAAGGAAATACCCCAACTGAAAAGTATAGTTATTAGTGAAGTGAATACCCAAACTGAGAGGCGGAAGCAGAACTGTTTCGCTTCACTCACGGAACTGAGGCAGCAGGCCGAAGTGGGCCGTCTGAAGGCTAGTATTGTTTTATTATGAATGTATAATGAAATCTCTTAGCAAATATATAAAAAGATTAAGATAGGTACGGCTTTACTAGATGGGCATTTGGCAAAATTCAAGAAAAACATAGAGATATTAAAAATAATTATTCGAACAGATAAAAGGTGGAGGTGATGAAATATCTTCTTTTAGAAAAAAAAAGAGTGGAGCGCGGGTTATTTTTCATTTTGCGTTTTGTCTCTTTCTTTCTTGTACTTAAGTTTGAGGAATTTCGACAAAACTGTTGGTTCAAATGAACCAATTAACGTGCCAGAAAAGAGACCTCTCTTCCTTCTTGTGTATTAATAGAAGTATCATCTGATACCTATTTAAATAAATTATTAAACTGTTTGAAGAGGTATAGCTAAACCACCCATAGCGCAACGCCGGGTATGAAGACGTTTGGAGTCCGTAAAACACTGTCCGATGAATAGCTGAACATGTAAAACAACACTATACAGGGTTGGACAAACGTATGAAGAGTATTTAATAAATCCAGAAATATTTAGAAACTTCAACTAAAGTTTGAAATAATTATCATGTTCTTGGCGTATGCCTAGATTATTAAATTCATTTATTAATATCTTTTCTTTTTTTACCATATCTAAGGGAATGGCGGCTTAAGGAATCATAAAGATTTAAACGTAAGTATATTATCAACGACTTTGAAAAGCCATATTGGAATACAATGCTGTGACCTATTAAAGTTGACTACGGTCTTCTGACTTTGTCAGCCATGCCATTTCGCTTGAAAAGAACCTATTCAAATACGGCTTGAGTCATCCGGATCTACAAACTAAGCCCTTAACTTGGCATACAGTAATTGTAAGCTTGTCCAAAAACTGTTACCTATTCCACTCAGTTATTTCGAGAAATAAAATGTTTAAGGTCTGTGGATATTGGTATAGGTCATTGGTATAGTTTCTTTTAAGGGCATAGTTTTTATTAATACAAGATACCGCAATCCCTTAAAAGGTTTACCCTAGCCAAAATGGCAGACCTTCAAGTTTCAAGATTTAGGAGTGCGCAGAACAGGCGTCAAAGTGATAACGATTTAATCTGACCGATGACTGGCGTATAAATATATGTTTTTGCGTGGCTAGGAACTACGAGATCTCGTGTCATCGTTGTGCACGTGTCTTTTTTGGTAACTTTAGAAGGATTTGTTATAAAAAAATTGCTGCTTTCATGGGTTTTTTCTGTATTAATCATAGTTTTGTATATTTCAAAAGATCACCTAGAGTGGATTGGAGCCAAATTTTTTTATACAGGGTGACACACGGGAACCTGACGGATTTGACTAGCGCAGTACTTCGGTTGGGGTGGGGGTAGAGGGGAGAATGACGCGGCTCTGAACCCAGTATACGACGCCATTTTAGTAGTCATGGAAGAGTAGACTGTAGAACATCGCATGTTTGTGTACGACGCGTTTGTCAAAAATAACGAATCTGTGGTGACAGTTCAGCGACTTTTCCGAGTTCATTTCATGTGGCACATTTTCATTTGAATGGGACAGTTAACAAGCGACATTTGCGATACTGGGGACCTGAAACCCCTCATCAAATTCACGAAAGACCTCTACACTCACCGCGTGTTACAGTTTGGTGTGCGATAGCTTCATTCGGCATTATCGGACCCTACTGCTTCGTTGAAGACGAAAATGGTGCTAATGTTACAGTCAACTCGGCTCGTTACATCCACATGCTGAACACGTTTTTGCTCCCACAGCGTCAAAGACGATGCCTTAACATTAGAAATGCTTATTTCCAACAGGATGGTGCGACTGCGCATACGGCTAGAGAGTACATGCGAGTCGTTCAAAGAATGTTTCCAGAAAAGGTCATCTCACGTTTCGGAGACATCCCATGGCCTCCTAGATCACCTGACTTGAGCCTCTGTGATTTTTGTCTGTGGGGACACCTCAAAGCACAAGTCTACACCCACCAACCTCGGTCACTATTTGAATTGAAGGAGGCAATCAAAGAAGAAGTCGCAGCAATCGACAACGCTTTGTTGACTCGAGTTAAGAACGATTTTCAGGCAAGACTTGAAAATTGTATTCAGGAGGATGGACGTCACATGCCGGATGTAATTTTCCACACATGAACTTTTTCTAAAATGGCATTATACTTCCAAAATGTTGATGTAATAAATATTGATTTTTTTCCAATAACAACCGTGTACCGATCATTTGTAAACCGTCAGGTTCCCGTGTGTCACCCTGTATTTTACTTTGAAGTGTTCTGGGCGTAAGAGTACTGTAATTCAACCTTTTTAAAGTAGATTTTTCACATATTAAAATCATTAAACAATCTGTTTCTAATTCATATAAATAATGTATATTTCAATATACAGTTTTTAAATCGCAGTAAAAATATTTGTAACGTCGATGTTTTTGGACATAAACTCTCTCTCGTTTTTTCACCCGTACTCTGCGGGCTTAAGATAACAACGTAGTTTTTCACGTCCGTTATACACGCCTTTGAGCTACAAACCCAAGTAAATATAAAGCCTACTTTCATAAACAGAGTGGATTAGCAACACGTTTTCATTACTTTATTACATTGTTTATTGACTAAAAATGTATTCAGAGACAATAATCTTCAAGCTGAACGCTGAGTTGAGTCCCTAGAACATTCTGGATTTTCTCGACTGCCTTGGCCAAGGCAGCTGGTGAGTAACCCGTGTACACCTTGCACAGTGCTTGAGGTGAGTTCAGAGAGCCTGCAACACAAGACGCATTACACACCCATCGGCTTCAGTAGAAGGAAATAGCCGGTTCACTCCAAGTCGTTGACTGGGATACATGTGTGTGTATTCAGAGACAATCATATTGAAGTTTAACGCTGGGGCGAGTCTCTGAAATAGTGTAGACCAGTGCCTCTGTATGTTTAGCAGTTGTGGCAGAGGCCGGTTGTAGTTACTCTGCCAACGTGGAGGCAGCGCCACTGCTCTCCTCGTAAACCTAGTACCTAGTACCAAATGTTGCCATGCGATAGCACCACTGTACTCCATTTTCCTTCACTCTAATAATGACATTGGTTGTGCTCTCTACCTAAATAATATTCATATTATTACTAAAGAAATTTGAAGACAAACATTTGGACCAAACCGGGACTTGAACCACTTGTCGGGTGGTAATGCTCACTACTACACCACCCGGCCCAACTATTTCTGCCTTCAAATTTAGAGAAGTATTTAAATTAAAATGTTTGTCCGAAACATGTGACTGCCAAATAGTGACTTTAATACATCTAGCTGGTAATATTACAAACAGAATTTAAATACCATATCAAATGACTTATTATAGGTCTTAATTTGTATAAAATGCTAAATAGCTAGTTTATTACTAAATCATTAGAAGACAAGCGGAAGACCTGGGTTAAAGTCCCGGTTTGGTCCAAATATTTTGTCTTCAAATTTCTTAAATAATATTCATAATAATTCTTGTTCACTACTTACCAGTTGAATCACATTTGTAGAAACAGGAGACTTTATCATCGTCTGTATTAATGTGAGTTCTCACCACCCGTCCCCCATTGGCCACTGGAACACATTTTCAGCTTCAAATATAATTTTCTACTTAGTGTATATATTATATTTAATTTGTTATTCATAAAAAAAACAATCTAATACAAAGTCAAGATATTACCTTTGTTAAATACCCATTTGAAATGAATAATTACTATAAATTACGATTTCCGGTTTCAGGACCTATTTGAAGTTAATTACCTTCTTTGTAGCCTGGAGATCCTATGAAACTTAGATGCTAGATGACGAGCTGAGGATCGACAATAATGTGTCGACACCTCTACTATCCCCGCGTTGCCCCTCAATGAACATAAAGTCTGCCCCATGTAAAGTGTAAATAAACAGGGTTGTGTATATAAACAGTTATAGTGTTAGTTTAGTTTAGTGCTCTGCTCTGAAGATGGTCTTATTAGACCGAAACGATCGTCAGCATCACATCTAGCATCTAAGTTTCATCAGGATGCCCACTATAATCATTCTATATCATGTGCTATGCAATCATCCTAGATTAGAGGGTTTTATCTAAATATGTTAAGTAGTTATTTTTAGTACAGATACTCCAAAATAACCTTTAGACGTTACAGGCAGTTTAAATGGCAGCTGTTGTTGAAATTTGAATAATTAACAGGCAAAGCTCTCATTCTATTTATACCTATAAGTTATTGATATACTTACGTTGTTGAATTGTTTGTCCAGAGGTTTCAACCACTGCAATGGGGTTGCCAACTGGTGCCGCATTTCTAGCACACATTTGAACAAAACGTAAGAAAAGAAACTAAAATTTGTGAGCAGTTCAAACATACCCAATTTATTGACAGCATAAAACGCTGAAGAAAACTTCAAGGAATGTGCTATTTCTACTTCACCGAACCCTTTCATGTTTAAACAAACTCCTAAAACTGTTGTTAATATTTTTTCTGGTACGGTATGTATCAATAATTTCGTTATACGAATGGAACTGAAAAATTGGCTTTGCTTCGTACCTTGAACAGCCACGCAGCGAAAAGTTCTTCCCAGCTTTCCTTTCAAAAGCGAAAATAAAACTTTCTTCCTATTAGTTCTTTGGGGCCGAAAAAAGGTTGTAGAGGCAGATGTACTTACCTCCGTCATTTTGATTACTAAATATTGTAGAGAAAGCTTATTTCTACTATTCGCACTAACATTGCACAGTGCTGTCCGTTTAATAGCTTAGTACTCCTTGGGGCCAACTAAAGCACTTTTTCAAATATTTGGCGGTTTCACCCTCTCCCTAAATAGGGGTTGATTAATGTAGGTCTCCAATTTCCAGAATCTCTTTGTTTTTACAATGTGATTTGAAATGGTGTAATAACAAAACAACCATCCTCTTAAAGATCAGGAACGAACTTACGTTTTCTGTAAAAAAATTACTTCCAACTATTTCGGTTTCAATGTAGGCTACCAAAATACTATGAAACAAATTTATAGCTAATAAGGGGTTAAAAGTGTATGTGTCACACAATTTAGGTTTGACACACAATTCAGTAAAGATAAGTCGAAAACATTTGCAGTTTTAAACTGCAATATTAAAATACGAACGTGTTCGTAGTTGAAAAAGGAAAAATGACACACATTTCCTGTTCAAAAATGTATACACAAGCATCAGATACAAACTTTAAGTATCTCAATTTTTCATTCTTTTAAATAATGATAAACAACTTCTGTTGTTCATCGATAAAGTGCAATCCTATCCATGACAGCCCTTATTTTGGATGGGAAGGGGTTAAACTCTACATCTAAAAGTAGTTCTTGTAACCCTGTACATATGGAACAATTGTTGTTCATCTGTGTCTTTTATAACAGATAATACTTATTAATACCCATTTTTGTCGAAGATATGAGAAGTGAAAGTGCCAGCCTTGAAAGAGGCATCTTCTGTTGTCCAGTAAGTTACAATACAGCTTATATCACTGATGTCACTCCTGAAACCTGGGGTAACGTGGAGAATGTGGTCATAGCTGTTCTCTACTGCCTGGAACAGACGATATGTAAAACATTAATATGATACGTTGCAAACTCTCTGATATGATTGTTTGAAATAAAAATTGTGAGTTCTTCTAAAAAAAACAGTGTTTGATTAGAAACAAACAGGTTTGACTAAACTGGGACAGTCATCATCAGTTACAACAGAATCAAAATATAGAAGATCAAATGGCTATGCGCACGATAGAAACCTTTGAAACAAAGAAAGACACTAGGATTTCCCAGCTCTCTGATGAGATTTTCAATAAAGTCCGTTAAATAACTAACAGCTCCGCGAATAGTAACTTTCGATTTTTCCAATTCAGAATTGCAAGGCCCACTTCAAATATTAATTCCATATTGAAGTTCGGGTTAAAAAGTACAAAGTTATTCCTTGGCTAATAGTATTAGTAAAATCTACGAAATATATATATACTTACAATTTTAATGATGCCTGTTGGGGTCTTTTTTTCATTTTCCCACTGTTCTTTAATAAGTTTGATAAAGGAGTTTTTAGAATCAGAACATATGTCGTCTTCGGACCAAACTGCGTCAAAAACCACAACCAACAAAACCAGTACAGCCAACCTCATCGTTATGTAGATACTGAAAACATGATAATTTTCAGTGGTAAGTCTAGTCTACAATACAATCATGAAACAAGGGAAGTGTTCAAGAAACAACCTCTTTGCTTTATAGGGAATCAAAAAATAATCTAAATGTTATTACATTCTCCAAAAGAAACAACTACCTTCTTCCCTTGGTTGTAAGTAGAATGCTGAAAGGTCACTTTAAAACATATTTAAATTAAGTTAAGTTATCCATTAACAATAGACTCTTTTATGTCAATTTTATTTATTTATTTAATAGACTCTTTGAACTGAAAATGAGTTTAAGAGATGTACTATTAAAAATACTGGGTGACAATTCTTTGGCTGGGAAATAGAGGTTCATGTTACATTTTCAAATTGCTTGGCAAACTACAATTTGGTAAGTAGGTAGACTTTGTATTCTTATATTTTAGAATAAAATACATAGTTTAAAGGCTTAAATTTACTCAACGGCTTTCAGCAAATAACAAGAAAAGACTATAGCATATATGATGCAATATATGTTGTATGTAGTTAAATAATGATCATAACTTAGTTATCCAATCGGATGGAACCCTATCGTGTGGAATAAAATTAGTTTCCGAAAGTATTTCGTGCTAAATACTTAAATAAATATAGTAACCACGTCAATACTAGGTATATCCTCATATTTGTGTCAAAGGTTAAGATAACTAACTCGTTTTTCACCAAAAGGTTCACAACCATACATTTCAAGGTAAAAAAAAATCAACCCATAAGATTACGCATAAACCTTTTGACAACAACGGAGTTGATTACTAAAAGAAAGTTCACTATTTTTACAAAACTACTCTTACCGTAATCGTCAACGATAACAGGGTGAAGATAAAACTACAGACTGGTTTCAAAAGTTCAAACAGAGAGCTTTTATATTGTAAATGAAATACTTTAGTGAGATCAACAATGAGTGAAAACGATGCCAAGGTTGTTCTAAACAAATCTATAAATTGAAAGTAAATTAATCTTAATTGTATGGAAATAAAAAGGTCAATGCTCTAAGACAGTTCCTTACTATTGACGTTTTGTGCTGAAAGAAGATGAAATTAACAGCAGCAGTTGTGTTTACACAAGTGCTCAGAGTAAACTAGGGCACAATTTCAAGCCACACTTTGAACTGCCAAGTGTTCGAAATATCTGTCCCCTCCTGCTTTTGAATTGATTTATTTCATAAATAATTTTTGACGTTAGAGCTTATCCGTGTCCCTGATTTAAAAATCATATACAGACACACTTTTACCTGTTACAAAATCAAGTTCTACAACCTACTACAGTGTTCAAATTCTATTGATAGGGCCTAGTAAGACTTGATTTTATTAGCGACTAACAGTAACAATAACAGTTTATTAGTCAGTTTACAATAAAATTGTGTGACTATAAAAAAACGAACTATAACTTATAAACAACATAACTCAAATTATAACAATATGATAAAACCTATGGTACCGGGACAGGTCGAGTTGAATTGTAATATTGTAAATTATAATATTAAATGAGATTGTATTATGTTTGAATTTAATGTATAAATCACCCACAATGTAAAACAATTTATTAATTAAATTTAACTTTCGTTTAAAAATACTTAAATTTGGTTAGGTTTTTATTTTTCAGGCAGTTTGTTATACAATTTAACTTCAGCTTGACAAGTGAGTTGGTCATAAACTGGAAGCCTGGGATAACTATTTCTCAATACATTAGAATACCTTGTACAATGCACATGAAAGTTAGCTCCAGTTTCTAAATTGCAAGGACAAAGAGCAACTGTTTCAAACATAAGTTAAATGTTTTAACTTAAATGGCAGGTAAACGATAAAAGAAATAAAGAATTATAAAGAACACATTTTTCTAAAATATATTTCTTTCTCTCTTTAAACATAAAAAAAAGAAATCGGACTAAAAATAACACAGATTTATTTAAAAATAATCATTACCAACATAGATTTAAAGGGGTAAACAAATTAAATATAACATAACACCTGAATAAAAGCTTTACACAAGATTTTTAAAAGTTATCGATTACAACAATGAAGGTTTTATGTTTAAATCCATGTTGTCACTTATCATGGTTTCAATAAATCTGTGTTATTTTTAATCTAATTTAAATTTGTTTAAATTTTGATAGATAGGAGTAGAAAGAAATATTTAGAAAAAAGTTATTCTTAATAAATTTTGAGTTCTTTTATCGTTTTCCCACCATTTAAGTTAAAAATGTATCCTGGACGCCATTTAAAAATTTCGAATTGGACCAAGTTGAATTTTTTCTATGATATACAGTATCCCATCTACTGGGTGTTTATAAATGAATATCGAGGTTTCAACTCTTTATAATATTTATTACACTGACCTTTGTAATTATATAAATTATACACCGAATGAAAGAGCCACTCAAACAGTTGTTTGTTTCCACCAGTGCGCATGTACACACAACGTTTCGTGCAATTAAAGATGCAATTGGTTTTACAACAATCTAGCCGATTGCTGGATTGGCCACAAAGAGCAATGACAGAGCTTGTTTAGCATGGCCTCTACGGTCACCTGATCCATCGCCATGCGATTTCTACCTTTGAGGCTATGTCAAAGGTCATGTGTATGTGCCTCCGCTACCAGCTGACCTCTCCGAACTAAGAAACAGGATTGAAGCGGCTGTTTTAACAACTACTCAAGACACACTTTACAACGTTTAGCAAGAGCTCGAATAAATACTTGATGTGTGACGGGGGATAAAAAATGGTACTCATATTGAACACTTTTAAGAATTTAGGTAAAACTGTTTGAGTTTCTATTTCATTTGGCACATCATTCATAGCTGTAAATTTAATGTAATAGATACTATGGAGCATTAAACCCCCTATATTCATTTAGAAACACCCGTTACTGCAGCATACATACTGAGTTTGATAAAAATCGGTTGAAAAATGTTGGGGAAAAAATTATTTTGCAAAAATACAATATGGCAGATACGAGATACGTCTATATACTCGTATCCAAACAATGCGTTTTTAGAAAAAATGTTATTCCTGAATTTATCTTTATTTAGACCCATAAAAACGTTTTATGGAGTTTGGCACTCTACTTATGGGACACCATATTACTTTGTTACTATATTAAATAATTCTTCTTATTCAACCTCTGTAATAACCCAACTACGTCTCACAATGATAACCCCCAAACTCACGACCTTACCTTGCTAACAACCCACGAACTTACAACTGCTTATCTAACAAAAATGAGTGCTTATTTATATTTCACTTGGAACGCTTGCAAGGTAATTTAGAGTCACGAGTATATACGATTATAAAAATTGTATTATAGCAACTGATGAAGATTAGCTTTTACAATCTACTTTATTACTAGTACGTTAATATTAACGTTTCGAAACATAGGAACAGAATGACTCTGAAAAAAGATTAAGATATAGATACCATTCAGTTTGTTGGCTCCGGGTAAAAATCACACAAGGCCATTTACATAAGTACGCTTGTAGGGGGTTGGTACCGTGAGTTACTCCAGAACTCATCATTCAGCAGGCTCGGGTTCGATTCCCGCATTCACTATGGACAATTGACAATGCGGTAACGCTAGATAAAGGTCAAGTGTTAGAAAGGTCTTTGTAATCATAACCACCTCGTTAAACAAGATAAACCTGACCGCTTTAGGCAGCGTTTTGCAGCACAAATTCACTAAGCAGTACTGTTTTGTTCTTGCCATATCTATTTTACCTTTTAAAAGAATCGAACACAAACTCAAACTGTATGTGAATCAGCCATCATCACTGCAAAGTTAGGGATTGCCAGTTTGTAAATTCCAATTTTGCCTATCCATAAATGTGGCCAAAACTGCGTTAGAAACACAAACGCACACTCACACAGATGAAATGTCACACAAACTGTCCTAAAGATCAAGTTCAATCAGAGACCTTGACTCAAACCCTAACTTATTCACTAACAAAATGTAAATGTCGGTATCATTTATCTCTGAAAGAGGTTGAGCTTTAACGTATAATGGACAGAAAGTAGAGAGACCGTTAAACCCTGTTGAAAGGTCAGTGTTTAACTTTTAACAAGGTTCAGTTTTTTCACTTTTCATTGGAAGTTTGACCGCCTCCAGCGTTGTTAACTTAGATTGAACTGTGTATTGAAAACAAATGTAAACTTCAAACCCACGCGTATTCAAAGTTACCTCAAGCGATTTATCAACAGTTGTCATCGGCAAGTGCTTCTGACAAGATACTGGCAGTTTTATTTCTGACTAGACGAGAGTACCCACGCTTCGCCTCGGGGCTTTGTTTACATTGCTGCATGTATATTTTTAACATTTGTTTCCTTAATATCCCTAAAAATGTCATTTAGTTTGCCTGTTAGTTCACCATCTTCTACTTATAAGTGTTGGCTACTTTGTGATAGTCATAGAATTACTTCTGCCGTTCCGCCCGTTTTTAGAATCCACTTTGGTTTGTTGCAATTTATTTTGAGGATGTTATATGGACTTCAAGTGTATCTAAAAACAGACTGTGTGACTAGCTTAACCCTCAAACAAAGTTTCATTGTCTTAGTTTCAGCCGATTTCGACTAATAAGCGGTCGAAAATGCTGAAAAAACATTTCAGAGTCAATTTTGGTTCCTTGCTACTTATTTTGTGGATGTTGTATGGATATGTAACATAGCTAAAGACTTACTCCTGATGAGCTTAGCTCTTAAACAAAGTTTCACCGCCATAACTTCAGCCAATTTAGACTTACAGCCTAACCGGTGCAAAACGCATAAAAAACATGTTCAGAGCCCACTTTGGTCCCTTGCTATTTATTTTGTTGATGTTTTATTGATAAAAAAACATGACACACACTTTGTAATGATCTTAGCCCTTAAACACAAAAGTGTAACACAACGAAATGGTTGGAAATGGCGCATGTTCTGATCTGGACTTCTTCTGCACGCGGTTGGGATCCTTTAAGAAATCTGCCCTGGCTTTTGTTATCAACCAATCGCTTATTTAATTATTGAATTTTATCTCTGCATGTATCACTGTCATCTCTATTAATGTATTTATCGTTGTTATTTATTTTGTTGTAATTCATATTTATTCTAGTAGTTACCATTAATATTGCATGAATTGTTGTTATTGTTACTGTTATGTTACATTATTTATCAGCTGTTATTTAGTCGTATTATAGATTCTACTAGCTACCATTAATATTGCATGAATTGTTGTTATTGTTTACTGTTATGTTACATTATTTATCAGCTGTTATTTAGTCGTATTATAGATGTATATTCTTGTTATAAATTTATAAATTGTATTTCAACCAGCCAACTGAACATATCAAAAAGCATTGTAAAAAGGTGTATTGCCGTAAATGAACAAATAAATAAATAAACGAGGGTTTACCACCAAAGCTTTAGTAGATATGAGTTATAAGCGGTCCCAGATGCCTTAAAAACGTTACAGACAAAGAGACAGACAGGAACTTTTTCGACGCCAGTTTCGGTCTATGCTAAGTATATAAACACCAAATAACCAAAAACTGATGGATTCTTTGC
This sequence comes from Matsumurasca onukii, assembly GCA_018831715.1. Taxonomy (NCBI): domain Eukaryota; kingdom Metazoa; phylum Arthropoda; class Insecta; order Hemiptera; family Cicadellidae; genus Matsumurasca; species Matsumurasca onukii. Next base: position 20,551,801 of record CM032062.1, on the reverse strand, counting down.
AATGTACAGATACAAGTCTTATTTTATTTATATAGATTACTATCAGAGAAGTATTGATAACCTTGACGTATTACAAAATAAAACAAGTAGACAGCTGATATGCATAAACAGTTTAACTTTGTTTTAATCACTGTCAGTAATGTTGTAACACAGTAATGTGAATATAACCTTTTCCCCAATTTTTGTGGTGAACGAGCAGTGTCCGTAGCGTGGAGGGTTATCTAAAACATGATACGATATCTGAACGTTAATTGTATCGATTCTATTTTGTGTGTTTCATTTTAACTGTCTCAAAAAGAGACGGTAGTTTTTCTTACATATATTGATGAAATATATGAGCCTAATTACTGCTCCGGAACGTTTTTTTCGAACCCTGTGTAGAGGGTCAACGTGCAGACTAGCTTTCAATAGCTAAAACTGTAAACGCTACCTTGCCTATATATTTTAGGAGCATTTTTGGTTTCTAGAATAAAACCATCTCATAAGAGGAGTCACTGCCCCATTCACTCTAGAGACTCTAGAATTGGGAGGCCCAGAACTGTAGGTCATAAACGTTAGCCTCATCAGGCAGGAGTTCAGTTTGTCAGCACACTTCTAAATTCGATAATGATTGCACTGATACCTACAGGGATAGAGTGGAATAAATCGAGGGAGTGTTATGTGAATGGAAGAAATGTATGTTTGAAAGATTTTACCTACTTTACCTACTGTTACCATACAGTCACTTTACCCATTGTTAGTGGTGACTGCGGGGTTAGAACCCTCGCCACCGGAGTGATGAGCTCCGGAATCGCGCGATACCACCTTTCCAAGGGTCCACCATAAGTGAACTTGCAAATTTCAAATAAGGCTCGCTACATTTATCGTGCTAATTCCCTCGGTTATCTACACGTTCACCGTGAATTCACTTTGCACGCAATGCACACGGGCTGTACAGTGTTCGTTAATTCATTTTCAATGCATCTGTCATGACTGTTGAGTTGCCCAGCACGAAGTCTCATTTGAACACCGCATCGCACGAGTACGAAATATGACATTGAAATATGATATATAAATGTCAAACTTTACTGCACTAATCGTATATCCTCCTGCGTGTTGGTGCTGAATAACAGTAAGTACTATTTTACGAACTATGTTATCATACGTCCTTGACACGTACTCTTCAGAAATGTTTTTATTTGAGTAAGATGTGAAAAAGAGCACTAAATGTGTCACAGGGATTTTGCATGCAGTCTCATATAATTGTCAGGGGCGTAGCAAGTGAGAGGGGGGGAGCTTCGGGTCATGATCTTTTGGTAAAACCCCAAAAGGCCCGTTTTGGATATAATGTATGAATAGTAAATTTTCTTTTATAGACATTTTTTACGTGAATGTACACCTGTACGACAAACAATACTATTCCCAAAACAACTATAAATACTATTTAGTACTAATAAGCAAAATAAATACAAAAATGATTCGACGCAAAACTCGGAATGGCGAGAGTAACTATTAGGACTCTTGCAAGGTAGCAAAACGCAAATAATCACCGATTTATTCTGCTTATATGATGGGCACTAGTTTTTTAGTTTGCCACCATTGATTTTGTTATAGAGTGTAATTACAAAGTACACAGGTTCACTTTTAATAAAGATACAAATTTCAAGAGATTTTGGTTACAAGTCAAAATTGAAGAATCTGAACATATTTTATCTAGTCCAAATAAAAGATACTGTAGGTTTTGTCAAATTACTCAGAAAACGTCTGTTTACAAAAGTACCACTGTGTTTTGTGTCGAACATCACGTATCACAAATTAAGTACAATCACAAAATATCACGTTCTGAATTCAGAAATTGTCTCCCAAAACATCTCACAGCTCACTATTTTTCTTCAAAGTTCGTTAAACTTTCTGCGGGAAGAGCCCCGGACACCCTTTTGGCTGTGGGATATTCCATACACCCCATATCATCCGGTAATTCACACTTTAAATTACCCCTTGATTCTTTTTGAAAATCATGGCTATGCATGCTACTGACTGGATTTTATATAATTACAACACAATAAACAAAATCATGTACTCTGGTCCCTACTACTATCACTCGACATACTCGAGTTTTGTAATTTTGAACATTAAATGCACTAGTATTTGACAAATTGAGATTTTCCTGTTAACTTAATTTGTAATATTCCCTCAACTCAAAAAAAAAGAAATGTTTTTGACGCACTTCAATATATGCTCACTTTTTAAACTTTAATCCTAGAAACATGAAAACTGGTAGGTATTCGCCCTCTTCAAACAGTTTAGACGTGAACGAACAACGTGTTGTTAACTTTGGTCACTATAGGTTTAACGATTTCAAATTTGAACTGGCGAGAAAACTGACTTTTGAACTCCGAATTTATTTAATGATGAACCTCACAGTTTTCAAACATTATGTGGGGTCCTGTTTATGTAATGTGTAAGGATACTAAGTTAAGGAAAATCAATTGATATTAATTGTATAAAGACTTTACTTTAAAACAACTTCAACATTCAGTAAAAACCAAAACATAAACAATGATTAATAATAATTTGAAACACATGTTAATTTCAATAATAGCACATCCTCCCCTTTACGGAAGTTAACGAGGTATGAACGGAGTCAGGTGTGCTCGGTTTCTTCGAAGCTGGGCGCCGCTCTCAAGTTTGACAAGGTAGGATCTCGGCTCTGGAAGCTTTGCCATTACTATCCCTCTTCTTCTTAATGTCAGAGATCCACACTTGGTCTCCAGGAGCAAGTTCCGAAAGTTCTTTGGAAGCACCATGTCGTTTGTCATATCGTTCCTTCATCATACTTCTATATTTTCTTTCAGTGTCTTGAAGGGCTTCCTGATTCGGCAAGGTTGGTTTCAAGTTTTCCATTGCTATAGGAACTGTACTTCGCACCCTCCTACCCATCAATAATTCAGCGGGTGAATATCCATTTTCAAGTGGTGCAGATCTGTACGAAAGAAGCCCTTGGTCCATGTCTTCACATTTTGATAAAATTCGCTTAGCTGTGTCTACCGCTGACTCTGCAAGTCCATTAGACTGTGGATACTTGGGGCTACTAGTCACGATCTCGAATCCCAAACTTTTGGCAAAGTTGTTCATTTCTTCGCTACAGAGTTGAGTCCCATTATCACATCGTAAACGGTGTGGCACTCTGAATCGAGAAAAGATTTTCTTTAATGAAGCTATAATCATCTTTGTTGTTATTGTTGTCAAAGGTCCAACTATTTCCAGGAAACGAGAGAAGTAGTCCTGGACAACTAGATAATTCTTTCTATTAAATGTCAATAAGTCAGCTCCAACTACTGACCAGGGTAGTTTTGGAAAATCAGAAGGAAGTAGTGGAGAAGTAGGAGCTCTTCTATTTTGGATACAAACAAAACAGTCTGTTACTTTACGCTTGATGTCGCAGCTAATTCTAGGCCACCAAACAGTCTCTTTGGCGATTCCTCGACATTTCGAAACACCAAGATGGCCTTCATGAATCTTACTCAAAACTAATTCCCGTAGACTTCGAGGAACAACAATTCTATTTCCCATCATCAACATTCCTTGAAGAAAAGCCAAGCTATCTTTGTACTTGGAAAACTCGTTGCAACGGTTATCAATCGAATTCCATCCGGAATGAATGTAAGTTTTCAATAATTGGAATACTTCGTCCTTTTCTGTATGATCTTTAATTAATTCATGCAAAGGATCTCGAACAGCATGATTTACTATCTGTTCATTTATGTCTTCTTCAAGTTCACAGCACAAAATGCTATCGACTTTTCAGGTTCTGAATTTATTTGGCGGGAAGAGCATCTGGAACAGTTATTAACTTTCCTGGAACGTAGGATATTTCATAATCAAACCTTAACAAGCGTAGCCGAAAACGAAGAAGTCTCGGCGATAAATCTTGAATGGGTTTTAAACCAAGTAATGACACCAGAGGCTTGTGGTCAGTTTGAAGTAAAAATCTTTTACCAATCAAATACATTCCAAGCCTCTCACAGGCCCATGTGCAGGCCAAAGCTTCGCGTTCAATTTGGGCGTAATTTGTCTCAGTAGGAGTCATTGCTCTTGAGATATACATTACAGGGTAAAACTTTCATTGAAATCTCCACATATACGGATAGATCCAGACTTTTTGGTCGTCACAACAATCGGAGCACACCATTCAGTTGCTTCTTCAATTTTTGAAATGATACCATTTTGTTCCATGCATTGAAGTTCTTCTCGCACCTTCTCAAATAATGGTAGCGGAACTCTGCGTGGGGCTGACACAGCAAAAGGTCGAGCGTCGGGTAAAAGCTTGATATGATGAGTTCCACCTGCCATCACACCAAATGTATCTGAAAACAACGCTTTAAATTCGGCACTCTCTTCAATTAAAGTGCAATCAAACACTTGGCTAACATCATCAGACAGCTTAAGCAGGTTTAACGGTGTACTGCAGGTCTACCTAATAAGGCAGTCTTAAGACCCTCAATAACATAGATTTTTTTGAAATGATGAGTTTCCAGATAAGACTTTCATATGTCCTTCAAAAGTTCCAACACAAGACAAATTTCCATTTCAGCATGTACAATAGAACCTTTAAAAGGTTCCAGCTCAGTTTAAATTTACCTAATTGTGAAAGCACTGATAACGGAATACACGTGATGTCGGCCCCCGTATCGATTTTGAAAACAATGTTAAAATTATCTACTTGAACCTTTACCTCCATAGGCGGTATAAAACCGGGGTTTGTGTGCAAATTATTAACCGTTAGTGAACTTAGAGTGGCTGACTCATTTTCAAAATATCCATCTCTATCAACAGCTCGTTCAGCATTTTCAGAAACTTCTTGAAGTGATCTAGATGTACCTTTAGTACGACACATGTTTGAGAAGTGTCCGGTTTTTTTACATTTAAAACACGTTGCCTCTTTGGCACGGCACTCATTCCATTTATGTGGTTTTGCTGAACCACAACGAAAACAACGGGCCTGATCGGTTTCCTTGACACAGCAAGTGTAGAAAAATCATCACTTAAACACGTATCTTGCTGCATAAATGATTGTTGTGCTTTGACGGACTCTGCCTGTTTTACCTTGTTTATAACAGAGTCCAAAGTTAACTTGCCGTCCATTTGCAAAGAAAGAGACAAGGTTTTGTCCTTTATGCCAACAACAATTCGGTCCCTTACCAGCTCTTCCCTGAGAATACCATAATTGCAAGATTTTGAGAGATCAAAAAGTGACATAATAAATTCACTTACTGATTCATTTTCTTGTTGATAACGTTTGTTAAACTTTGCTCTCTCATAAATAATGTTTAATTTCTTTGAAAAATATTTAGAAAAGTATTCAACAACTAAGGAGTAAGTGTTAAGCTCATCTTTGGACATACTGGATGTTTCCAAAATAGTCTCAGCTTTTTGTCCCATGGAAAGAATTAAGGCGTTTACTTGGGTTTCATCAGATTCAAGGATCAGTTTTGAAATTGATCTATACCTTTCAAATGTTCGCAGCCAGTCTTCCCATTCAGAATCAACAAAAGAAAAGTGTTCCGGTGATTTACCTTGAAACATAAAGCATGATCTGGTTTCTTGGATTTTAGGCTGCTCATTCAAAGTTCTCTTTCCTCTCTGTTTCTTCTAGATTTTCTGTGATTCATAATTATTATTCTGACACCATGTAAGGATACTAAGTTAAGGAAAATCAATTGATATTAATTGTATAAAGACTTTACTTTAAAACAACTTCAACAATTAGTAAAAACCAAAACATAAACAATGATTAATAATAATTTGAAACACATGTTAATTTCAACAATAGCACATAATGGATAATGGGTAAACATTAAGTCGAAGAATTAAATACTTGATAGTCAAAGGGGATTTGTTTAGGACGGGTTTATGTTAATTAAAGTTTTTCCGTAAAAAGCCTTTGGATCTTAGCTTAGTAGTGGCTCTTTTTCTATAGGGTTTAGTGATAGTTTGGTTCGGTTTATACTCAGACTGTGATTTCCTAGGAAAGTGTTGTCCACTGTATTACGGCCGTAATTTAGCGAACAAAGTGTGTCACCTGGCGAGTAACCCCTAACTAGTTTTCGCCATTTTACAACCACCGTTCTCTAGGAAAACACTCTAATCTGGTTGCATTGAACACAAAACTGTCTGTCATATTACGGTCGTACGATGACATATTACGGTACTGTCATATTACGGTTATCACCACTTCCTGGGAAACCATAGCTAACCAAGATCAAACTACGATGATTAACTACTGTTATTGGCTGATGCGGGATTTGAACAGTCTTCAATCTCGTGAGCTACTCAACCAGCCATTATGCCGGATGTTAACCCAGACGTGATCCTTTTTAATACAGATTTTATCAAAACTCAAATTCACTTATTAATAATTTTTAACCCAGCTTTAATGCCACCGACGGTACATTAATGTTTTGTTGTGCCGGTAGTTGTTGCTATATCTTGTGGAATTAGCTGACATATTTTCACATACCAATGTTTAAATGTTGTTTTCTCTCTAAAGAGGAAATTAGTTTGTCAAAAGAAACCTTTATTTCTCTGGGAATACAAGTGCTACTTTAGCTCGTCAACATTTGTCCAAAACAGCTCTTTCAGCCTGAGACTAAAGGCATTTTATATTATTTTCTAACAGGTAGTTGGGGTGACGACCATAAAATAAGACTGACTCTGGAGTTGCCAATGGGAAGTATTAAAGGGTTGTGAGTTGGATGGTTAGTTGTGTAATGCATGTTAAAACTTAAGTATTTAACCTTCGACCTTTGTCACTTAATGTATATTGTGAAAGGAAATACAGTTTTGATTTCAGTTGGCTCAAGATGAGAAGGTTCGCTCAGTTGATTGTGTTGGTTGCTCTGTGCAACGTGGTCTACTCTACCGGGACAGACTGTTCTGACAAAAACCCTTACATCAAAGCAATCAAGGAGCAATGGGAGCGTGAAGGCAGATGTCCCAGGGACATCATCAAAACTGTAAGTAGTGTGAGCTGTAGTGTAAGTTGCAGTAGACAGAGGCAGGAAGTATGTAGTCTAATCAGAGGACACTCAGCTGATTGTAAGACGTATTGACCGTTTCTCATACACCCCTAAGTACCATGGCTACAAATGTTCTTAGTACATAATAGCTTAGAAGAAACGTACTTACAACACTTTCATTTAATTGTGAAAATAGAGAAATGCGGAATTAATTCTTTTTATATGAATTAAGCTGTAGTACGAGTATATGAAGTATAATTTGGAACCAACTCGAGCATTGGTTATCCGTTATAGTAATTAGTTTGTTGTCAATTATTTAATTTTTACTCAAACTCAAACTCAAACTCAAGATCTTTATTGTCAATTAATAAATAATGCCTGACAACGTCAAATATTACAAACATGTTTTATAATTATGGCACAAATACATTATTGGTTGTAAAAAACAAATAAACCATATCTTTATTTACACTAATCAAATTTAAAATTAAAAAACTCATCAACACGATAAAAATTCCTGTTCAATAAGAAAAAATTTTAGTTGTCTTTTAAATTTTAAGATATTTAATTCATTTTTTAAGTTTAAAGGCAGTTTATTGTACATTTTTATTGAACAATAGAATGTCTGGTGCTCATAAAAAGTAGTTCTATGACGAGGAAGGGCCAAGACATTGGACCGCCAAAGATTGTACCCTGAAGGGGCACAATTTGGAAATGAGCTAAGGTTGCATTTCAAAAAGCTCAAACAACTAAAAATGTAAATAGACGGAAATGTTAACATTTTATTTTACCGAAATTTACCTCGGCAGGAAGTGCCTGATTTAAGTCCTAGAACAATCCTATTTGCTCTCTTTTGAATTTTAAAGATTGCCCTCACTCGAAAACTATCAAATCCCCAGATAGAAACACCATAGTTCAAAGTGAAAGCGGGGAAAAAGCATCCATAATATGTCAGAAAAAGTATTTGTCTATTCGAGAAAAAAGACAATCTTCTTAAAAGAAAGACAACGCAATTGAGTTTCTTCTGGACAAGGTCAATATGTTCGTTAAAATTAAGATTTGAGTCTAGCGTGATGCTTAAAAACTTGGTACTAGAGGATGCCGAAATATCAAAATCACCCAACGAAATTTTACCAATTTCTGTATTTTGATAACCTCTCAAAGAAAAATTTACCACCTTTGTTTTATCAAAATTAATATACAGACGATTCTCAGATAGCCATTGTACGATGGAATTTCCCTCTACAAAGACGTCCACCTCCAACTGTCTAAGAGATTTATTGGAAAGGCTGAGAGATGTATCATCAGCAAACAGACAAAGATTAGTTTTAGATACACTTCTGGATATATCATTAATACTTCCACTTTCATCAATTTTAAGATGACATGGAAGCTGTTTAATATTACCAAAGGCAAAATGTACAATTTTACTATAAGCATCTATCAAGAAATTCGAACTGCTTGCAACCAAAGCCTTCGCTGACCCAATCGGAATCGTGGAGTTCTTTGACGTCATCGTGATGGTAGGAGAATATCGCCACGATTCTTATTGGCCCGTTGTCCTCGATGGTAACCGGTTCCCTGTACTCCTGATAAAGATCTTTTGTGCTAATGGCCAGTCTTCTATTCGTACAAAATCAATGCTAATACCTCAAAATGAACCCCACACATCCAACCCCTGCAGCCTCCAGAACCTCATCAAAGTTACGAGACTGTTTGATGCATCAACATCAGGTGTTGATTTGTTATGTTTCAGGGTGTAGAATGCGGACCTGACCATCTATCCAACCTTACTGAACATTACACGCCTGACATTCAATGTGTAGAATGTATTGTAACTTACTGGAAATCTGATGATGACAGTTACACTGAGGGAACATTATCTGCCCACGTCTACTACAAGAAGTAATACATACTTGATTACTTGTTTTCTTTATATTTGCCATAACGGATAGCTAATGGCAATAATTTATAGTTTGTCTAATTTAGAAAATTGTGTCACACCGTCCTTTAATTTGAACAGCTATCTATAAGGTAAGTATTATTTTCACAGACTCGAATCAAGGCCACTTGGTTGGCATGTACACAAGAATGCTGTGCGCATGAACGTAACCGTTCATTAAAAATATTAGAAAACATAGTATTGAGGCTTCAGGACTCTCAAAAAAGAAAACTCGGGTTCTGCGTCGGTGGGGGTTTTCATAATATCTAAAGGTCTCCAGAACCCTCCAGATGACATGTGCAATCCGGTTCCAGTTTAAATTCACGGAACTTACGAAGAACTGAACGAAATTGACTCTAAATATAATCAAAATATAACACATTAGAAGGAATGATGAAAACGTAAGTACATTTGGGTTAATTATCGTTATAATTTCTCAATAAATCGTTTGATAAGATTTATTAAACGATCCCGGTTCGGTCCAATTATTTTTATCTTCAAATTTATTTAGTATTAATTAGCTATTGAGCGTTTATACAAATTAAGATCTATAATAAGTAATTTGACACAGTGTTTAAATTCTGTTTGTAATATTTCCAGCTTGTTGATTTAAAGTCACTATTTGACAGTACATGTTCCGGATAAACATTCAGGTTTAAGTACTTATTTGAAGGCAGAAATAGTTGGGCCGGATGGTGTAGTGGTGAACATAACCGCCCGGCAAGCGGGAGACCCGGGTTCATATCCCGGTTCGGTCCAATTATTTTTGTCTTCAAATTTATTTAGTATTAATTAGCTATTGAGCGTTTATACAAATTAAGATCTATAATAAGTCATTTGACACAGTATTTAAATTCTGTTTGTAATATTTCCAGCTTGTTGATTTAAAGTCACTATTTAACAGTCACATGTTTCGGAAAAACATTCAGGTTCAAGTACTTATTTGAAGGCAGAAATAGTTGGGCCGGATGGTGTAGTGGTTTAGCATAACCGCCCGGCAAGCGGGAGACCCGGATTCATATCCCGGTTCGGTCCAATTATTTTTTCTTCAAATTTATTTAGTATTAATTAGCTATTGAACGTTTGTACAAATTAAGATCTATAATAAATCGTTTAATAAGTTCACATGTGTTTCAGCACTACCAAGTTTGACGCTCATCCTATGCAAGTTACTGAAAAAGATGGACAAACCTTCCAAACTCGTAAGTAAATTCCCTTCGTATCTTTCCTTTAAATTATAATATGTTTATAGAGAACCTAACACATAAATTAATACAATAGCATTGTGTGTTGACATGCTTACCTTAATCTATGGTTTTCTGGGTGACCGCTACATTATGGCCTTAATATGACGGAGAGTTTTGTTTTCAATCAGATGAGAGTGTTTTCCTAGAAAACGGTGGACATAAAATAGTGGTGAAACTAGTTTTTCTTACCAGGTGACACATTTTGTTTTGAAACAAAAGTCTATTAATATATATGTAAATACACTTTGACAACTAAAATGAACAACCCGTCAAAAGTTGTTGTTGTCCACATCTGTTCAAAAATTGTGCAACGTCTACCGTCACTGTTACGTTGATTGCTACATTACGGCCGTAACATAGCGGTCAACACTTTCCTAGGAAACCATAGCTTAAAACGCACAAACATAACACTCTACATTCAAGAGTTAAATTAACGTAAACAAACATTGATAACAAGTAACAACCCGCCACGGATCCACTAAAGAAGGATAAATGTTTAGATAGGAAACTATTGCTTGACACTGTCAAATTTAATCTAAGTATGATTTAACTTTGAGTGACCAATTTTCTTGTATACTAAAAGCGCTTTTATATACATTGTTTTAGTGGAAGATGGTACTCAGGTGGTTAGAACTCACATCAACACAGACTGCCCTAAGGTCTCATGCTTCTACAAGTGTGACCCAAGAAGTGAGTATAAGAGAAAATAAATATAAAGAGATGTTTGAGACTAGACGAGACAATCTTGAACAGTACCTTCCTGTAGTTGGAGCATGCTTGCTAACTTTAGTTAGCTGAACTACCGTTATCGAGTATTCACTTTATATATATATTAAATCTCCTTCATTATATACGAGAGAGACTTGTACTCCTGTTATTAAGACTCCTCTAACCTATAACTCATTCTCCTGCCATCAACTCTTACCGTTATCAATCACTCCCATTATCCAACAACCTTACTCCTCCACCTTCCATTTAACTCCAATTCTACCAAGATAATCTTTACGATTAATGTAAAAATTAAAATACATATATAACTTATTATGTTCGTACATGTAAGCAGCGGTTTATTTTTATTAGAAATTTTCGTAAAGCCAGTTAAATTTAAGTATGTAGTGTAGAGCCACTCGAAAACAAGAACTAGCAATATCCGTAGACTACACCAATAATTGTTTTACGCCCGTATGGAGCCTTATATAATTTGTCTTTGACTGCAACCTTTTAAACTTTTAAACTCATAGTCAAACTATGTTAACACAACGCATCTTCCATGTTTTCCATTCATTACTGCGCAACCTTAAGATCTTTATCCTTGCATTGTAAAGTTAATGTCCCAAGAAGAGCATACTAACCACTATGGATTAGTAACTACTATGGATGGCATATACTCGTACAATGGGTTATTGATCCTCATTCGTCATACGGAGTTTGTGGCGATCTAAAAGTTGTGGCTGAGAACGAAACTTGATATCTACTGCTCGAGGAAAGTTAGCTTGAAACTGGGTTTCACAGAAAGTGCTTCTAATTTCTCAAAATATGACTAAGGAAACCCGTTGTGTATGTCCTGTGTATGACCAATGTTTAGATAGACAGGTAGTTATCCTTTGTAATCAATAAATGAGAATTTACAAACATTGCATATTTATATAAAACTGCGAATTAGTAATTATCAAAGTGAGTTAAACATGTAATTATTTTCAGGCAGTGTTAAACCGAAATAGTAATTAAAACCATAATTTGATCGTTTGTAACTTAATCCTGTGTTTATTTATTTACATTGAAATAGTAATTAAAACCATAAAATTACGTACGTACCCCATCGTTAAATGAAAAAAAGGTACGTGACTTGGAATCTGCCTCCGTTTTCCTTAAAACATGACAGGGGCTAGTCTAAAAGTAACCAGCGCAAGCTGACCAGCCACCCACTACAAATAACCCATATTTCTTTTCTTAAACTAATTCAATTTTATAACAGCTAGCCTAAAAAACTTGTTATAACCTGTACAAACATTTTACACTTTACTAAATAAAACAAAACTAATAGAGAAATAAACACATCCACAGCCAGTGACAGTTGCACAGTGACTGACTTTGGCCAGCCACCAGACAGCACCCTTGGCCGGATAAAGCAGGGGACGTTCAATCACAGCCTTGTATCAGACTGACCAACTGTAACAGAGAACATAAAATCAGATTCCAGATCTCAAAAAGTCGTGCTATTTTTGTTTATTGAAAAACTATGGAAAGTCCGTAATAATATTTCAACCTCTGGAGATGTGATTGTGATTGTTTTGTGTTTCAGGCTGCCTAGATCCCCCCCAGGCCTTGTGTAAGGTGTACAAGGGCTACACGCAAGAAGCTCTGGACAACGCTGTCAAGAAACTTGAAGCTGTTCTAGGGGTTTGTCTCAGTGTTCAGCTTTGTGTTGATTGCTGTTGAGTTCCGTTGCTTTATTAAATAAACAAAAATAGTTGAGCAAAGTGTGTTTGAATTTTATTTAATGTGTTTTATCTTTATCTGTAGTTTGATTTTGAAAGGGGAAATTAGGTTTCGATACAGATAATCACCGTAGAGCAATTCCAAAATCTAGTTTATCTAAACTTCTTTCAATTAGATGACACACTAAATAAGTATAAAGATAAGTCATACAAGGAAAATAAAAGGAATAACTGCAAATATGTTTTATAATAGTTTTCAAGCTAAAAATACTGTGGAAAAGCTCTAGAAAAGATTTCAAATGAATTGTTCCAGAGAGTTCCGGGACACTCTGTATATAGTGTCGACGAACTTCTCAAAACGTGTTCTGGGGGTTAGTATCGGTGCTCATTTTATGGTCCCGGCGTAGGTCTTACTGACGGCATAAATAGCTCATGTCTTCTAGAAAAATCTGATAATAACAGATAAGAAGAATTATAAAATACACGTATCCGTCAAACATAAAGGTGAATACGAGTACAATACAATTTGAATTTTACACACGGTTTTAACTACAACATCATTTGTTACTTCAAAATTCCAAATTACCAGCTGGAAAACTTTAACTGCCCAAAGGTGGGGGTGTAGCAATTTTGTAAAAGCCCCTTCTACCCTGTACTCCGTACATACTTACGGAAACCACAGACACAGATTTCGAAGTTGCATAGGAATATAATCTCCTCCCGGAAGTCCCGATAATTGTCTTTAAAATTTGAAGTCTAACGTGGCAAAGCACGTCACCGATTTGTCAGACTTCAACTTTGACGGACGTGATAAAATAGCTGACTTACTATGGTCTCGACCTTCGCTGGGAAGTCATGTCGATTAACGTCGTTTAACTCGGTCATCAAACAATTTCTGACCACTATGGATCATTCGATTGGTCCAAATGACGTGCACAAGTGCACCGATTTGTCATCACCGATAGGAGACTTCAACTTTGACGTTTTAGACGTTTCTTCCAAAAAGTCGAATGATACAAATCATGTCTCCACATGGCTTCAGAGCATCTTACAAAGCCTCTCAACCCCTCTTTTCATTCAGGTACTTTTCCTTCTTCACTCAAAATCGCAAAAGTCACTCAATCATAAAAAAGGGCGACCTTCTTCTCACGCAAAATTACCACCCAATCTCAATTATTCCAGCCACATTATAATGTCTAACTAAGTCTAACGCAGCAGGTTTATTTTTACAAGTGAAAAATATACAACGAAATCATCTTGTATACATTTAAAATACAATAGAACTATGTAGTTTTCATTTAACAATGATTAATATTGGAGTGCCTTAAGACAGGTTTCAACTTTTAAATTTCATAGTTTGAACACATATTTGTAACTTTTGCCTCAATAAATCACCGGTCCTCGTGAGAGACGGTTGTTTACGATTGATAAGTATTTTTATCAGTTTTGCACGTGTCAAGAGAAACGCACGTCAAAGTCTAGCGTGATATCTTCCATCCTTGACTTGAATTTAGATGTTTAATGTGTGAAGCTCAACGCTAGTACTTAAGAGTGATCCAACCCTGCTCCTGGTACAGTTGAACCGACGGTTTCAAGATGAAAGCCTTCTACGTGCTCGCCCTCCTAGCCGTCGTGGCTGGACACGTTCTCGCTACTGAAGATGGTGAGCTTACATAGTTGTATTTTTAGTTCTTGAAAAGTTAAGGTGACTACGTGGCCAGACGTGGAGGGGGGTTCGTCCCTACGGCCACGGCAGAATAACTCTTCTGGTGGAGAACAATGTCCTGGACATGCACTCTGACGAGATGAAGGTATGTTACTCCTTTTCCAAGCCATTAAGGATCACTATCCCGGGACGTCAGGAGTGGTTGCCTAATGGCAGGCCTATCCCTCGGGCACAAATGGAGTGGTACACCGATGGTTCTAAAGGTGAGAAGGGTACTGGGGCTGGCGTATGGTGCAGATGCCCTAAGATGGAAGCTTGTATCTCCATGGGAATGCATCACTCAGTGTTTTAGGCTGGGGTTACTGCAATACTATGGTGCGCTCAGAAAAACCTTAGACTTGGTTATAGAAACAAGTCTATCAACATTTTTTCGGATAGTCAAGCGGCCCTTAATGCTCTAAATTCCTGCGAATTTAGGTCCAGGTTAGTTTGGGACTGCTATAGTACACTTTCTCGATTGGGTACGCTCAACATAATCATATTGTGTTGGGTACCAGGACACTCGGGTATTGAAGGTAATGAAGGTGCAGACGCATTAGCTAATAATGCAGCAATCACAAAGCTAGTTGGACCCCAACCTTTTTGCGGAGTTCCCAGTAGTGCAGTCCATCAACTCATCAGAGCGTGGGTAAGAACGGAGCATGAGAGGCCGTGACAGCTTGTTCAGGGCCATCGCATGAGTAAGTTGGTTCTCTCTCTACCCTCCAGCACCATAGCATCAGATCTGCTCCACCTCAAAAGGGACAGACTGCGGCTGATAATTGGACTCATCACTGGTCACTGTGGCCTCAGATTGCACTTACAGAGGTACAGAACATTTTACACTTACATTTTACTTACAGTAAAGGTCCCAAACACTTTTAAGTATTCTATAGTGTATCCTTTACATAAAAAGGGTGAGTTCAATGACGTCAAAAATTATAGAGGCTTCCTGCATGCAGGAAGTGTGGCCTGCATGATGAAACTGCTGAACACATTATCTTCGACTGTCATGGTCTGGAGCACGAAAGAACGGCTACTTTTGGTGAGATGACTAAGGGTGGTAAGTTAGCGGAAGAGGGACTTGTGAGAAGGATTTCGGAGTTCTTAGAGGTCACAAATCTTTTTGAGTAGCATCTCTCTACACCAACACAAGGGGAACGCAATAAGTCCTAAGGGCTGACGTGCATCAGGATCAGACCGCCCCTTCTCAATGTAATGTAATGTGTAAAGATGACTACTCTAAACTAAAACATTTCATTTAAAATTTCAAACTGAATCGTTTAAGTAGTGTTTTATCATTACAAACATATTTAATTAGTACTTTAAAAAATAAGTCTTATTTAAGTTTTATCTGACTCAAGTAACGTGGATTAATGAAAGGGCATATATGAACAAAGATTCAACCTTTAAGTATTGGCAATGTGTTTCAAAACAACATAAGATAGATCAGAAAATTAAAACTGTTTTTTACCATTTACATTACAAGCTTTCTATATTTAAAAATCTAAAGTTGTTAATTTTTGAGTATTTACTGTATACAAAGTTTAAGAAGCTAACTCTTACGAATTAGGAATTATGTAAATTTAGATTATCCCTTATATTTCTAACAAAGGAGTATAAATGGGTTAAATATAAATTCCAGTTTATTGATTGAAAAAATTTGACTTAATGGTAGCTACAACCATTTAATATTTTTCTGGGTTCTCGGCGATCTAAAGACAGGTTGTCAAAGATTAATTTCATTATAACCAACGTTCAAACTGTCAAACACAGTAGGTGTGGAGAAAACCTAAGCGATACGTTTCTGAATATTTAAGTAACCCTGTTACATTTAAAAAAGCAAATTTCTTCATAGAGTGACTTTCTTTTGTCTTTAACGGTTGTATTTAATTGAAAAAACATTATATTTTGGCGTTAAACAAAAACGCCAGATTCTTGGATCTTCTGGACACGGAAAAAAATGTTTAAGAAACAATTATTTTATTAAATATCAAGGACATGAGTAAACTTGATTAAACCCTTAATACTCGTACTCAAGACACACGTATATTTAAAATTTGCATTGTACCATCAATAATCTGACATACGAGTCAGGCATTGTTGTACGTACATGAATGTATGTACACATACTATATACATACCTACTTATATCAATACGAGCTTTGAAAAAAAAGCTTAATTCGTGTTCTGGGGTCAGCCAGGATTGGCGCTCATTTCATGGTCTCGCATCTGGGACTTACCATGCTGACGGGACGAATATATATTATTTCCAAAGGAAATTCCATAATAATATTATATATTGATGATATGTAAAAGAATATGATGGTTTCGTCTGTTTCTTCTATGCGTATAATTACATTATACGAAGTTTATCTCCGCGAAAGTACCAAGCCTCGAATGAAATGAATTCATTTTTGAATAACCCCCAATTTTGAAATCAATCATATCACATAATTGTATTTATTTATAACAAAACCCCATTTAACACCAAGCAATAGGTAGCATCAAAAAATTGAAACGAAGATTTTCAACATTTTTATTCCACAAATCATATTACAGCGTCAGTGATTTTCTGGAAGATGATTTTGAATAAATTATTGAGGGAATTAATCTTTGCTACGTATTTTGATTATGTTCTTTTTGGTTCAGTCTATAAACCTTATGTGCTACAGATATGTAAATAAATAAGCTATGCCGACACGCAGCTAAGCACTATAATACCGTTGGTATGAGTGAATGGATTTTTTGTAATTTGTAACTCTAATTCGCTCCGCTCACAGCCTCGCTTTGGTCTAAGATTTTTGTATTTTACGATGGATGTCATTAGGCTGTTTGCTACGTTCACAGCCACGCTTCGGGCTTCTGTCCCAGACTGTTGGTTGAATTTCAATAAAATCGGACTTTTTATTCTTTTGTTAAAGCGGTGAATAACTTTTTTGCTGTATTTATGTATTGCAACAAAATTCATAGTTATTTTCAATTTCAAAAGTATCGAAAAGTATTACTGTTTTGATAACTAAACCTTCTTTAAGTGAAAAGTCCCGCCCAAAAGAGGGGTTGCGGTGGTACGATTAGGTGGGTAACGAACTCGACTGAGATATTTACACAAGAAAAATATTCAGCAAATTTGGTGAAAATCGGTAAAAAAATATGAATTGTAGAGATCACACTATTATAAAGAAAAGAAGATCAGGTTTGCCGATTTGAGTGAGACGAAAAATTCCAAATTGATACGAAAATTCCATAACAAAATGAATACGTTATGAATACGTGGTTAAAAATTAACCAATAATTTTTGGGAGTTCTTTGAGTAGATTTAGTTTTGGAATTTTTCGTTTCACTAGGGTCGGTCAACTGGTTCTTGAGATATGTATTTGGTACGGGTGGTCTGAGACACCCTGTACACATATTTATATAAAGTGTTGAACAGATGCTCAACACTTGTTCTGAGAGTCAGGATCGATGCAAATTAAACAACACCAAAACAAGGAGTACAAATCTTTGACCTTTTGTAATTATGAACTTGCCCTTAGCTCAATTTAAAAATCTAAAGACACTTTTGGTTTGAACCTTAGAATTTAGAACTCATTCCGCTATTATAGCGAAAAATCACCTTTTTGATCGCTACTTCGAAATGACCCAATGCATTTTCATAATATTTAGAATTTTGATGGATACTGTCAAATTACATATTTATTTCCAATGTTATAAGATTTTTCTTTTTTATGTAAAGTTGATGTTTTGAAACAGAAAATAATTTTAGTGACCCCACGGCTGGTACAGTTTATTTATTTTTACAATGTTGTTAATTATCTTGTTATTCTTTCAAATTAATTTATGCTTTGTTTCTCCTTTTGTTACTATTTGAAACGAAATATTTCGGGAACAAAATATTGTTATTATACAAAATATTGCAACAATAATATTTTTCCTGGTTCTTTCTTTCTTGTCGTCTATAGTATTGTAAGTTAAAAGTTTACAATTTTCAGAGAGTGCAGAAGTATGCCCCTCAGAGGAGCAGGAAGATAATGATGATTTAACCTTCATGGAGAAGATTGAACAACTAAAACATTTCTTGAGTAGAGTAAAAAAAAGTGCAACAACAAAGTTTAAAGAAATGATAGCTAAAGCAAAAGCAGAGTTTGAAAAACTCAAGGGTACCGATGAGGAAGACATTACTGTCGAAGTTGCTGACCTGGGAAACAAAGTGGACATTGACCTACTAAAGGGTTACAAGGATTCAAGCTGGTTCAACAGGCGTAGCCAAAAACAATCCTCCGAGTCCGACACTGATGGGACAGCTGATGACGGTAATTGTACATGATCAACCACCGATCAACACTATTTCTGATTTGTCACCCTGGATAAACAATTTTAAATAAATACACCTTTGTTAAACATTGTCCTTTATTTCTCCCGTATCGACTCAAGGTCAAAATACATTATAAGCTTGTAAGAGCATAATAAGTTCGAAAATAAAATTTTTCGAATTTCCAATACCCCATTTTGTTTTTAAAAAATGTAAACAATATATTCTTTTTGAAATTAATTATCATAATTTATTAGTTTAGCATGTAACAGATATTGTGTATTTATGTTACAAGCGAAAACCACAAACAATAAAAAACTAAATATAAATACCCCATCCCCCAAAAGAAGGGTCCCACAAGTCCAATTTTGGTAGTTAACACACTCGACTGAAATGTTAAAAAAACGAAAATTTTTACTAAATTTGAAGAAAATTGAACACGGTGTAAATATTACAAACATAATTTAAACAATACTTAATATATTCTTAATTTTTAAACGCCAAAAGCTCATTTTGTTTTTTAAAAATTATAAGAGCAGATTAGAAAGAGAAGAAAAGAAAAAGTGTATTTATCAAACAAATTTTGTTTTACAATTAGGGTTTGTACACTTTAACAAGCAAAGATGTAAGTTCTCTCTCAGAATTTTGATAGATATTGAAGAAATGAATATATATATCATTATACTATATGAATTTAACTATACTTAACTATAAATGCTAATAAAACTGCTACAAATCAAAAATTAAACTCTTATTTATCTTTCCAGGTAATTTTCAAAAAGTCCCAAGGCAAACCAATCCTCCCATTTAAGTACTGCTCAAATTCCACAAACTCTAAATATTCTTTCCAAGGTAACATTTTCTAACGTTTTTAAAATTGGACATTTAGCCATGAAATGATACACAGACTCATTTTCGTTTAGATTACATAAACTGCACAGATAGTTTGTTATCAATTCATTATCAATCCATGGCTTGTAGTTTAAATTGATAAGCTCTGCCTGAGCCTTAATTGCCCAAGCAATAGTGGACATGCTATAGTTGTCTGAGAAGAACTTTTGTCTCCGAGGGCAAGGTCGAGGTTAGGTCATATTGTAATGGTACTGGGATGTGCGAGCCCTACCTATCAAATCCTCTCCCATCTCTCTGTCTCTAATATACGAACAATTTGAATAAACTGTTGGTTATGGAGAAATCCATCTAATTCATGTCTCCCTAGCACTTTCCAAATTGGCCCAAATTCCTCGATTAATTATTTGTTTTAGAATTAATCAGTCGGTTTTCTGTTAAATTAAAACCTTTCTTAAAAGCTTATATTTACACCAATGTTTTGTTTTTCAAACCTGGTATAACACATAACTAGGCGTATTAGCAAATTCAACATTTTTTGACAAAATTTTGCTGTGGGCTTTACAATAGGACTTTTTATTAGTCCCCAAACACTCATAGAATTGACGTATTATTAGGAGTTAAAACACCTTATCTTAACACTTAATGAACTCCTTTATTGTTTAAAGCTTGTTCCAAAACTAATTGCAAAGTTTGCACTTTTTGATCTTTTGAAATGCGCTAAAGGTTTGAAGTTAAAGTTACACCTAAGTACCTATACTCGACCTCTAGTTCTCCCTTATAAACTTTTCATTAAAAGAATCTGCCTCCATTGCGAAAAACTATTATTTTAGATTTATTTAAATTTACTTTCAAATTCCAAAGTGCACAAAATTTTCTAGTTCTTTACATGTGTTGAAGCCCTGCTGCTGACGGACTAAAAGAATGTCGTCCGCGTACATCAGCAATTCACCCTTTCTCTACAAAATTAGCCCTCCAGGGTCAGGCAAATGTCAAATAAGGAAAACTTAGGGATATACCCTGCCTGATCTATATTGGTTAATGTTACACCCTCCTTACACCATACGGAAGACTCCGGAAGAAAAGTTCCGTATAAACGACATTCCTATAGCTGATAACTTAATAACAAGCTCCTATCTCTGATGAAAAGTCTACAAAGAACGCGAACAACTTCCCACCCTTTTGTCTCAACTTTGCCATACACGATAAATTGAATAATATTGTCCAAGTTGAAAACCTTGCCTAAACCCATTGAAATTCAGAAATAATCCGTTTTTCTACCCATGAGAATTCTATTATATACGTTATAAATTTTAGCCAAACAATAAAGATAACCCTCTATAATCATACCAATTTCTGTTACCTTTCTTAAATAATGGGAAAAATTGACTTTTAAATGATCTGGTAACTTTTAGAACAGATTTTCTTCTGGTCATTTTGTACCACCCACCTACTACGAATTCTAAAAACAAGGAGCTTTGTTATTTTTTAAATTTTTAAAACAGCTTTAAACTCTTACGGAAACGTTAAGAGCAGTTATATATATATATATATATATATATATAAATATAAATAAACAAAAAACGAAAAGAACAGATTATCTTTCCTTACCCACCCACCTAAACAATGAAAAACAAGAATGCAATAATATGGTACCTTTGATTTTAAAACCAGTTGGTGGGTTTGTTCTAGATGTTCTAGCTTTAGCATTTTAAATTCATATGGTACTTTGCAAATGCCTTGAAGTGAAAAACATGTCTGGAAATCCTGTTGGTAAACTTTTACCTCTTTTATATATATATTCATAAAGAAAACCACTTCAAGAATAATACAAAACCATTATAGGTTTTCTAGGAATTTGAGTATAAGTAGTAAAATAAACTAAGTTGTCCTTACTAGTAAATGGTACTAGCAAACTAAACTTGTTTAGAAATTCACAAACAACAAAAACCACATAGTCAAAAACAACATAGGCTTTTGTTATAACCGGTAAGTTGTAAGGTGTGAAGAGTAAGCTGATAATAGGATCAAGTACATTGTTTTGGGATATAACTGCGTGGAAAGTGTAATCAAACGTTATTCAGGGTCGGGCAAAAGTATGGAAACTCCTTTATAACTTTTTAAAAGTTTTTCAGCGCAACCGAAATTGGTACATTTAATTAGAGGAAACATAAGTAACTTTTAATGCATACAGATATTTTTCCCCAGTTTTCAAAATGGGGATGGGGATAGAAGGGTATCCCCCCAAATTTTCATAAGGAATCTCCATCGAGTGACACCTCATTTTGAAGGTATTAGAAAATGTTGATGAATGCTGAAAACTAGACGTCTCTATCTTAACCAAAAAAGAAATGGTGTCCATTTTAAGTTAGACAAATTTGTACTATGCGAAAGTGTGAAAACGCCTTTCCCAATCACCCATTTTGAAAACTGGGGCAAAGTATCTGTATGCATTAAAAGGCTTCTTTTTTTCTACTAATAAATTGTACCAATTTGAGTTGCGCTGATAAAACTAGTTAAAAAGTTATAAAGGCGTTTTCACACTTTCGCACAGTACAAATTTGTACTATTTGAATTGGGGGATCACAACTATTGGGAGATTAGGGGGGGGTGAAATAAAACATTTACTTGTGTAAAAACGGTTTACGTTGATGCGTTAGAATTTTATTTCGTGAAATTAAAATACAGTGTACTATATTATTGAAAATACAGTAGTTGAACAATGTTTAATTAACCACTAACATTTACTAAATTTTTTTGTCGTCAAAAGATGATTATCTCAGTTTAAAACCCTTATAATTATTGCTTAGGGTCCTAAAGATGTGTTGATTGTATTTCTATGCATTTCTTCCTTTATTTATTCTTATCACCAAATAGTCTATATACATATTTACACTATACATATTATACACATATAAACTATTTAGTGATAAGAAGAAAGAAGAAAAGAAGAAGAAGACACTTGAAAATGGGCAACTTATGCCCGAAATGCATCGTGTGAAAGAATCAACACATCTTTAGGACCTACAGGCAATGAGGTATTTATAGAACTTAAAGAGGTTTTAAACTGGGATAAATAAATTCTTTGACATTGAAAGACTCCTCTATGGTTGGTTAATGTTAGGGATTAATTAAACATTGTTTAATATACTCGTATTTGTTCAATAATGCAAAGGAAAAACACTTCCTTTGAACAGTAAAAATTCAAGTTGGGATTAAACCGAAAATAAGTATTTACTATGTTTATGTTTTAGAAATCAACTGATGTTTATGTTCGATACACTTTAAACTGCTTTACCACATTATTCAAGAGACTTTGTGTTTTTCGAGAAGTTTCGCTAATGGTGTAATTCAATAATCTTTTATAATATTCATCAGTCAAAAAGTCAAAAATTCTGATACATGATTTGATGCTTACTTAATTTAATTTTCTCGAACTTTATAAAACTGGGCTAGTACACGATACAATTAATTCATAAATTCAAAAACTCAATTTCAAATTTCCTAACCAAGATCCTAATATTTATACAAAAATCAAGATGTCGAAGACTTTATTTACGTAAACTATATAAATATTAACAGTAATTAGTGTTTGAGACAAAGAGCTATTAATTACAACGCAATCAAGAATGTTGTATGTTCAGTTAGTAAATTATTGATGAAAAGACAATTTGATGTATACGGTACATTGAACATGAATAGTTTGCGTACATACTGTTTGAATCACACTTTAGACTTTTGATTTTATACAGGGCAAGTTTTAACTAGTGTTTTAAGAACGCTTTTCTTAACATAAAAGTTGAGTACAAGCAATTGAATTAGTAGTAACTTAAACAAAACCAAATATTCATGTGGTAGGACTAGTACGATACATAAATATCTGGAACTAAATAAATATCCTTTTATATTATTATAAATATTCAGGTTGGAGATTGTAAACACCCAGATGTTTCTTTATTAAAGAATAAATATAGTGAGGAAATAACGAACTGTATAGCTGTTGGAAACAGGGTTTTCTACGTAAATGCATCACATTTTACTAAAATCAGCACTTTGAAAAAAAGTACAACTTTAATTGTAATGATGATAACATGTGCATCAGAAATCTGCATATAGCTTTGAAATATATAGAAGTACTAAAGGCATTTGGAAAAAAGGTCTTGAGAAAAGTGTTTTGATCTGTAAAAAGAATTGTGGAATTGGGTAATCTGACCAATAATGAAACTATAGGTACATTTATTAAGCTAGCTAGGAACAGATGTTTGGGCACATGTATCAGCTGAACAACCTTGAATACTAAAAGCTACGTTCTAGAGAAGGATGGAAAATAAAAGAAGAAGAGGAGAAACCCAGAAAAGATGGAAGCAATACGATGCAGAACTAATAAGAATCTAACTAGAGTGGGTTTCAGAAACTGAGGACAGATTATAGAATACATTTTATTGTTGTGAGGGAAGCCAAGGTTCACCATGTATAAGGTAAGGTAAGGTTCGTACTACCTCCTTCAGCGGCCCTTCCCTTAGATATTGTAAAAGTAGAAAACATACAGTATGTCCAAACAGACTAAATAATGAAACCATTAACAATTACCAAAATAATTGTTTCGAAATGGCTTTGAACCTTTTGAATATTTCTGGAAATGTTAAATGTATTCCACAAGTTTGACTAAACCTCTATAAAACGGTCCTCTTGAAATGTTAAACTCTTTGTTAGAATTTTTTAAACTAACTTGTAACGTCTCCATTTATAATACGAAAACGTTTCTACTGAAAAGCTGAAGAGATAGAGGTGCCTTTTATAGCGCGTAAACTGGGCCAGTTTATCCAAGAGTATTTGAGTGAATAAAGAAACCTTTTTGAAAAAATGATTTTAAAACACACAAAACGTTTCTGGACTGTTAAGAGGCGGTAAAAATCTGTTCGCACTGACCTTCTTGAAGATGATGAGCTGCTGCTGGGTGATCTAGGACTGTGAAGATGATGCTAAAACACTCGATTTTAATTATTTAATTATAGTTGCCATTGGTAAAAGTTCAAAGTTAAAAAGGGTGCCAAATTAAAAATATTACTGAGACCGGTATAAAAGCGTGCGGTTCGTATGTCTAGCCGAGTGGTCAAAGTTCAGTTTGCTGAGGCTTGGACGGAACTGTACAGATAGCAGTTTGGAAGAGATTGCGGACTATTGTATTGAAATGGGACTACAAACATTATGCCAGGAATACGGCACAGTATATCAGTTGTAGACAAGAAAAGTATAAAATATATGATAAAAGTAAAAATTAATTAAAATGTATAAGTAGTATAAAAATTCAAAGTTAAAATAATTTTAAATTGAATTGTTTTTATTTCAATTTAAAATTATTTAACTTTGAATTTTTATACTACTATACATTTTAATTAATTTTTTTTCTATATATTTTATATCTACAACTGATGACAGTTTAGAAGAAACGTTTTGTGTGTTTTAAAATCATTGAAACATCATTTTCAGTGGTTTTTTCCAAAAGTTTCTAACCACTCAAGTCCGAAATTGTTCACCCTTACTCCTGGTGGACTGATCTTCCGGTTAATGAACCTAAACTAGAGATTTACAAAATAATCATAAGGTAAACAACGTTTTATTAGATTATTTCTGAGTTTTATTCGAATATTTCTGAAACTGTCTTTAAAGTCAACACGTACGATTAATATAAATTGGATTAATGTATCTTACTCAAATTTGTCTTTGTCTTTGATAGATATTTTTATATTATAAGTTGGATAATAGTTTTGTTTAATTGTGATTGAACTTAAAATAATATTGTATTTTACAATATCCACCAATTTACTAAAATTTTGAAAGTACATTGAGTTCTTTCAAAACGGCGGCCAAAATGTGGTTTTTCGCTATAATTGAGGAATGTAATCCTATTTCAATGAAATTGGAATTGTGTTATCGCTTGAGATTTAAAACTTGCAGTCAAAACACGGAAGTCTGAGGCCGAAGGCCGAAACGAGGCTGAACGAAGCAAAGTAGAGTGACAAATTGCAAAGACAATTCGATTGACTCATGCCAGCAGGTCTTTAGCGCTTAGCTGTACAAATGTACATGATTCATATGAGAGAAGCGTTTGTGCAGATTCTATTTATCAAACAGAATACCATAGTTTAAAAAATATAAATATATTACATTAAAATATCGGTTGATTCATTTGTATCGTGGCATGATTCTCTAAATTTTGCTTTTGATGGTACTTTGATAACATACTTTTGAAACTTTACTAAAGGTCTGGAAATCTTTGTTTATATACCCAGTTTACCCAGAAAATAATACTGTAGGAAATATAGGGTTGAATCAACACAAAATATGTCATTCATAAGATTTCGCTAATACAGTGATATGATAAATTTCGTAGTAAAAACCTTCCCGATGTTATTTAGTTATACGAGAAAAGAAAATCTCGTACTAAAACAGATTGCATCAATGTGATGTTCCACAAGAGTTTTTTGAGTTTTGAGATGCGGAGAACATCACCTGAAGTGGCAAGGGGGAGGTGATGCCGAAAGGTCAATAAGGTCCCTTGTTATTCCAGTTCTACCTGGGGACTGACCACTGGCCCAGTTCAGTAGCAACCTTTGGGGTCGACCTAAAATTTCTTTGAAAAGGATTAACAACTGGCCCAGTTCGGTATCACCCCATAAATAGTTGGACCGAATGGTGTAGTGGTCAGCATAATTGCCTGCAAGTGAGAGACCCGGGTTTAAGTCCCGGTTCGGTCCAAACATTTTTGTCTTCAAATTTCTTTAGTTATAACTTAGTAATAATTTCTCCGCATATGAAAAATAAATAGATACAAATAGATACGTGGGAAAGGTCTTCATATTTACTACTGAGGAACAGGATGCCAGACTAAGTCAAGATGCCTTCTGAGTACTGACTACGTCTCGCCAATCTGGACTCGCCATCGCGGAGTGCGCCACGGCTTAAACACATTTTTTAGAGCCCACTTTAGAACTGTACCGTGCAATCGGCTAAACTCTTAAACAAATTTTCACCGCCATTATTTTAGTTGATTTTTAGTTATAAGAGTTCCTAATTGACTTAAAAACGTTACAGACAGACAGGAAAAATGTTTTTAAGTCAGTTTCGCTATTTACAATTTGTAAGAAAACTTGATAAATCTGGATTATTTTCATTGTACAAACGGAAACCAAATAAGTGTTTATCTGGGTTCGAATACCTTGTGAGGGTCATAGCTACTCCCACCGTTCCGGCGTTTTAGAACCCGCTTTGTTTCCTACCATTTATTTTGGGGATGTTATATGGACATGAAATGTAGCTAAAGACACACTGCGTAATGGGCTTAACATTTAAACGAAGTTTCCCCGCCATAGCTTCTGTCAATTTTGAGTTATAAGCGGTATAATAAGCCTTAAAGACGTGCTCAATGTCCACTTTGGTCCCTCGATATTTACTTTGTGGATGTTCTACGTATATAAAATATAGCTAAAGACACACTGCGTAATAGGCTTATTTATATTTTCATTGTTTAATTTTTGATTTAGAAAATTAATGTTACGCTATTATGTTGTAGTACTTTTAAACGTAAGGGATACACTTGTCACTTATTACACATTTACAAAAATGTAGCTAACACTTTATAATAATGTAGTTAAGATTTATTTAAAAGTATGTAAACAGGGTGATTCTAAAATAGGGCGCCAAATTTCAGAAGTGGGTTCCTTATGCAAAAATAATGAAAAAAGTTCCTATAAAATGGGTCTTAAAATTCTTCCTCACCCCGGTAGCCACCATTTTGTATTTTTTACTTAAAACTTTTATCTTCAGGACGGTTTGACCGATTGCATTCAAACTTGGTATGGTGTTTATCTGTCATAAGGTAAATTAAAGAAAAATCATGATTTCATAAAACCTTACCGGAGGAACGAGGCTACCGGAGTAACGTAGAATTTTAGGGCCCATGCTTATAGGAACATTTTTCATTGTTATGGAACCCACTTTATGTGCTTTTATGAATAAAGTTTGTTTTGCCTCCTGAATTTTGGCGCCCTATTCTAGAATCACCCTGTATACGTGTTAAACCAGACACATGTATCATGTTTGTTATTTTTAATTTTAGCTGTTAAGTTACTATAGTCGGAGGGTCCAGAAAGGATCCTATAAAATACAAAAAGAATGTTCTACTTTCAAACAACTCTCCTTCATTAATTATAACTTAGGAATAAATAAATTAAATACTAGTTAAAATAGCACTTTCCAAAGTTTGTATTCCTTGGTACACTTCTATAATGCTCACTATGTCCTTCCATGACTGCTCGGCAAAATCTACCCGATAATCAAATTCGAAGTAAATAATGATTTATGGATTTGACTGCAAGTCTGATACGGTTCCAAGGCATCTACATTTTTTTTAGAGTGGGTACGTAAACTTTCACCCTTACATATCCCCACAAAAAAAAATCAGGAAATGTAAAATCTACTACGAAACTCTTGCTGAACTGAACTAACACACTTTTTGGACATTCAAGAACGCAAATTATCTTGTGTTGAATGGGCAGCCATCTCGTTGGTAAAAAGCGGAAATTACCTCTCAGTATATATGTAAACAAACATTAAGACTTCCTCTTTTTAACAATATGTAAAATAATCATAAAGCACTCATACTATAAAAGTTACAGAAGCATGAAAGTAGGATAGTCTTTTTGAATAACCATGTACTGTGTAGCAAAAAGTGGGAAGGTTATGGAACAGGCCAAGGAAGGAAATGAGTCTGCTAGCATCATGCTTGGGCGAAACATTTGGCTTTCGAGTAGGATGAGGTTGGATTTTTATCTTTATTCACCTAAACCTGTCGTCTCCAAATCCCTTCACTGTTCTTCAGAGTTCTTCTAAAGAGATCCAAACCTAAGGTAATTAATAATGTTCACTTTCTTTTTAGAGTAGCTTTCTGACAATTGACTCTCAAGAGTGAATCTTATTTAAACAACCTCTAATTAATTCTGCTCTTAACTCCCTTACGAAAGGAAATGTCGTACTGAGGAGCAAGAAACATACTAGCTTTATACATGATTTCTCCATGTTATGTTCCAGTATCAGGTTGTCTGCACAGGTACAAGTAATAATAAGATTCTGATTTTGGGATAACAAAGTTAATAAATAGCATCCGTTTTTACTCAAGGAGAAAAATATCATCTGTATTGATGATATGTATTTCCTTAGGAATAAAACCGCAAAGTTACCATGTCTATACACGTGTCATAACCAGCTGTTTTTAGAACATAATGAAAAACATCGGAGTACTCGTGGACAGGTTTCAACTTTTGCATTTCATAGTTTAACACATATTTCTAACTTTTGCCTCAATAAATCACCGGTCCTCGTGAGAGACGGTTGTTTACGGTAGATAAGTACTTTTATCAGTTTTGCACGTGTCAAGAGAAACGCACGCCAAAGTCTAGCGTGAAATCTTCCATCCTTGACTCGAATTTAGATGTTTAATGTGTGAAGCGCAACGCTAGTACTTAAGAGTGATCCAACCCTGCTCCTGGTACAGTTGAACCAACGGTTTCAAGATGAAAGCCTTCTACGTTCTCGCCCTCCTAGCTGTCGTGGCTGGACACGTTCTCGCCACTGAAGATGGTAAGCTGAAATAGTTGTATTTTTAGTTTTTAATCCAAAGTTTGGGAATCTAATTACTTTTAGTAGTTTTCTAGTACCAGAAAAAGTGTTTAGCTAGAAAAGTCTAAAATAAGTTTTTGCTTAAGCTTTAACTTACGAATGTCAAGTTTACTGGGAGTAAAGGGTTCGTATTAATAAAAGTTTAACGATCCAATGGGTTTGAAAACTATCCACACATTTCAAAAACTGTTGACATTGTTATTTACCTTGTACAAAACATTTTCGTACCTACATATTTTAAAGTTTGATAATTTCCAAGTAACTAGTTTATTAACTACTGAAATACTTAGCTAATCTGTGTTGAAATAAGACGTATTTTTACAGTTGGCGTAGAACTAATTTATTGGAACTAAAGAATTTAAAATTACATCAGTTCACGATGAAAAAGTAACAATAGGACTAAACATAATTTTCAATACGTTCTAACTCATTTGACTTATTAGTAGTTACAACGTTTGAATACTTTTCTGCACTGCAGGCTATCTAAAGGGTTTCAAAGTTTTTTTATTTATTTGTCAATGTACAATAAGATAATTGTTTTGACACTTAAACTACAATAACACAAAATAATTAAATTTCGTACTATTCAACTTTCGAACTGTCAAAACCCGTAGGCGTGGAAAAAAGGTATGAGTCTTTTTCGAATATCAAATTAACCGTGTCACATTACAAATATTAAACATTACTTAAACTTTACTCAGTGATTCCTTCATAGTCAAGGTTTTGACGGTAGAACTTTCTTGAATATGATAGAACACTGTAGTTAAAAGTTGGACCAGGTATACTCTTTTTGAGGGTGTATTTTCAAAGCGTTTTCCGGTAGAATCTGGTAGGACTTTATAATCCGGCGTCTAACAAAATTTAAACATATAATCTTGGATTGCCTGAAGACGGCTTATTTCAGATGTAAAATAATGTTATAGAAAGCATTCTTTTATTATAAAAACAAGAAATTGAGTATACGTGATCAAACTCAAATTAAGTGATTAGGTTAAACTGTTTTGACAATCGGAAATCATACTCACCCGTGTACTAACTGTAATCGGGTATTACAATCAGGCGCTTAACTTCTGTTGAAAATGCAATGTTATTAGCTAAAAGTGCCAAATTTAATCTGTTTTTGATACAACATCAATAAAGTATATCCCTTTAATTGAGCCTGGGGTAGACTTCGAGTGTTTAGAAGATTTAGTGATACATGAAATTGGGACGGTAAAAATGTAATCGAGTTAACGTAAAACGATTTGACACTTATTTGCATCCAACTACTCTACTTAATTTAGTTTTTGGCTTTCCGTACCTTAAAAACAATTTGCCATTATGATTGTGCAGTCGCTGACTATTTAAAGAAAATACGGGAAATTAAAAATAATAAAAAGTAAAATTGTAAGGCAATTCTGATAAAAAGCGTGGAAGTAGGCCGAAGATTTCTGGTAGGTAGTACAATCTAAAATTCCATTTGAATATTATAGTATTAACATGGCTTTCAGTGCTGCCAAATGAAAGGTGAAACTTTGTCTAGGTAGTAAATTGGAGGGTGACAATTTCCGTTTAGACGCAAAACATGAGATGCAGGCATATAGCAATTGGATAATTTAGAAAAGAACTTGGTTATTTTGTCTGCTTCTACCATGAGCTTAATAACTTTAGGCCTCTTTCAGACGTTACGACTTTTCCTCGTGCGCCGGATACGGCACAGCGCGAGTGAGTTTGATTACAATGGCAAGCGACCGTGTCCGGCACATCTGAACTGATCTATATGATGTAATTGTAATCAAACTAAGACGTGGTTTTCCTCCACTATTAAGCCTCGAATTCAAGGAGTTCTCTTACTAACATCGTTTTTTGAGACCAATCGATTTTAAATATAAACATCTTCTTATAAATATGAGTAGCCTGTACCTCTGTTGGTTGAAAGGGAGACATTTACACCCTGATTACCATTTTGTGTCTGCTATCACGTCTTCAGAAGAGTTAAAATGTGTACATTTGGGTGTTTAAAACTACAATCTTTACATTGCAGTAAGTGAATAGTAAAAAAAGAAAAGTGGTTTTAAATGGCACAAATTGACGTCTGAAGATGCAGCAACGGTCTCGAAACAACTTTCAGCGTGTAAGCCTAATTTATCCCCACTCCCTACCAAAAAAAGTCTACGACTGTAGATACAAGGAGGTGCATTTTTTATATCAATCTGTCAAATGCCTTGAAATTATATTAAATGGATATATTTACTTTTAATTGATCGACTGCACAAGCAAATTCAACTAACGCGTTGTGTATGAAGGTGTTATTTTATGTCGGTTCTCTTAACACAGGTAATAAGTTATTGCAGTTAAATTAGCCCGTTAAATAATATAAACTTCGGGGTTTAAAGTTTATTTAAATATATAAGTAAGATCTTTATAATTTTCAGAGAGCTCAGAAATGGTGTGCCCCTCAGAGGAGCAGGAAGATGTTGGGCCGACCTTCAAGGAGAAAATTCACTCTGCATGGGAAAAGCTGATGGACAAGCTAGAAGACAAGCTTGAAGGATCGGAAACTATGGGTTCGATTTTGTACAGTTATACAGTCGTATAGATTTAAGTCGTAGTTGTAGTTAAGGTCTTCAAGCTGTAGAAAACGAAGCATGCAATTATATTATTGGACAGCCATTGACACTACATTGAATTAATTTCAAATCAATAGATTTGTTACAGAAGCAAATACAACAAATGCGTAAAATAAGAAGATATAATTTCATGTCGGTACTATAAAAACATCCACTCAGTTTTTGCAGTTGAAACAACCATTGAAATACAATTAAACAGCAAAACAATAACAATTACAATTTATTAAGTCAGTGTACAAATAATGTTTTGTGTTGACTTGTAATGAAAGTGGATAAGATACAGAATTAGTGAAATGGACGGTGAATTACAATGAAAGAATGTATAATGTACTTAAGCCACCGGTAAAGACTATTTAGAGGACTAAAGAATATTGTCTAGGTATTTCCTACAGCAATCTTATCTTTATTTCTTTTAGTGATATAATTCTAAATAGCTAAATCGATTCTGCAATTACTGTGTTTTACTTTGTTACATATTTTAGATTAAGGTAAGCTAGCTGGCTCTGCAATAAACTCTGCTACATAGTAAAGAGCCTTAATAAGCAAATGCTCTTGAATTTCCTTTTGAACAAACCCAATTCCGGTAATAAACATTTGATCTCGTTGGGGAGATTGTTTAGAAGATTCACACCAGCCTGCATCGGTAATATTTCATACATTTGTAACTTATAGCTATCTTGACGAAATGTAGAATTTGAGCGAGTGGCATACGATTGAATATGCCTATCTTGGCTCTGCAATAAATCACAGTTTGAAACACAATATAGTACAGTTTCAAAGATATACAAAGATCTCTACACGATTTTCTTGACGATAGATTACAAATAACTCGAATGGCAGATCTTTGGAGGATAAATGCTCTTAACAGTTTTTTTCAGCACAGCTACCCTAAAATATAATTCCGTGAGACATCGGGATTGTATCACTTCATAGTAGACTTTAAGTGCATTTATGGAACATAAATCTTTCATTAGTCTAAATAGAAGTATACCAGATGACATTTTTTTACAAATATGGTAAATTTGGCTATCCCAACATAAAGCTTTATCAATATATAGTCCTAAAAACCTTGTGCAATCGACTTCATTGATAATATGTTCTCCTAGTGAAACCAATGCACTGTCATTATTAATCCAAGGGTTCAAGTTAAAATTTATGCAGGTAGTTTTTCCAGATTTATTTTGAGGTTTAAGTTTTCAAAATACTGTGCACATGCATTAAAGTTAGCATTTCTTGACATATCTAGTTGTTCAACTGTTCTGTTACTGAAATTCAATGTTGTATCGTCAGCATACTGAATAACGCCTACTGAAACAAGGATGCTTAGAGGAGAGTTTCTGGAAAGGCTGTATTTCTTGAGAACTATATACAGATAACTATAAACACCACAAAGCAACACCTTAGAGTACTAAAGGCTAAGATACATTCAAGTATTGACATGATATATCCCAAAGTGTACTTTAAGTAACATTAAAAAGATTGGAATGGAATGAGAAAGCGGGTACAATAGTGAAGTCTATTATATATATATAAGTATATAAGTAAGAAGAGCAATAAGTTTATAATGTTTCAGAGACTGATGACCCAGAAGACGAAGAAGATACTAAGAACACTTTCAGTGAGAAGATAGAACAATTGAAAACAAAGCTGAAATCCTACTGGACCGAGATGAAAGAAAAGCTAGTAGAAAAGTTGAAAAAAATGAAACAGGAAAACACGGGTGCGATTTTATACAGTTGTACAGACGTATATACATATTATATGTATATAATGTATATATATATATATAGTATACGGGTATATACGTATATACGTTTAAATTCTATACGTGTATATTTGTTGTTATACTCTTGTTTCTGACTTTATTGCAACTTAAGGGTTTATAGATATGAACGTTCGTATACGTGTGTTAATGAGTGAAACGAAAAATAATATAATGAAAGGTATAATGGGCATATATGGCTGAGGCAGGAAAACCAATTTAGTTGCCGCAGGCTCAAGCACAGATAGCGCTGTGGGCACTGCTGTCTCTCTCCCCTTTTGGTTTGACGCACTCGAGTTTGTTCGTTACATGTGACAAAATCGTGCAATTTTTGAGAACGTATGAACTTGAGATTCCCTCGCCCCGCTATCTGTGATTCAGCTGTCGAACTTGTCGATTTTAATGCCTCAGCCATTTGGCAGCTGAGCGCTTTCTAACTACCATCACATAATCTTTGGGGTAACATATTTACGTATGTTAAAGAATTTTTGATTTTGCAGTTAAAACTATTAAATGTTAATTCAAGTTGGAAAACTATTTGCTGGTGAGACCTTTCAGACGATGTTTCTATCTTCAAACCAAAACACCAACTGGTAGAAACATCGTTCCTGAAAGGCCTCACCCAGCAAATAAAACATTTATTGGACAGTTAGTTTTCCAACTTGTAATTAATTGTAAATTCCAATAGGAAGCTGTCTCCTGACTATTAATTATTGTTGCTGTTTCTATTTGGGTTCCAGGCTAATGAGAGGTTGTCAAAGGTGAATTTCGTTGTAACTAACTATTGCAATGTCTAAGTAGGGGTGGAGAAAAGCTGGAGATCTTTTTTGGAATGAAAAATTAAGCGTGTTACATTGTAAAATATTAAGCTTTTACAGTTTTTACTACTTTAACGTTATAACCATAGGACCTTTACATATGTTATTATATACGGAATTTGATCGGGTACAGTCCGATCTCTTTGTGTTTTCAATAACTTCTATAAAACATTATATTGCGGCAGAAGAACAGATTCTTGTACTATTTGAATACGGCTTGTGTCGGAACAGAAAAAATTATTTTCCTACAAAAGTAAGAAGATGGGCTATACCTAAAAAACATAAAGTGCTTAAGGCACGCTTTTTTGACTTTGTTGACCCGACTGAATACCCAGCTATAGCTCGTAGACAGGAAGTAATAAGTGTGTTTAAGTGGCACCAATAAATGTCTGAAAATCTACAGAAGCAAATACAACTAACGCGTTGCATAAGACGATG
Source organism: Matsumurasca onukii (assembly GCA_018831715.1). Taxonomy (NCBI): domain Eukaryota; kingdom Metazoa; phylum Arthropoda; class Insecta; order Hemiptera; family Cicadellidae; genus Matsumurasca; species Matsumurasca onukii. The sequence continues at coordinate 20,517,005 of CM032062.1, read as the reverse complement.
TAATTTCATGTGGGTACTCTGAAAACATGAAACCAGTTATTGAAGTTGAATAAACCGATTAAATACATTTAACTAGCAAAATAAGGGCGCTCCCAATGACGGAGTTGACTATAAACACCAAAGACCTTACGCCTAGAACACCTAGGGCTGAAATACATTCAAGTAGTTGCACGAAACGCCTAAAGTATAGTTTTAATATATAAGTAAAAGTTTATATTCTTTCAGATAATACAGATACTGACTGCCCCCCAGAAGAGGAAGAAGAGACTGAGATCGCCTCTAATGAGAAGTTAGAAAAACTAAATCAGGTCTGGCAAGAAACAAAATTAAAACTTAAAAGCGGCTGGAATAAATTGAAAGAGAAGCTAAAGGAAGAGTTATGTAAAGACGACGAGGAAGACACGGGAAAGATCATGTCGATGTGAGTGATCTTGGAAGAAATTGATGATGGTGAATGTCCGTAATCAAACACCAACTGACATTATTCATGGTTTGTCACACTGAAAAAAACAATATTAAACAGATGCACGTTGGTTGTATTAATATTTAAGTCTATTTATTTGACTTAACCTGTATGTCAATGTTAATGATATTTTTGTAGAGTGGTCATCAGCTGGTTTAACTTATTTTATTTTGAACTTTAACACTGACTCAAAGCAGAGATTATGTTATAACAGGTATATGCGCTTAGGTGCGGAATGGCTGAGTCTGGAAAATCGACATAGTTGCGGCAGCCAGAGCGCAGATAGCGCTGCAAAGAAATGTCTTAAAACGTATGCCTTTGACGCAAGTGAAAGTTCATTCATTCTTGAAAATTGCACAATTTGGTTACATTCAAGTAACCGACATCAGAAAAATCCGAGCATGTGGTGCCGTGAGGGGAGTAAGTTGGCGAGAGACAACAAGGCTCACAGCGCTTTCTGTGCGCGGGCTGCCACAACCATGTTCATTTTCTGTCTCAGCTGTTCAGCATCTATGCGCCATCTACCTACTGTAACATAATACAAAAAATATAATACAGACTGCTAAGCTCAAAACTAGGTATACTTAAGTTTCTTTAAAGTTTTAAAACATTCATTCACATTTATCTTTCATTATTATTTGCTTCATGACAAAAAGTATTGCTAGTCACTCGGCCCAAAAGTGTCTTTTTGACACTGTGTCTATTAACATCTTTCGCTGTGCCTCGGAGGTTAACTTGACCTCGTATAAATGGTGTCACTTTAGGACCGAGTGAAGTTATATATTTTTCGTCATTTAACTCTAATAACGGCTGCTTCAGACACATGAGTGAACGTGCTATGTATAGACCTTTACAACAATATATAAAACGATAGCAATTAGTATTCGAAAACAAATTATAGACAATTTTAAAATTTGTGAATTTTTGGTAGGTACAGTATTTTGCTGATTATGGTGTCGTTGTATATCATTGGAAAGCTTACATGATGACAAGTAAAGGTCAATAAATGTATTTTAATTTTGAAACATATTTAATAAATACAGGGCGTTTCGTAACTCCAAAGACCTTCAAAATGACGTGGCACTCGATGGGCCTTCCCTATGAAAGTTTTGGTGCTCCCCCCGCAATTTGAAAACTAAACCAAAGGGTCAGTATGCATTAAACGGTAGCTTTGTTTATTTTTATAAAATGTACTAATTATTTCGATTGCGCTGAAAAAATCGGTTAAAAGGTTATTAAGGCGCTTCCACACTTTTGCCTGACCCTGCAATGTACATCAACCATTCTAAAGGAGATAAAGCTATTAAAGTTGTGTAACCTTAGACTAAGGAGTTGTCTATGGATAATATAACTAGATTACGGTATCAACCTACAGTATTTATTCTACTTTGGGCTCAATACTCCTAAAGCTACATCGGCTTAAACTGAATATAACAAACAATATTCATATGAGTACTTTTTCCAAAATTTAAATCTGCCGGTTTATCGTAAAATCATCAAAGTTTCTAAATCGGCCATATTTTTGCATACCCTCTTGCATAATCTAGCATATTCTATACGGCTATTTATTGATACCCGTCATTTGCAAGCATTCTACAAATGTCACGAGTAGTTTTTCCTTCGTATATTTGATTTTGAGTGAACAGTAAAAGGATTCTAAGCATGTTTTAAATTATACCTTTTCAACTAATCCAATGGCAAACATTTATAAATAGAAGTAAGCACTCGGGTTTACAAGCGTACTTCACATTCAATATGGCGAGACGTAAAGCAATGCATTGGCCAGACGATTTACAGTAGTATTTTCATACCCAGGTAAGACACTTCTATAAACTGCGCGCTTTTACATAAAATTTTCGGTACTTTGGTATTTGCTTACCGGTGTAACAACCTACCATGGTAACGTGCATATTTTGATAGGTTATCCAGGTAAATCCGTGGTATTCACTTATATTTTACTACATATGGCCCAGATATTAAACAGTCAAATATTAAACTTAATTTTAATTCGATGAGTTTTGCTAAGGGTGTTGCTCAATAATGTTTTATAATATGCAGTCAAAAAGTCAGGGTAATATTTTTGATAGATGATTTAATGCCTACGTCGAAATTGAACCTTTAAATTAGTATAGTACACGATTAAAACAAATCATAAATTCAAAAACTCAATTTCAAATTTTCCTAACCAAGATTCTATTATCTGCACAAAACCTCAACACGTCGAAGACATTATTTCCGCAAATGATTTAATATCACTAGTTTTTTTTTTGAGTGAAAGATCTTTTCATTACAACGCAATCAAAAATTGTGTATGCTCACTTTGTAAATTATTGATGAAAAGACAATACTTTGTATTCAATGATTAAATGACACAATGTATTCAATAATGTATACATTGAACATGTATATAAAATGAAAAGTCTAAAATTGGATTCAAGCAGTACTTACATACATTTTGAACCCCAACCTAGACTTTTCATTCTATACAGGGCAAGTTTTAACTACCTTAGTGTTTTAAGAAGGTTTTTCTTAACATAAAAAAGGAATCTAAGCAATTGGGTTAGTGATTAACGAACACAACACCAAATACTTCATGCGGTAAGACTATTACAATACATAAATATTCGGAACTACAAATTCCAAGGGGTTGCAGATTGTAAGTACCCAGAAGTTTCGTTATTAAAGAATAAAACTAATACAGAGAGCAAATAACGAACCGTATAATGGCTGGAAACAGGGTTTTCTACGTTAATGCATACTTACTAAAACCAGAACTTTGAAAAACAAGTACAACCTTAATTGTAATGATGATAACATAATTATGAATCAGAAACCTGGGTATAGCTTTGAAATATATTGAACCACTAAAGATATTTGGAAAAAGGTCTTGAGGAAAATATTTTGATTTGTAAAAAGAAGATAACGGCTATTCAGCGTAAAAGGAATTGATGAATTGGATAATCTGACTTATGAAGAAACTATATTTAAGCTCATTAAGTCAGCTAGAATCAGATGTTTGCCCACATTCATCAGCTGATAAACCTTAGAATAATAAAAGCTACGTTCTAGGGAAGAATGGAAAATAAAAGAAGAAGAGGGTAACGCCAGCAAAGGTGGAACCAATACGGTGAAAAACTTATAAGAATCTAACTAGAATGGATTTCAGAAACTGGAGACAAATTATAAAAGACATTATAATGTTGTGAGGGAAGCCAAGGTCCACCATGTATAAGGTAAGGTAAGGTACGTATTACCTCCCCCTAAGGTACAGCGACTTTAGATATTGTAAAAGTAGAAAACATATGTCCAAACAGAATAAATAACAAGGACCAAAGTCATCCTTTCGAAATGGCATTAACCCTTTTTAATATTTCTGGCAATGTTAAATATATTCCATTAGTTTGACTAAGCCTCTCCCTTTGAAATGTTGAACTCTTTGTTAGACTTTTTTAAACTAACTTGTAACGTCTGCGTTTATAATAAGACAACGTTTCTACTGAAAAGCTAAAGAGATCGATGTACCTTTTATAGCGCTCAACTGGGCCAGTTTATCCAAGAGTATTTGAAAAAAAAATTATTTACGCTTCTCTTCCCCGTTTCCGGTGGACCTATTTTTCCGGTTAATGAACCTAAACTAGAGATTTTAAAACATAAACATTCAGTAAAAAACAACACTTAAAACTAATGTGATAGGACACATCTGAATGTTTTACTGGATTATTTCTTAGTTTTTGTTAGAATATTTCTGAAACTGTCATCAAAGTCAATAAGCACGATTGGTATAGATTGGCTAAATGTATTGAACTCCACAAAAATGTTTTGTTTTGGTTTATAAAAAAAAGATCAAACATAACATTATTTAATTAAAAATACATGCCTCTAGCCATTTAACTAATTTTATTACTTAATATCCTATTAATCAACACAATAAGTTCCAGACCTTTCAAGTGGTAGGTGGATGATCTAAAAATTCTTCCAAACTATAAACGATGTTGGAGGTCAAATAGTTCTTAAGTTTAGTTTTGAATAATTTTGACCCTTGAAGATTTTGAATTTGATGTGGTAGTTTGTTAAACAATAATACTCCAGCTTGTGATGGCAATTTCTTGAATATTTCAAGTCTATGATATTTGATTCTATAGTTATTTACTGATCGGGTATCATCAAATTGCATTTATTTAATGTGAAAAGTACAGTTTCATAAATAAAAAGTGAAGGAAACGTAAGAATTCCTAATTCTTGAAATAAATTTCGACAAAGGTCTCTTTGTTTAACGTTTCCCAAGATTCTAATGGCGTATTTTTGTAAAATAAAAACTCGATTGATTTTTGTTTTGGCACAGTTTTCCATAAGCATGTTCCATACTGTAAATGGGGATGGATGATACCATAATAGGCCATTTTAAAACATCTTTAGAACAATGATTCGCTAGATTTCTCAGCAAGAAACTACCACTTGAAACTTTGCTACAGACATGGTTAATGTGAACATCCCATGTAAGTTTTTTATCCACATTGATCCCTTAAAAATTGAAATAATTTACTTCTTCAATAGGATTATCATTCACCAGGACTAAAGGGGTCTCAACGTTATTTTGGATCCCAACGTTAAAGTATAACATTTTTTATTTATTGAGGTTAGTTTTAAGGTTCAACTGTTCAAAGAACTGCACACAGGCATTAGTGGATTGAAATGAGTTCATTTCCAGCTCTCGCAGTGTCTGAGCAGAGTACTTGAGAGTTGTATCATCTGCGTATTGAACTGAATTTCCTGATCTTATAATTTCGTGCAAATGATTTACATATAAAATAAACAATATGGGACCAAGGATGGACCCTTGTGGGACTCCAGATTTCAGTTCAATAGAATCAGACAGAGCATTGTTTATTTGCACCTGTTGGGTGCGGTCACTGAGATATGACTTTACCCACTGCAGAGGTAAACCTCTTATACCATATTAATCCAATATTTTATTAGTTTAATATGATTAACGCAATCAAATGCTTTAGACAAATCTAAGAAAACACCCATAGCCTTTTGTTGTTTATCCAACGCCCGAATTACGTTCTCAAGAAGTTCATTAACTGCCTCGACAGTGCATTTATTTTTCCTAAAACCAAACTGTCTATTGGATAATATTTCCTGTTTTTCTACAAACGAGGATAGTCTTTCATAAAATAATTTTTCAACCAGTTTTCCAAATATTGGCAACAAAGAAATCGGACGATAATTAGTCATTTCTAGTTTGTTTCCTTTTTTGAAAATTGGGACTACTTTGCTCGGTTTTAATACTGATGGAAATATGCCTTCCTGAAATGATAAGTTTATCAATTTTGTCAAAGTAGGAACAATATTAATGTGACATTGTTTGAATAACCATGCTGACACACCACAAATGTCAGCAGATTTTTTATGCTGTATGGCATTGACCACTTCTTTTTCACTAACAGGATGTAGGAACATGGACTGAACAGGAATAGATTAATCACTTATAGTGGTATCAGTTGTAGAAACGCCTGCATTACTTATGTTATGTTCTGTTGTGACTTCAGAGTAAAAGTTGTTGAAATGATTGGCTAAACTTGAATTATCTGTGATGATTTCACCATCATCTACTTCAATCTTGATGCACTGGTTACTGCTCACGATTTCTTTATGTTTGTGTATGATTTGCCAAGCAGATTTAGCTACATTTGAAGAGTGCTTTATTATTATATCTACATGTAATCTGTTAGCAACTTTTATAACCTATTTGTAGAATTGTTTGTATTCGCGTAAACAATGCTTAAAACTAAGGTCAGTGTAGTTCTTGTTAATTTTCAATAATCTTTTGAAATTATTCCGAGATACCATTATACCCTTTGTCATCCAACCAATGGGTTTTGGATGAAAACTATTCAAATAGGTCTTATATGGGCATGATGAGTTCGAATGATCTAAAAATATATCATTAAATTTTTTAAACTTTTGATTTATACCATTATAATTTTCCAGAGAATACCAGTTTTCGCGGTGCAAATGTTCCTTCAAAGAGTTTATATTGTGAAAACTCAAATCTCTTCAAGTGATATACTGTGGAACGTCCTTTGTACAATGAGGTTTCCTATCTTAATGCTTTGGGCATAATGGTCTGAGATTCCAACATCTAAAACATCTATGAACATTGGTATTTCAATATTGGATATTACGTTGTCAATGGCAGTTGCTGAGCAATCTGTGACCCGTGTGGGAGTATTGATACACCACTTTAAGTTAAAAGATGACAATAAGTCCTTAAATGTTAGTTTGAAAGTTCATAATAATGGCGGAGAGCAATTAAGTAAAAGGAAAGAAAGGACAGTTATTGGTTGGAATAGTCCTAGGTTAGTTCTTAAGTTAAGATATTAATTAAATGTAGTTCCTAGATTAGTTTAGTCCTCTGAAGACGGGTGGGGTTTCTAACCACCCGAAACGTTAGGAGTAGTTTTCGCCGGAAGTGGCTGGAAAATTCCGTTCTTTCCTTTTACTTAAGTCCTTAAACTTGATCACATCTGGATTATTTTCTTTGAGAACGTCAATATTATAATCTCCAACAATGATAAATAATGCTTTTCTTTTAAACAGAAAAGACAGTAGTAGTTAAAAACTTTGAAAAAATTACTAATATTACTGGAAGGAGAACGATAGAGTACAACTAAAATTATGAACAATTTTGTTTTGAGTCAACCACTTTTAACTATTTTTATGGCAGATAGCTCAAAATATTTTTCTATGGAGTTTAAATTAAATGGTTCGCTTTTTAGAAATGGTTTTGCAAATATAGCAGTACCTCCAGATCTATAATTTTGTCTGCTATAAATGTCTATTAGATTATAGTTTGTTAATTTGAAATTGGATTCTACCTTTTTTGAGAAACCATGCTCGCTTACCACTAAATAGTCTGGATTTATGTTAGAATTTAAACTTTCGAGATGGTCTAACTTGTTTACCGCGAATTGACAATTTAAGTGAACAATTTTGAGACTTTCATTGAATTTAGAACTATTACCTTTTATGGCTAGAGGCTCATTTACAGTGAAACATTTTGTATTGTCGCTTCTTCTAAAAAAGTCCTTGGCGTGCTGATGTCACATTATATAATGGAAAAATGAGATATTTATGCCATCAGCACGGTAAGACCCAGGCCTGGTACACTTGTTTCTTTTCTGAATATCTTAGTTAAGTTCAATAGCTAGAAATATTGGACTGGCTGAAGCTTCCTTTTTTATGGTGAGGGGGCAGTTTTCTCAACTAAACGAGTTTTAATGCTTCAAAAATAGTTTTATCTTATTGTCATGACATTTGAAACAACTACGTATTTTAAAAATCCACCAATATCCTAAAAACTTTGTTGATTTATTGAGTTTTTTGAAAATGGCGGAATAAAAGTGATCTTTGCTTTAACAGAGGAATGAGTTGTTGGAAATGTGTTATAAGATGTTATAAAACTTGCAGTAAAACACGCAAGTCTGAGGCTGAAAGCCAAAGCGAGGCTGTGAGCCGATCAAAGTAGAGTAACAAATTGCCAAGAAAATTCGATTTAATCACGTCGGCCGCCCTTTAGCACTTAGCTGAATGTCGACTTGTTTGTTTGTTATAACGGAAACACGTTATTGTAAAATTATAATCCTACTAAAATGATCTAATTTGGGTTTCTTATTCTTACGCTACTATAAAAGATCTATAAATGTTTTACTTAAGCCTTGCCTACTGGGCACATTTGAGCGCTTTGTCTAAATTTTATAACAGATTCCATTCATAATGAAAGCTTTGATAAAAACAATGTACATTTGTAAAATAAATAAATAACTTTATTCACCAAAACAGATTGTACAATTCAAAAGGCTTCGTCAAGATAATAAACAAATAGTAGAGTAAAATATAAGTAAATTAAAATAAATTATATACAAATCAACGAGAACAAGAAAATAAGTTTAACAAGAATAATTTTAATATATATGTACAAATTACTATTAGATCAGATCAAATCAAAGATTATGAGTACACGTTCATTAAATATAACAAAAGATAATAATCAACTCAAATAACCAAATGAATGTTAGAATCAAACAATTATTTAATTTAGCATAAACTGGACAAATCATTAAAATTGTAAATTACATTAGACAGAAAACCACTTTAGACTAGAACTAAATCGGGAGTACGATTGTTTCATCCTCAACTCAGCCGGAAGCATATTGAAAATTTTAGGCCAGAATAGTAAACTCCTTTTTCATATAAAGTTAATCTATGTTTAGGCACCCTAAAAGCAAGACTATTTCTTCTGTTATAATCATGGAGAAAGTTATTCAGTACATATCGGTGTTCATTCCGTTTGAATAGTCTAATAACCTCATATAAGTACATAGCATATAGTGGAAGAATTTTGAAATAATAAAATAATTTTCGACAGCTGTCAAGACGGGCGGAATGATTCATTATTCTAAGGGCTCTTTTTTGGACTGTAAAAATCTTGTGACTATCTGTTGAATTTCCCCAAAATACTACCTAATATGAACCAAAAATACCAAAAATATGAACCTATTTTTACGTCAAATAAGCAGAATAACATTTTAGTTGAATTAGTATGTAGCCCACTTAGTTTTGGTTTGTACGCGATATATTACCTACGCTGAATGCAGATTCGTATGCCTAATCTACTTGTTTGTATTGTATAAAAATGTTTTCATTGTACTGTTTAACATAATGAATATCTTGCATTTTGTTATGTCAAAATAGTTTGTAGGTGAAAACTGTAGCTATTGTATAAATAAATTGAATAAATAAACAAATAAATACTATACCATAGTTTAAGTGTGACTGAAAATAGAGTTATAAACAAGAAGTAAAGTTTTAGTTTCATAGGGGGCAAGCTGTTTGATTGCATAGCAGGCTGAGTTGATTTTGAATTAACTTGCACATGCCCTTTCCACGTTAAGTTACTATCCAAACTAAACCCTAAACCAGGCGGCATGAAAGAAGACAGTTGAGCCGTGTCCAATAGGAGAGCAGCGCGCTTGCCACATCTCACCACTGCCCGCCCGTGGCACTCACTCTGCACTTACACGCTAGTCCGAGCGACAGTACTTGTTCTTTTTTATCACGGCGCTCGGCCAAAGTATGTACTGCAAAGATGGCCATATATTGTTGTAATAGTACACGATAAGACAATCATTTCAAAAAAGAAGGTACTGTAGCTCTTTTACCTTCCGTAGGAAAGGTTAAGAGAATGAATACAAGGAAAAACTTATAATATTTTAGCATACCCATTTGTAATATTAATAAAATAACCATTTGCTGGACAGAAAAGTGAAATTTTAGTTAAGTTAGCAAACCATTCTTGTAAAACTAAAAGATGATCACTTAAAAATAATGTCAGTTAATTAAAACGCTTTTACTTTTCACAAGTGTTGTTAAAATATAATTGAATTTAAATTTAAAATAGTCCTACAGTTTAAAGATATAAACGTTTTAAATTTATTGGTCAAAGAACATTTTTAAGAAAAGTCGTTAAAAATAATGTGCTACAAATCACTGGAAAGTTGTTAACAATAAACATGACTGTAAAATTAATGTAATAAGCGTGAGTTTGTTTTAATAAATGGATACACTTTTTCATCAACACTAAAGAGGTTTTGTAAATGCATAACAATAGTTACTAACAAGAAAGAAAGAAAGATTTAATCCATGGCATACAATAGAAAAATATAATTCTCACTAACCTTTATTTATGTTTGAGACCGATTCTCGGTAAATAATCAGCAACACACACGGTTTCCAATACACGAATCCAATGTTAATAGGATCATCACTCATATTTACAATAAATTTATTACTACTTTTTTGCTTTTTGTCACTTGCTTTTACAATAGATTAAAAAAAAAACAGTGACACTAGACTAACACACATTTTAAAATGAATACATATACACAACAACAGTTCTGTCACTTATCCGCAAGCCAGTGCACACAATTTTTCCAGTCTTGTTGAAAGCAACACTTTCATGGAACATTGGGAAAGATAATTGTTTTAAAACGTATACACATTATAACGATTCTTCTTTTCTCCACTATGCATAGTCTTTCCCTTCTTACCACTAGATGTAGAAGGTGGCGTTTGGTTGTTCATAATGAATGAACAATAAAAGATAAAATAAGATAATAAACAAAACTACTAACACAATTACTGCACTACGATATTAAAACTATAAAAGAATTGAGTCAAAACTGTAAACGGTTGTGAAACACTCGAAATACTGCTATGAATTTAAAAGATACAATAATACTACGATCCTGTAGAACGTATCTGACCAGACTGCTGGGAATAAAAAAATACGGAACAGTGTTTAAAAATGTGTAATTATATTTAAAGCGTGAGACCGGACGCAGCGGTAAGTTCTCGCTGTGAAATATTTTGAGAAACACAATTCTGAGTACGTCGCTAGGCTATAGATAGATTCTATCATGACTCAAGGTGTGTAGGTAAAATATTACTTTTCTTACAAATTGTATTTTTACAAGTGTTTACATGTGCTGAAAGATTATTTCAGAATTTTGTTAGTAACCCACAATCATTTTAAATTCCGTAAATCCTTTAATTATATCACACTAAACCCAACAAGGAACAATAGTTTTGCGTTGTGATTTCAGTATTCAAAGTTAACAATAGTTATATGAAAATGAACCACGCATGTCTATTTTTATATATGAATGTATATTTTACATATGAAATATTTGCTTAAATGATTAAATGCTCAGGTTTCCAAGAGGAATTCGAACATTATGGATACACGCTTAATGTTGGTAACTGAGACGATGTTGCATCAATAAAACTTAGACTCATTCTAGTCAGACAACATTTTTGCCCTTCTAAAAATAACCAACTATTTGACTCTTACACCTATAATTTAGTAGAATTATAAGAGGTTTTGTAAACCTTTGCTCTAATAAAAAAATTGTTGCACTGCAAGGTAGTTTTATAAAGCAAAAGTTTGCATTGCCCTTGTAATTTTAATAATTTAGCACATATATTTGCGTTTTAGAATAAAAATGAACATTATACAAACTTATAATGCCCAAAACATACAGCACTTGAAGTCACGCCATACAGTAAACAATGTTATTGTAAACATAGCAAAAGAATCTACAGTATTGTCGTTTCTGCGTTTTCACCAGGAAGGAACAGAGCTACGAACGTGAACTTTTTTTAATTTGTTCGTCTACATGCCCTAATTTATTCTTGCAGTTCTCTTAGGCTTGAAGCGCGCTCACGGTAATGACTAGCGTAGTCTGGTAGTGGAGTGCGCGGCCGGCACAGCGAGGACTAGACGTGACAACGTCGCGCGTAGAGCATTGGCTCGCACTAGAAAATGGTGACGACAAGCTCCGCCTTCAACTGCCAACTTATGGAGTCTACTGTAAAAAAAACTTAACGTTATTTACATATTTATTACTGGAAATGAATTTCCAACTTAGCTTGGTGCTAAAGTCTAGTATTAGAGTTTTGGACACATTTAGAATGAGCTTATTTGCTGTGAACCAACCTATTTAAGTTTATTGTGTGTAAATTTGTTAATTCAGTGTTTGTGTTTGTTTAATTCAGAGTTTCATAATTTCTGTGAATTAATATAGTGACGTGTCATCAGCGTAGAGAAAATTTGATAAAACAATGTACATTTGTAGACGATCATGTTTGTTTTATGAACTGTATATAAATTGCAGTACAAATAATGTCCGATGTGGAAAAACTAAAATATTAATTATGCATGCATGACAAGCACAAGTACTGGGATATATTATTTACGTTGAGAGAGTATTTGTTTGTATTGAATATTAAATACACAAACTATCGATGATATCATGAAACAGTAAATACCTTCGAGGTCAGTTTATAGAGTCAAACAAATTTAATCATGTTCACTGTAAAATTGGAATTCTGACACCTTTTCTGTCTTTGTTAACTAACGAAATAAATAAATAAAGTTTTTTACGGGTTATAGAGTTTTAGTTTATAAATTTAAGCTGTGATGTATGACTTAAATAAAGATAGTAAGAGGATACATTAGTTTGGGGTTGAATGTAAACCCTCTTTCAATGTATTGAGAACGACTTTTAATGTAAAGTTTGTCTTGTTTAACGAGGCGAAGTTAGGACTACAAAGTCCTCTCTACCACTCAACCTCGAAAACTGGCGGGAAACTGGATAATTTTTGTTGTTGAATGGTTCTTCTACACACTGCAGCACTTGTCAAACAGTCTTCGTTGCTCCTAAATAAACACAGATAAAATAAAACTTGTGGCCAGTGGTGGTGGACACCCGAGCGTTCGAGTAAAACCAGGTTGGCCAGTGCTACTGGCCATCCGACCAGGGAGCCACAACAGTGTTGAATTAATTCAGACTCAATGAAGAAATGGCCGTGGCCCGTCCTGCTGGCCAGCCGACTGGAGAGGACAAACGTTAAAATTTCATGTATAGCGCAAAGGGTTAAAAATAAGTCACAGCAAACCTTTTACATAATATGTTACCTTTTAAACTCCAAAGACATTCTTATTTGTTTATTCTAAAATAGTTTGCTCAGTCCAAGTAACTAAAATGTGTATTGGAAAACTGTAGACATTTTTAATTAAGTATTTTAAGTATAAATCACTTAAAATTATTGACAAATTGTAGTAAAACAACTAGTTTTACACTATTATGTTGTAGTAATTTTGAATAGAATAGTAAAACCATTACACATTTACAAATGTGGCACTTTAAAATGATTTATTTACGATATATTTAAAACTGTGGGTAAACTGTTTAAACCAGACACATGTATGATGCTTGTTATTTTTAATTTTAGATGTTAAGTTACTTAAGGGACTTTGATACACACCTTGACAGTCGTAGGGTCCAGAAAGGATCCTTTAAAATAGTGTGTAGCCAACAGAGTGGGAAATATATATGGGACAGGCCAAGGAAGGAAATGAATCCGCTAGCATCATGCCAAAGAGAGATTCTTCTTTAACGAAAGGAAATGTCGTACTGAGTGGCTAAAAACATACCCAGCTTTAAACATGATTTCTCCATGTTGTGTCCCAGTATAAGGTTGTCTGCACAGGTACAAGTACTAATAACATTCTGATTTTGGGATAACAAAGATTATTAGTAGCATCCGCTTCTACCCAAGGAGAAAAATAACATCTGTATTGATGATATGTATTTCCTTAGGAATAAAACCGCAAAGTTACCATGTCTATACACGTGTCATAACCAGCTGTTTTTAGAATATAATGAAAAACATCGGAGTACTCGTGGACAGGTTTCAACTTTTGCATTTCATAGTTTAACACATATTTGCAACTTTATCCTCAATAAATCACCGGTCCTCGTGAGAGACGGTTGTTTACGATTGATAAGTACTTTTATCAGTTTTGCACGTGTCAAGAGAAACGCACGCCAAAGTCTAGCGTGAAATCTTCCATCCTTGACTTGAATTTAGATGTTTAATGTGTGAAGCGCAACGCTAGTACTTAAGAGTGATCCAACCCTGCTCCTGGTACAGTTGAACCAACGGTTTCAAGATGAAAGCCTTCTACGTTCTCGCCCTCCTAGCCGTCGTGGCTGGACACGTTCTCGCCACTGAAGATGGTAAGCTGAAATAGTTGTATTTTTAGTTTTTAATCCAAAGTTTGGGAATCTAATTACTTTTAGTAGTTTTCTAGTACCAGAAAAAGTGTTTAGCTAGAAAAGTCTAAAACAAGTTTTTGCTTAAGCTTTTACTTACTAAAGTCAAGTTTACTGGGAGTAAAGGGCTCGTATTAATAAAAGTTTAACGATCCAATGGGTTTGAAAATTATTTAACACATTTCAAAAACTGTTGACATTGTTATTTACCTTTTACAAAACATTTTCGTACCTACATATTTCAAAGTTTGATAATTTCCAAGTATCTAGTTTATTTATTACTTAAATACTTAGCTAATCTGTGTTGAAATAAGTCGTAGTTATATAGTTGGCGTAGAATTTATTGGAACAAAAGAGTTTATAAATACATCGGTTCACCATGAAAAATTAGCAATGGGACTAAACATAATTTTCAATACATTCTAACTCATTTGACTTATTAGTAATTACAACGTTTGGATACTTTTCTGCGTGCGCTCCCACCTATCTAAAGGGGTTCAAAGTATTTCTTATTTATTTGGCAATGTACAATGAAATAATTGTGTTGACACTAAAACTACAATAACAAAATAATTGTATTTGGTTTTAATCAACTTTCGAACAGCCAAATACAGTAGGCGTGGAAAAAAGGTATGAGCCTTTTTCTAATATCGTGTCACATTACAAATATTACAAATTACTTATTTCAAGTGTCACAAAGAGCCTCCTGACACGGAAGAGGTCTTCACCTCCCTAGAGTGAGTAGAGCTCGGGAGAAGAAGTTTCTCCTATTTCGGGCCAAACATGTACAATGATCTCCCTGATAAGCTCAAAAATATACTTAATTCAGATAGTTTTAGGAAACAGCTTAAAGCACAGTCTTAGTGAGGTATAGATAGTGTTAGTTTTCTAAATGATTGATGTTAAGTTAGTTAAGTTTATAGACATTACATTAAGAATAATTATTAGACGTGAGTTGTTCTGTAAAACAGTTGTAATCCTGAGAAACGCTTAAATAAAAAGACATTTTTATTTATTTATTTTACTTAAATTTTACTCAGTGATTTAAACATAATCTTTGATTGCCTGAAACGGCTTATTTAAGATATAAAATAGTGTTATAGAAAGCATTCTTTTATTATAAAAACAAGAAATTGAGTATACCTGATCAAACTCAAATTAAGTGATTAGGTTAATTTATTTTGACAATCGAAAACCGTACTCACCCATGTACTAACTGTAATCTGGCACAACAATCAGGCGCTTAACTTCAGTTTTAAATGCAATGTTATTGTCTAAAAAGTGCAAATATTCATCTGTTTCTGATACAACCATCATTAAAGTATATCCCTTTAATTGCGCCTGAGGAAGATTTCGAGTGCTTAGAAGATTTAGTGGTGCATGAAATTGGGAATATGGATTCGGGAAATTCGAGATTTTAAACCACTCTTACGGTTAAATTAAATTTTACATGACTAACATAATAATGAAGGCACGTAAACTGTGAAAGGGTTTAACGCGAAGGATAAAAATGTATTACTTTTTCGTAATAGTATTTTAGTTGATTAAGAAGATTTATTTTATTTAGTTTCACTCCTTATTTGTAGCAACAGTCTTATAGAAAGAACGCTTTTTACTGTTCAATCAAAACGTTTCGTATTTAATTGAGCAATTGGAGAGAATTAATTAAATGAACCAGTTATAGATCAATAACGGTTGAATTTTCCTAGATCCTGCTTGTCTCTCTCTTTGTTATGTTTTTGTTTATATTTTCAATGCTGACCAAACGAACAGCATCTTAACTTTATTTTCGATCGCCAATATACAATAGGTTTATTGGCTTGACAACAGAACATATAAACATAACACACGGCCTTGACGGTAAAAACGTAATCGAGTTGACGTAAAACGATTTAACACTTATTTGCATCTAATCTCTCTACTTAATTTAGTTTTTGGCTTTCCGTACCTTAAAAACAATTTTCCATTATGATTGTGCAGCCGCTGACTATTTAAAGAAGTTACGGAAAATTAAAAATAATAAAAACTAAAATTGTAAGGCAATTCTGATGAAAAGCGTGGAAGTAGGCCGAAGATTTCTGGTAGGTAGTACAATCTAAAATTCCATTTGAATATTATAGTATTAACATGGCTTTCAGTTCTGCCAAATGAAAGGTGAAACTTTGCCTAGGTAGTAAATTGGAGGGTGATAATTTCCGTTTAGACGCAAAACATGAGATACAGGCATATGGCAATTGGATAATTTAGAAAATAACTTGGTTATTTTCTACCATGCTTCTACCATGATCTTAATAACTTTAGGCCTCTTTCAGACGTTACGACTTTTCCTCGTGCGCCGAATACGGCACGGCGCGAGTGAGTTTGATTACAATGGCAAGTTGCCGTGTCCGGCACATCTGAACTGATCTATATGATGCAATTGTAATCAAACTAAGACGTGGTTTTCCTCCACTATTAAGCCTCGAATTCAAGGAGTTCTCTTACTAATATCGTTTTTTTGAAACCCTTATAAATATGATCGACCTCTGTTTTAAATATAATTTTGCGTCTGCTACACGTCTTAAATATGATTTGGGTGTTTAAAACTACAATCTTTAGCAGTAAGTGGATAGTAAAAGAAAAGGAAAGTCTGAAGATGCAGCAACGGTCTCGAAATAACTTTCAGCATGTAAGCCTAAACTATTCCTTCTCCCAAAAAGGTCTACAGACTGTAGATACAAGGAGGTGCATATTTACTTCGTCAAATTACGCATTAATCTGTCAAATGCCTTGAATCTATATTAAATGGATATATTTACTTTTAAATGATCGACTGCACAAGCAAATTCAACTAACGCGTTGTGTATGAAGGTGTTATTTTATGTCGGTTCTCTTAACACAGGTAATAAGTTATTGCAGTTAAATTAGCCCGTTAAATAATATAAACTTCGGGGTTTAAAGTTTATTTAAATATATAAGTAAGATCTTTATAATTTTCAGAGAGTTCAGAAATAGTGTGCCCCTCAGAGGAGCAGGAAGATGTTGGGCCGACCTTCAAGGAGAAAATTCACTCTGCATGGGAAAAGCTGATGGACAAGCTAGAAGACAAGCTTGAAGGATCGGAAACTATGGGTTCGATTTTGTACAGTTATACAGTCGTATAGATTTAAGTCGTAGTTGTAGTTAAGGTCTTCATGCTGTAGAAAACGAAGCATGCAATTATATTATTGGACAGTCATTGACACTAAATCTTGATACATTGAATTAATTTCAAATCAATAGATTGGTTACAGAAGCAAATACAACTAATGCGTAAAATAAGAAGATATAATTTCATGTCGGTACTAGAAAACACCCACTCAGTTATTGCAATTGAAACAACCATTGAAATACAATTAATAGCAAAACAAGGAATTTTAGAGGAGAGTTTCTGGAAAGGCTGTATTTCCTGATGGCGGAGATAACTATGAACACAATAAAGCAACGCCTTTGGGTACTAAAGGCAAAGATACATTCAAGTATCGACACGAAATATCCCAAAGTGTACTTTAAGTAGCATTAATAAGAATGGAATGGAATGAGAAAAGGGGTACAATCGTGAAGTCTATTGTATATAATTATATAAGTAAGAAGAGCAATAAGTTTATAATGTTTCAGAGACTGATTGCCCAGATGAGGAAGAAGATACTAAGAACACTTTCAGTGAGAAGATAGAACAATTGAAAACCAAGCTGAAATCCTACTGGACCGAGATGAAAGAAAAGCTAGTAGAAAAGTTGAAAAAAATGAAACAGGATAACATGGGTGCGATTTTATACAGTTGTACAGACGTATAGATATGTGTAGTTGTAATCTTTTTCTGATTGCGGTAGAATTTATTGCAACTAAAGGTTTTATAGATATGAACATTCGTATACTTGTGTTAATGAGTGAACCGAAAAATAATGGCATGCATGGCTGAGGCAAGAAAATCAATATAGTTGCGGCAGCTCGAGCACAGATAGCGCTGTGGGCACTGCTGTCTTCCTCCCCCTTTGGTTTGACGCACTCGAGTTTGTTCGTTAAATGTGACAAAATCGTGCGATTTTTGAGAACGTATAAACTTGAGACGGGTTGATGTTTTGGTCCGAAGATAGAAACATCGTTTTAGAAAGGCCTCACCCAGCAAATAAAACATTTATTGGACAGTTAGTTTTCCAACTTGGAATTAATTGTAAATTCCAATAGGAAGCTGTCTCCTAACTATAAAATATTGTTGCTGTTCCTACTTGAGTTCTCGGCTAATGAGAGGTTGTCAAAAGTGAATTTCGTTGTAACTAACTTTTGCAATGTCTAACACAGAAGGGGCGTAGAAAGGCTGGAGACTTTTTTTCGAATAACAAATTAAGCGTGTTACACTGTAAAATATTAAGCCCCTTTACATCGAAGTAATAAGTGTGTTTAAGTGGAACCAACATACGTCTGAATAATCTACAGAAGCAAATACAACTAACGCGTTGTGTAAGAAGATATAATTTCATGCGGGTACTCTGAAAACATGCAACCAGTTATTGCAGTTGAATAAACCGTTTAAATACATTTAACTAGCAAAATAATGACGCTCCCAATGACGGATTTGACTATAAACACGAAAGACCTTACAGCCTAGAACACCTAAGGCTGAAATACATGCAAGTATTGGCACGAAACGCCTAAAGTATAGTTTTAATATATAAGTAAAAGTTTATATTCTTTCAGATAATACAGATACTGACTGCCCCCCAGAAGAGGAAGAAGAGACTGAGATCGCCTCTAATGAGAAGTTAGAAAAACTAAATCAGGTCTGGCAAGAAACAAAATTAAAACTTAAAAGCGGCTGGAATAAATTGAAAGAGAAGCTAAAGGAAGAGTTATGTAAAGACGACGAGGAAGACACGGGAAAGATCACTGTCGATGTGAGTGATCTTGTCAGAAACTGATGATGGTGAATGTCCGTAATCAAACACCAACTGACATTATTCATGGTTTGTCACACTGAAAAAAACAATATTAAACAGATGCACGTTGGTTGTATTAATATTTAAGTCTATTTATTTGACTTAACCTGTATTTCAATGATAATGATATTTTTGTAG
The DNA here is from genome assembly GCA_018831715.1 of Matsumurasca onukii. Lineage (NCBI taxonomy): Eukaryota > Metazoa > Arthropoda > Insecta > Hemiptera > Cicadellidae > Matsumurasca > Matsumurasca onukii. The sequence continues at coordinate 20,497,767 of CM032062.1, read as the reverse complement.
AGTGACCATCAGCTGGTTTAACTAATTTGTTTTGAATTTTAACACTGACTTAAAACAGAGATTATGTTATAACAGGTATATGCGCTTAGGTGCGGAATGGCTGAGTCAGGAAAATCGACATAGTTGCGGCAGCCAGAGCGCAGCAAAGAAATTTCTTAAAACGAAAGTTCATTCATTCTCGAAAATTGCCCGATTCGGTCACATTCAAGTAACCGACATCAGAAAAAACTCGAGCATGTTGTTCCGAGAGGGGAGTAAGACGGCGAGAGACATCAGGGCTCACAGCGCTTTCTGTGCGCGAGCTGCCACAACCATGTTCATTTTCTGTTTCAGCTGTTCAGCGTCTATGCGCCATCTCTACTAGGCCTCTAACATAATACAACAAATATAATACAGACTGCAAAGTTCAAACCAAGGTATACTTAAGTTTCTTCATAGTATTAAAACATTCATTGACATTTATCTTTCATTATTATTTCTATATTATTCATTAAAAGGTATTGCTAGTCACTCGGCCCAAAAGTATCTTTTTGACACTGTGTCTATTAACATCTTTCGCTGTGTCTCGGAGGTTAACTTGATGTCGTATAAATGGTTACACATTTAGGACCGAGTGAAGAAATATACTATTTTGTCATTTAATAAAGGCTGCTTCAGACACATTAGTAAACGTGCTACGTATAGACCTTTACAACAATAAACGATACGATAGGGGTTAGTATTAGAAAAAAAGTTATAACTATACCAGACAGTTTTAAAAATTCGTTTTTTTTGGTAGGTTAAAGGTTTTGCTCAAGTATGGTGTTGTATATAATTAGAAAGCTTATAGGATGACAAGTAAAAGTCAAAAATAGACTTTTACTTTGAAACATATTAAAAAGATTTAGGGCGTTTTATAATTATTTTTTGAGATTAGACAAAACCGCCATTTCGTATCGGCTCAACAAGAAACATTTTTTTCCACCATTGTTTTTTATTCAAAAATAGCTTTACAATAATGTAACAACATGACCTCTTTTCATACAAGGTTTTTAAGTGGGCCACCATTGAGAAACCGTAAATTATAGGTTTAACAGGACAGTTTAAAATGGGTAACATTAATGGTTTTGCACTAGTAATAAAAATATGCTAGAAAAATCTTTCAAAATGTTCAAACAAATCATATGTTAACCCATATTTTTATGGTGATTTTGGGCTAGTGGTATCATTTTAAGACATTTTTATCCTAATCATTATTTGACATCACAAATAATCGGGGAGATATACGCAATTAGTGGATAATTGAAAAATTAAAACGTTCACTTGTTTTATTTTTACAACCTTTTACTAATATATTCCGATTAACAAGGCATTTACACGTCTAGGTTTGCGTTTAGGTCTCTAATCCGTTATCGGCTCTCCATAGTACTCGCAGATGTAAGCTTTCTGAGCATTGCAGTTGAAATCATTCCACGTGAACCTCGTCTTCATCTCCAAGCAATGCTCGTTCTGGCCGAGGTTGTTGGGTTCCCCGGCTTCAAAGTTTGTGTAAGTCATCTTGGCGTGGTCGTTCCCGATCCAACGGAACTCCCCTTCCTGCCTCTGGTCCGTGGCTCCCATCCACATGTGTAGATTTCCAACATCTACAATTAGTAAGCGGATTAAAACATTTATCTGATGGTTTTTAAGGGTCCGTCTCGGTGTTAACCTGAGAGAAAGGTTAAATTCGTCCGCCCAAGGAATGCACGACTCGTGCACGTAACAACTGGCTAAACTACTGCTTTCATTCAACTAATGTGGCCTAATGTCAAGCCCAGCGCTTGCATGGGTTTACGGCGGCCCATTTTCACCGTTCAAAAAACCTTTTCATCAATATACATGTTATAAATTTGCAAAGTACATTGTACACGTATATTTATATATCTATCAAAACATGATATGTATTTAGAAACTAGAGAAGCTTTCCAACACGTGTATAAAGCCTGATGTCTCATAAATTGTTCTATAGTTTCACAAATAAACTTTAAATTTGTCCAAGCTTTAGTGCTTTTCAATTCCATTTTGTACACTCAAAACCCATAACTTTCGCGTGTTGGATAACTCCTCTAATTACCAAATATATCATTCTAAATTATGTAAACATTATTTTAAAAAGGTGAAAAGGGCGCTGTCGTAAACCTTTGCATTGATTAATCTATGCAATCTTGAAACAGCTTTCAGTATGAGACTTACACTGGTTGGCTTGCTGACGAAACTTCAGGATTTGGCTTAACAGAATTTTGAAATACCAACTGAACTTACTTTCTTCCACCATGTATTCCTCTAAGGCGTTCTGTTCATATCTATTCCGTATGGAGACCAGTTGCTTATTTTCCTGAACACAGTTCTGGTGAGCTTGGTTCCAAGTAGCCTGGAAAATTAATTAAATGTATAATTTTAAATAAATAAATACATTTCACAGACATTGTTTATTATTGAAATGCTAACGGAATAAGCCTAAATCTGTAATGAAATCTAAGTCCACTTCATCAAAGTTATAGTAAACCTTCTAAGTTTTTAAGGCCTAAATCTGTAATGAAATCTTGGAAATCAGTAAATATGTACACTTCATTGCAAAGTTATATTTTCTTTGGTGTTTATTCATTTAACTTTTCCTCCTAATTAGTTTTATAGTACCAACATAACAAAAATAAAGTTATAATTTAAAATAGCGTATGATACTATAAATATGTATTTAAAAATGTAATTTTTGTCCTCCAAAAAGGCGTATTTTAAAGTTGCACAAAACAGGATATTGAACATTAGCCTATTGAACATTAGTATCTCAAGTTTTTCACGTTCATAATTCAATGTATGTCATAGCCAAAATATGTAGCTAGCACTTCATATACAGTGAAATACGGCATGCAATTAAAAGAGTCCAGTGTAATATTGAACAATTTCCTTAGATTTACCAATTTCTTGACGAACAGAAAGCGCTTCTTGCAAGCTGGGCCAGTAGTGATTACCTCGCCCCTTTCATTGAAACATGCCGCTGAAACAAATCATATAAACAAGTCCAAGTATAACAATTGATCGGTACGGCTACATTTGAAAGTTTTACGTGGAATATATAAAACAAAAATAAGGATTCGTCATTGTTAACTTCTTTTATTAACAAATAATGTCAGCGTTAAAATTTCTGGCATACTCGTATTTGATTTTCAGTTTAAAATTTGATACTTTGTATTTTTGTCTTTATGACAATATTGTAACGTTGTTTTTTCTGTACAAAACATATAAGAATGTCATATAATTTACCTATATTTTACGCCAATGTAGACCATCAAGGTCTAGGCAAATATGTGCTGAGTTCGTTAGCAAATATGTGAGGAGTTCAAATGACATTTTAATCTTGCCTCCAAATAGAACCTAGCACAGTTCCCTTCTTTACAGATAAGGTGTACGAGTACATCAATGTCAAAAGTCATAGTATCGAATCATCATAGCTCTTGATATAGAATACATCATTATCATCACTGGGACTCGTGGCGTGATCCTGTATTCCAGCTCCATGGAGGTCAGGTTTTGAGGATGATATAGGTCTAAAGCAGCTCAGATAGTCTTCATAGTGATCATCTGATGATACCCGCATCAACTTCCACCATCGTTTAGACATGTCAGACCATCACCTGCGTGGTTCGGAAGTCAACGTGACTCGTAAGCCGTTGGTCCTTGTATTTCCATTGGGTATTGGGCTATTAATTAATGACACATTCTAAGGAAGAGTCGGCCTTAGTTTGTAGCAAGACTACACCTCATAACTCATTACTACCACTCATCACACTCATCCTTCACCACATATTTGCCCTAAAATACCCTCATGAGAGTGTATTGAGTGATTTAGTGACATTATATTGATGTGTCTCTGAATAAAAACACACCGTGGTTAAAGGACCTCAGGCACAATAAAATTACGTAAGTTAAATATGCGCACAGTTGTTGTTACAATGGTTTAAATCTAGAGCTACATGCGTAAGCAATAAACTTCATTGTGTTATTGTGACATTGTTGTGCTGTTAATGTTGAGGACTCATAACATAAAGTGGAAAATTAATACAAAATAATTTATGTTTACCGTTTGTTGGCTTCAATGTTAAGTTACACAATATTTGGTAATGTGTTTTGAAATTAATATTTTACCTTGCAATAAGTTGTATTTTTAACTTTAAGTTGTCAAACACGTTGAAAATAGCTCCTTATCGGTGAAAAAACAAACTCTTTTGTTTTAACAATGAATTTCAAGTTGAGTTTTAAGTTTGTAAGCCTATTTACAATTTAAAATTTACCAATTTTGAGCAAGTTTACCAAATTAATTAAAAATACGACTAAGACACTTCCAAAGCCAATATAATATTGTATAGGTATCATAGCTGAAATATAATCAATAATCATAATAAATATATATCAAGGTCCCGGGCCTGGTTTTTACTATATTGATGGCTTGAACATATAATTTGTTTTGTAAAACACATAAAATGTGCACAGTTTCCACATTGTATGTTCCGTTCAGTATATTATTTGTCACGAAGAAAGTATATTTGTAATAATATAGTAGGTAGGTTGTCCTGGCTTTAAATTACCGATCCTGTACTTTTAAAGGGAGAATAAAATAAACTATTTTATCTCTATTGCTCCAACCCCAATTTAAAAATGAATTTACAATATCTATTTCCGTAGTGAAAATTAAACTTTTCAAAATTTTAAACTTTTAATATTCAACTAAGTAATTGAATAATTTCATATATTAAAGTATGTTTTTAAAAGTAAATAAGCTTAAAACTTATTGATGTTTTCATCGGTGTACAAGGGTTCGGAGAAAAAGTATTAACAGCTAATATGAAAATGTAATGTCTATCGAATAAAGTCAATTTTGGGAAACGTTTTAGTTGTGTGAAAAAACACCCAAAGAAAGATTCTGATCTACACAAAAACTTACTTTTGGCTGCGAACAAGTATTCACTTGGGTGTCTATAATAATTTCAATAGTTCCAAGATAATAATATTTTTGGGTTTATTTCCCCATGTTAACAAGATTGTTAAACATTGTGACTTTCAAACTATGTACACTACTTACCCGGAACATGCTTGTTGATGTCTTTCTTCTCGACCATAGGAGGGCGGCCAGAACCGACGATAAATAACAAATCGCAAACACACAAACTGCCTTCATCGTAAAAACTTGTGCTTGTTCTCTGTTTTCTAAATACACAGATATAATTGACTTTACTAATGTGCCGGGCTGTTATCTTATATTCTACTGCATGTCTTGACTTTGCGCAATAAGATTGCGTTAGATGTGCCAAGATGTTAACAGTAGCAGAACACATTTGGTGTAATGTATCCCACGTAACAATTGGTCGTATTGTGTTGAAACCACTGACCAATTTACCATCCACTTCTTTAAGTGACCAAAGGGTTCTGCTAGAAAGTTGCTGAGCCTAACGTAAGATAAGCGTTTTGTACAGCCTTCTCGTAGTTCTCTTGATTAGGAACCATAACCTTGGTTAACATAACAGTACTTGCACAGGTTGAACCACGATACATTTGTTCCGCCCGCAACTATTAAATACTTACAGTCATACTATCTTCCAAGTGTTTTAAACGGTTTTGATGATCAAACGCAATCTTTTAGAAGATTTGTTATTTTATCAGAACTGTTGATAATGTTGACCTTTTGATTAATATAATTAAAAGAAAGCTTATAAACACACTGTTATGTTTTTTTAGCGAACCCTCTTAGGAACTGCGTTGAGCTGTTCATTTCTATAACCATAACAAAAACATAGCCAACTCGTAGCCACAAGTGCCACTGTGAATCCTTGCAAATGTCTAATAAAATAAAAAAGATGTAATCTATCCTTTTTAAATATGAAACAAAACTCTTTCATACGCTATAAGTAATTTTTAAAATTTATTTTTAATTTTGGTTTCATAGGCTAGTAAATTATGCAACAGCTGGTTTGAGTGAATCATTATCGAATTTCCTGTAGAAAAATGATATTCAAGCCGTCAGCATGGTAAGACCCAGGCCCGGGACCATGAAATGAGCAGCGACCCTGACCCTCAGAACACGGTTTGAGCTTGTTTTCAAAATGTTATATACATATGTACGCGTTTTTACATATTTAGCGGATCCGTGGTGGATTGGTATCGCGCGCGACTCCGGAGCTCATCACTCCGGTGGCGCGGGTTCGATCCCCGCAGTCACCACTTACAATTTTTAATGTGACTATACGGTGACGCTAGGTGAAGGTCGAGGTTGAGTGGTAGAGAGGACTACAAAGTCAACTTCGCCTCGTTAAACAAGACAAACCTTTTTTCTACGCGTATATGAATATCATCTGTACAAGTCGCACTGGTTGTCCGATTTTCGCCAAATTTAGTACACATGTTCCTATTGCAAATATCTTGGTACACTTTGTTAACCACCAAAATCACTGGAACTCCATTTTGCGGGGGGGACTTTGACCAAAAAGGGATTTTAATTATCTACACACACACAACAATAAATGTCATCCGATTTTGATGAAACTTTAAGTAAATATCCTATGTATGTTACTAGTAAACGCTAATATCCCAACAGGTATACAAATCCATCTAGACGATATGTAGTATATAACTATGTTAACAACTCCGTAAATCTGAGACCTACAGAACTTGTCAGATTAGTTAATGAGTCTAAAAAATAAACGGTGAGTTTTAAATGTTCCCCCCACCATAACTTAAAAATTATATATTTTTTAAACCCCCTTGAGGATTGTTTTTATAGGAAAGTGAAGTTTGTTTGGACGTATTTTACATCGCTCACCCCCCACACAAATCCGACGGGGAGGTTCCTTAAATTTTAAAAATACCCCCCCACACTTGTGGCACCTCAAAAGAAAGGGAGTTTTGACATAAATTCGATTTCTCTGTTTTGAACTCAGCAGTCTGAATTGTATTGTTTTGAAAAACAGCTGTTACACTCATTTACTAAGTCAGTGTTAACATTCAAAACAATCAAAACAAACTCGTTAAACCAGCTAGTGTTCATACCACAGAAAGATCATTTAGGAGAAAAACATCATCACAACATTAGTTTATTTACCTGGGTGTAAAAGTGACACTTTAGGAATGGCAATACATGTGTCTAAAGCAGCTGTTTGCAGATCAGAATGACAAAACTAGTTTTGTATCTTTTTTACTTTTCCGCCATTTTACCTAGTAATTTTGAAGGCACAAGAAGTTTACCCTCAATCCTTTTATAGTATTAAGTTCAAGTGGAAGTTACGAGTTGAATTAAATTGAATAATGACTGATACTTTGTATCTTAGCAGCCATGGATGGGGCTTAACTTTTGGAAAACTTCATTAAACACTCCATTAAACGCTCATAAATATTTATATCGTAGTTTGAAATAATTGGCCTCGATAGGATTGGCTTTGTGCCAGTACAGACGTACTTCGTTACAATGGAAACACTGCACGATTCAGATTGCATAAAGAACGTAAAGATTGTCATGTTTTGGTGCAATAACAGATACCTTTGAGTAAAGAGTAAAAACGCATTTAAAAAGAATCAACTAGGATTTATTTAAATCAATTTTCAAATCCAATACGTAAAGACCAGCAGTACTTTTGGCGAATTTAATTTAAAGAAATCGTACACTTTGAAACATCCGGAGATAAATAACAGAAAGAAACGGAGAACATAACGTGCTACCCATAGAATACCCATAAAACCAAATATGTTTGAATATTATGTATTTGAATTCATACTTATGTTCTCTCTCACCCTTTAGGCTTTAAGTTACATATAAAAAAAATTCAAGAGTGAGAACAAACGATTCAATAAATTCTTTTTGGCGAGGCCTTTCAGAAACGATGTTTCTATCTTTGGACCAAACACCGAAAATATAATCAAAGTTTCTGAAAAGCCCCCCACAAACATGTATTGGATTGCTTGTTCTCAGACTTGAATTTATTTTTTAAATTCTAATAAGAAGCTGTCACCTGATTGAAGTTGCCTGTTTTCACCCCTATGAAGAACCAAGCGTAAATTTATGTCAGCATGTGCCGTTTCACTATTAACGTTCACGTCAGAAAGTACGTCTGAGGTCAATGACAACCGCCTACTGACTAACTCCCTGGCCATCCACCATACAGCTCTATTGGCCGGCTCGGATCAGCCAATGTCCAACCACAACTATGAATCAAATTGACTAATTGTGACAGAACACACAAAAATACCTATTTATACACAGCTAATGAAAAAGAAATTCTTTGAATATTTAAAGAATGACTCAGGTTTTCTTAACAAAGGAGTTATTATAACTATTAAGCCTATAGAAAGTTTCATACAACATTCTTCTCCATTAGCTGTGCGCAAAACTAAAATGTATGGTCAAATTAATCAAAACTCTAAAAAATTTTCCTTCCATTCACCTGAAGACATGATCAGATTTCAGATCCCAAGAAGTCGTGTTCTTTTTGTTTACAACAAGAAAAACGTCCGTAAGAGTAGTATTTCAACCTCAAAAACAACATCTGTTCTCAATTTTATAACGCAGGCCTACACAGTGAAACAAAAGCCGCGTGAAACTATTCTGCTATGATTCATACCTATGATGTAAACGCATATTGTTAAAGACTTATGAGCAAGAACCACTTCGAACAAACACGAGTATGACGATATTACAATAGACAGGTGTGTGCCAACTGCGTGACACATTCAATTAATTAATACTTTTGTCTTAGGAATGTCAAGGGCTTTCTTTAACTATAAAAACGTCTTGAAGCGGTTCACTAGGTTAAATCTTTCACAATGAAATTGCTTTACGGTGTCGCTTTTCTTGTTTTCACTGTCAGTGCGTATGCTGATGGTAAGTGTGTTTTATAGTAGGTAGTGATTTGTGATAGTGCTTACTTAAACTTGTATAATTGGGGGATCCGTTGGATTTATTCAGAACCTGTAGCGGGTTAAAATCGTGCGCGTGGGCTGTTTGGATCGGTTATTTGGAATTCGCTAGGATTTACGGTAGTTCTTGCAAGTCTTTAAATTGTAAATAAACAAAGCCCATTTAATCTTAACTCTTAGGCTTTCGCGGCCAGTGTCATCACTAAGATCTAAGGCTTCCGGTTTACACCGCGTCACAGTTGAAATACAATTACTGCTAGACGTTTCGACCTCGCTGTGGAGAGTCATCCTCAGTAGCTTGTTGACTGGCTGAGATTGGCTGATTTGTGGTCTCAGCCAGTCAACAAACTACTGAGGATGACTCTCCACAGCGAGGTCGAAACGTCTAGCAGTAATTGTATTTCAACTGTGACGCGGTGTAAACCGGAAGCCTTAGATCTTAAAGCCCATTTACTAAATATCTTGGGAAATAATACTATTGTCAGATTATAATGTCTGTAGTGTTTTCGCTAGTAGCCGTTTATAGAAGGAAGCTGAATCTCAGAAAGAAAATACAATCTCTAAACTCTAAAGTTATGTTGAATGTACTAGTCTACTTTTAAATGAATACCACTAAAATACTTATAAGTTCTAATTAACTCCGATTTTGAAGGAAGAATTTTTAAAAGAATACAGTATTAAGTGGGTGACACGAATCCTCATTACACAATGCATTAGACTATTGTAGTATAACGATGTTCCAACATGAAACAGGGTAAAAGTGTCGTAAAAAAACTGATACAAATAATTTGTGGTAAGAACATAGTTAATCAAATATATTTGAACACAATTATAGTAAATTTCTTTCTTTCAGATGTTGACGAAGTAGGAGTAACGATTGACATTTCTCAACGTCAAGGGAGTGAAGAAACGTGGGATGACTTGAAAGAAAGACTTTCCCAGAAGAAGGATGATCCAGAAGAAGATGCCAGCGAGAAGATTGAACAAGCAAAGCAAGAATGGGAGGAGACGAAAGCGGGACTGAAAGAAAAGTGGGAAAATCTCAAAGAAAAGAGAGTTGAACTCAAAGAACAATGGGATAGCTTCAAGGAACAGCTAGAAGATCAGAAGGAAGAGGTTAAGAAAAACTGGGAGGAAAATAAAGAAGAATTGAAAGATCATATTCAGAGGGTTATGTCGTTGGTGGGATGGGGAAAGGAAGATCCTGAAGATTCGAGCAACGAATAAGCTACTGTCTTGAAAAGAGAATCCAATAATGTAATACTAAAGTAAACAACTGTTGTACTTTTCAATAAACAATATTGAACTCTGGTTTTTGATTTCAATACGTTTTATCTAGCCACCTATTTGAGTTAGTTAATCTACAAGTGTTCCTAGTCGTAATGGTCTACACAGTAGATCATTGTTTTCTATTTTTTCATCGGTTCAAGTCAGAACGAACTGACTAGAGTTAGTTGTGGCTTTAAGAATCTATATATTAAAAGAATTGATGAAAATCTAATGACAGTCAGAACGACCGTTCTATCAGGCCGACTTTCTTCATTTATATTTGAATAAAAGGTATTTATGTAGAGATTCATCATCAAACATCAAACATCGCTTAACTTTCGCCCTTTTCAAGTTATACTCAAAAAAGGCTTTTTCCCGTGTTTTCTTGTCTGTGTCCTGTCATATCTCTGGTTTTGATTGAGATAAATAGTTCGTTTTGTTCTAAGAACACTGAGTGAATCATGATCATTCATTAGAGATATCATTAGACATATTTAGTTACCTCTTAGAGTTGTTATGCGTGGGCAAACGATTTGTTTGGCACTGTTGAGAATTTAAATTTGCTTGAGATAAAACTTATGGGCAAAGTATTAAAAATGCCCAGCTGCTGTAAATGTAAACATCAACAAATAAAAACAATAACAGTGTATAAGTTTCAACTCTCAAGGAAATACCCTAACTGTAAAAGTACAAGTATTAATTAGCGAAGTAAGTACCCAAACCGAGAGGCCGAAGCAGAACCGTGAGCGAAGCGAAGGGAACCGAGGCCACAGGCCGAAGTGGGGGTCTGGGGCTTCACCCCCAGCTGGCCGAAGGTTAGCATACATTATACAATAAAGTAACAAGACCAAGCTAGTCGTGTTATAGTATAAAGTAATAAAATTATAAATGGTATTAATATGGTATTAATTACGACCGAGGATCAGTTAGTAGAAGAGAGCTTGAAATAGGACAAACAGTATGGTACAAGAAAACGCCTGCCAATGATGAATGGCCCAAAGAAAAAAATATAATAAAGGAGGAGACAAATCTTACGAGACGAAAGAAGGATCAACTCTTAGAAGAAATGAAAGATACATTAAACCAGATACCACCTCTAATAAATTTGACAACAGAGGAGGTGTCATTACTTATAAAGAAAAATCGAAACCATGTCCTGATGTAGCCAAGAAAGAAACAAGTGAAGTTCATCAATATGCTGAAGATAATAAAAAAACTCTCAGAAATCTGTTGAAATCAACAACAATCATGCCAGACTTCAGAGGAATAGACAGTTACCAGTTAAGCTGAAGGACTACTACTTACATTGAAGAGGGGATGTTATAGTATAAAGTAAAATAATTTAAATGGTATTAATATGGTATTAATTATTGTACCATATATTTTTAATGTGTTAACTTTTTGATTTATTGTTGAGATTGTTGTTGTTTTGTATTAGTGAGACCATGACAAACTAAGTTCTATTAATAAAGAAATATTTAAATGTTTTACATAATTTCTTTGAACTAGAAAACATAATAAGTTGCTTACATGTGCGCCACTTGTTTTTTTTTGCCTGCAGGTATTTTTTATACATATTTCACATCTATTACCGAAGGTTTTCTTTACCATGCATGATTGAAGTGGAAGTGGTACCAAACACGGAAACAGCCTGTTCAGTTTAAATTTTACTGAAACAGTATTTGCAAAGGCAGTATTTGTTAGACTGTAACATACTATCTGCATCGTCATTTTCTTCTGCCTGGACTGCGCAGCCTTAAAGTTTAAAACCTCTAGACTAGTATGCATTTTAAACTATTCCTAGGTAACGAACTGTTATGAGCTTCATCCAATCAGTTACCGGTACATTTGTTTACTTATCAATAATCCCTAGTTTTTTAAAAACATTATTCCTTAAGTACGTAAACAACTCCATGTTTTTAACTGAAGAATAATAAGGTGTTTTACGGAAAATTCGTACTGCTTCTACAAATATTCTAAGAATATTGAATAATTATTCTTTTAATGGACAAATCATTATACAGGAGTTACTTCTGTATAATGGACGGGTAGGCTTATTGGACAATAATTTGAGACTTGACAATTATTACTTTCTTTAAAAGTCAAAGTCAAAATTGTTTGACTTACTAACAATAATTTTTCCATATTTTTTTAATAATAATATAACACATTATTAATGATCTACAGAGTATACTTTTCATCATATTAAAACTAAAATATGATATTATCCTTTCACTATTTACACTGTACAAAATTAGAAGTTATTGGTTTGCTTATTGATTCAAGAGAAACGTTGACAAAATTGTTTGTGGACTTTTGGAAAAATTTTGATTTGGACAAACATATTTTAAAAATTATTATTCGTGAAACTGTAAAAGGTTCAACTGGAATAATTAGAAACCATGTATACAAAACTAACAAAATGTTCTGTATAAATTGTATTTATACTAGTTTATATGTGTTCCGTGTATTGACAACCCCAGAAAGGGGTGGATAATTTTTATTTTAATAAAGATTTTTATTATTATTTCCTTATTGCCTGAAATACTTTGTAGGATTTTTCTAAAATAAATTAAATTTGAACATCCTTTTCTACTACGAGATATATGGTTGTATATTTTGATTGAGAAGTAAAAGACATGTTTCTGATAAAAGAATGTGGAATTTGTGGGATTGCCAGTTAGAGTTACGTAAATGGTACGAAGAATTTTTAGTCTGAAAGAGATTAATATTCTTGAAGACAAAGCATGAAGACTCCAAGATGTACAGAATGTCACAAAAAGGTGAAACGCACTATGCGGAACCGGATTCTACATACAAAAGTTAATAAAAAAAAACTTAAATTTCTTTTTATTTTGGCTTAGCTTAGCCGTTTTTTTACCATTTTGTACATTTTAGAAAATAACAAATAATTTAAAAACCTTCGCGATATGTATGTGAGACTTAGTATAAACCCTTAATGTGTCCCTTATAATACACATTATAATATTATATTAATTAACTATTTATTACTTATAATAACACATTTTTTATCGATATTATCAAATTTTAAAGTGGTGATCATTAAAAAATATCAAAGTCAAATGGAATAAAATTGGAATTTGAATTTGAAGTTTTTAAATGACCACCATTTTGAAATTTGATAAGGTTAGATAATGGATCTACGAACTCAGAAATATTATGAGTGGAACTGACCATCATATTATACGACTATCATCTGATAGTAGAATGATGCGACTTAGTATAGTTTTAAAGGGGCTATCAAAACCCAAGCTTGTTCATACCGAATAACCATTAAATAAATAAAACGGGGTTATAAGATCTTTATTTTCTTATTACTTCCAAACTCAAAACATAACTTTATTCTGATGACGATGAGTCAGATTCTTCAGATTTCTGTTCTTGGTTCTGCTGTCTCCAAGTTCCTTGGTTTCCTCCAATGAGTTTCTTCGAAGATGTATCATCAGAGTTGGACTTGCTTCCTAAGTTCCAAGTTCCTCTCTTTCCACCGAGTGACTGTTTGGGAGCAGAATCTTCGTTATCAGACTTTCTCAAACTCCAAGTTCCTCGCTGTCCACCAATCAGTTGTTTGGGAGCAGATTCTTCATCATCAGAACTTCTCAATGACCAAGTTCCCTTCTTTCCACCAATCATCTGCTTTGCTGGGACACCGACTTCAGCGCTTTCCTCTGAGCTGTCTGATAATTCACAACATATTCAAACATTAGTAAATAGCTATACAGGGTAGTCAGGGTTTAGAAAAGTATTAGAAAGTATTGGCAGTTTGTATATTTTAAAATACTATTTTTTATCAATGATGCTGAGGTGAAACTTTTCTATTTAAAACATTAAAATTGAAGTGGTCTAAAGCACAAAATGCTTTCATATCATAATCCTAGAACTATTTGAAAACTGCAAGACAGAAACAAGTTTAGACCATTAATTATTATAATCAAGATCTCTGCACCGGTTTGAATGAGGATCAAACAAAAGGCAACAGAAGGCTATAGCCTGTTAGAACCAAAAACACTAATACTGTTTAGTACATAGCAACCAACTTACAGGAGGTCGTATGGCAACATAAGTATGGTACAGAATACAACTTTCATAGTACGTTCACTCACTTCAACGAAGTAAAACCAAACAAAGGTCGTCCCGCAGATTTACGCACTTCTGACGTGGGTGAAGTAAATTTCTTACGCAATTTATAACTCTAACATGACAGCTAGCTTTAGCCTTCGGCTTCAGATTCACAGCTCTGTTGCCACTCATTACGCTCACAGCCTCGCTCCGACCTGTGTTTCTCTAAGGTATTTTTCGATTTAAATGTACTTACATGTCTGTATTGTATATGCGAGGCTTTTATTTAATTTCCACCCCTTTCCAAAGGTTTATACCCGTTATGACACTGTCTATCTTACGCCTAAGGGACAACTATATTGTCGAAGGGGGCATTGACAGCTCTGAGCTTTATATAACAGCTAAATTAGGCATTTTCTTGGGAACTGTATTGAGTTTTCGAAAACGACCTCAACAACCCAAACCCCAAGAATTAGGGTTTGTATCAATATTTGTTTTATTGAACCTTATATATATGATACGCATCAATAGTGATATTAAGGCTATTAGTAAACTGTTCTTGATTGTTAGAAAAATAAGTTTAATTTTTTCATAAGGACCGTTTAGACCAAATTTTAAATCTTATAATCCTGTTAAAGTTAAATTTCAAATTTCTGAAACCCCGTTTTAACTTTTTACAAAAACATCTCCACACCGTTTGCTACTTTGAGAAAATCATCTAGTTAACTAAAAAAATGTGTTTTCCGAAATGTTTAACAAGTTTGACTTTTCTTTATGCGTATCTTAAGCCTTGAAACTTTTCTTAAATCACACACGTTATAAGCTCGGTGTGAAGCTTTCTCAATGTGTTCTTTGTCGTGCTTTTGACAAGTGGGCCATAATGTCAACTATTTCGTTATATTATGTCAACATTTTGTCAACCATCTTTATAAGATTGGTAATATGTTAGAATCGGACAAATAGTGCGACCGGCCAAAAAAGGTACTTCGGGTGTAATTTTTACCCCGTTATTGAAAACTTGCTAGTATTCACGGTAGTGCTTATGACTACGGGCGGCTATGGGTACCCAGCCAATGAATATAATATAGACACATTCATATACAGATACAATCGAAAATATAATTTGTTTATTTGTTATTTTAATATATTACCTGCGACAGCACTAGCAGCAAGGCACAAGAAAGCAAAAGCGTAGACAAACTTCATGTTGAAAATTTTAGCGAAGCTAAGAGCTTAGGCTCGAATTTATACTATATATCTTAGTACAACATGCATGATAACAGTTGTTCAAAATTAGAGGCCATTGAATTAAAATACATTGTTAAAACATATGTTGTTTATTTGTTTAGACTGAGGTTGTCCTAGTCAAGGGCATACGGTTTGTTTTTCAGGAGTTGATGGCGCATATGTTTGAGGACAAATATGTAGGTTATATTAACATTTGCGTAAGCATACCGTCCAATTGCATCATCTGATTTGTTACAATGAGTTAAATGAAGTATGCAAAAGCCCAAAAGGCCAGAGTTTTGATAGGAAAAAGGGCTACTCGTTTCTGTTGTCATATAGAACGAAACATATAGAGCACTACTGAAAAAACCACTGAAAGTAGGTTTGATCTTTTTAACAGCTGCTGAGTCGAATGGTAATAATTTTTCAGTACACGCCGTATTTACAGAGTGTTTGAAAAATAAGGTGCCCCACTTCAGATGTAGATTTCCTACGCTATAAAGACGAAAAAAGATCCTAGAAACATGGGCCCTAAAATGTACCCGCTTCTCCAATTTATTTTTTAACGAATTATTTATTATATCCACATTTTTATGGGCTTTTGCTCAAACTCAACAATTTAACATTTGTATCTAGGTCTATAGAAATTAACGAGCAGAGGACAACCTTATTTTTTCAAAATAGTGGATATTGTATGGCACTTTAGAAGTTTTTTCATGTTATACTTTAGTTAGTGAATACATAGTGAGGTTTACAATAAAGTGTAATCAATAACGTTTCGCATAAAATGTTATTATTTGTCTAGTGAAATAAAAAAAATCACGGTATACATCCCCATCTATTAGGGTGTAACATACAATAAAACTTAAAACACCACAAAAGAGCCACTATTTTGAAATAGATAGTTAGATAGTTTTAGTATTTTTCCATAAATAGTTTTACTTAAATACAAATTCCTATTATGTTTGAGCCAAAGTCTGTACGTGGTATGGGATATTGCATGAAAAAAACAAAATTGCTGCTAGCAGGTAAAATTAGCAATTATAACCCATGTTTATGGGATTTTTTTATATTTTTACGTATTAAAAAACTATCCTTGAAGTTTGGAACATTCATCTAAAATGACCTTATGAGTGGTTACAAATTAAATTGTTAATTATATTTTTGTTAGATCTTAATTTGTATGAACGCTAAAAAGCTAATTTATAACTAAAGATATTTGAAGACCGAAAATGTTTGGACCGAACTGGGTCTCTCGCTTGCCGGGCGGTTATGCTAAAACACTACACCATCCGGCCCAACTATTTCTGCCTTCAAATTTAGAGAAGTACTTAAATCTGAATGTTTATCCTAAAAATGTGACTGTCAAATAAAGACTTTAAATCAACAAGCTGAAAATATTACAAACATAATTTAAATACTAACATGTTTGTATTCAAATTTCTTTAATAATAAATTAGCTTTTTAGCGTTTATAAAAATTAAGATCTTATTTAGATCTTATAAAAGATCTTAATTAATAGCTAATTTCTCAGTAACATCCAATTAGGAAGTCAGGACCACAATATTACTGGAACAATACATACCAACTGATAGATATAACGAACAAACCATTGATACAAACTTACGAACATATCAAGATATGTTCTACCTAAATTGCTCGTAAAGAATGATTGACTATAGTTTGAAAATTGGGTTACTTAAAAAACCTATTTATAATATTGAAATATTATATCAAATAGATAAAGTTCACTTAGGGCTACTAATGTTATTAGCAAAAAGAAGTGAAACAGAATAGTACCCTTTTTTAACATTTTAATTCGTTACACGACCGGTTTCGGGACTGAGCCCATCTTCTCGGTGATGTACATTAAATTGACTAATCTAATTTGCAAAACAACAATTACAAAACAAAACAGGAGATACATCAGATGGTTTAAAATAAATACAATAGTCTTGATCATGGAATTTTTAGGTTGTTCTTATTTTTGTTATATATTCGAATATCGGATTCATAATTGCTGTGTGTGTAGTGTTTAATATATTTGTTGGGTCCGACTTTTGATGTGTGTAAATGTGGAAATCTTCCTTGCAATTTAGGGTGTCTCCTTTTTTGTCGAAATCTAAAATTGACATATTATTTTCAATACTTGTATAGGAATGGTTACTTTCTAAAAGATGTTCGGCAAAGGATGATTTCATAGAAGTTGTGTTATTGGATTTCAAGGCCTGTATATGTTCTCTGAATCTTGACTTAAACGTGCGCCCAGTCTGCCCTATGTAGAAATTAGAACAATCATTGCAATTGATTTTATTATTTTATTATTATTATTATTTTTATTATTTTAGTATATTTTAGATACGGTATTGTACACTAAACTCAATACTTCAATCGGCACCTTAAACCCTTCTACTCACAATTACAACACTCGAAACAGAGGGGAATTGGTTCCTTTTCATAGATTAGAAATTTACACAAAAAAGCCAACATATATGGGTTTAAAGTTTCTGAAATTCATTCCCGAAACCGGTCGTGTAACGAATTAAAATGTTAAAAAAGGGTACTATTCTGTTTCACTTCTTTTTGCTAATAAAATATTATATTAATAATATTAAAATATTATAATAATAATATTAAAATATTATAATATTTTATAATATTTTACCAAGTCTAGAAAAACTTATTTGAAACGCAGCTAAATTTAAGATAATAGTCCTTAACGAACATGAAAAACAACCCGTAAAACAAACACAGTCAACGTGTTGATCAACATCTTACAAGACAATAGATGGAGAAGTAAGAGTTTCTGATTGCAACTATTGTCACTTCCTCAAGTGTCAAGTATATAAGTAGGCAAGATGATTGTCAAATCAGTATCACACTGCTTAAACATGAAGTTCGTCTACGTAGCTGCTTTCCTGCTGGTTGCTGTCTTCAGCGTCTACGCTGACGGTAAGTAAACTTACTCAACTTACCTTTTCTAAATGTCAGCTGCCAAAAAAAATCAATAATTGTCTGACAATTTTCCAGGAAATGTCATGTTTGAGAAAGTACATTGAAAAGGTTTATACATTTGCTAATATCTATTTTGTACTTTCATTAAAAACCACTTGTTTCAATTCAAATTTTCAGTAACTTGCTGTTTACCTCCTTAAAAGCTAAGAAAAGGATAGGATTATTTTTAATACATTTTGAAAACATAGTGCCAAGTATAAAGTATTTAACACAATTTCGATTTTTCTGATGTTATGTCCTTTTATTTTTCGATTGTAGTTTGAAAGCACTGAGAGTGCTGTAATGTTAGAATTGATCATTTTTTGTAGTATAACTTGTTTTCCTCTCTTCTAACCCTCTTCAAGGGCATCGTTATAGCAACGTAAAAATTTTGCAAAACTTGGTGTATTCACCCAGCATGTCTGCTTCTTTATACAAAGCCACTGCACTAATAAGAATGCCTGAAATGTTTAACTCTCAAGTCCTAAAAATTCTTAAGGTTCTCCGTCGTACTCTTTGTGACAACTCACCAAAAACCAAACAAATCAAAAGAATTGCGGCAACTAGTTTCACAAAAATAAGTGCCGTAAATATTAAAATATCGGTTTATTTTCTCTTTGCTGATAGGCCTTCTGTAAAGTAATTTACCCTAGGGTTACAACAAAACACGACATTGGATTTACAAACCATAGAGCCCAGTTTGAACACTATTTATATTTCCAGACTCGTCGTCTTCTTCCTCTTCATCGTCGGAAGAAGTCGCCACCAAAATTGAGGTTAATGTTGAGGACATTCAAGTACGAGGACAAGAAGGTATCGACAGTGTAAGAGCCGCAATTAAAAAGGTAGCCGCGGAGGAAGCCAGCTTGTTGGACAATATTGGACTCTTCTGAATAAAACTGATGTGACATTGTAAGACGAATTCTTGATTAAATTTCTAAAAGTAAATTAAATTTGTTTCCCTACTATAATCTCATAAAACGCAAGATGCCAAGATAAAAGTTAGATAGATGGCTTGAAACGACCAAGTTCATAAAATAAGTGTATCGAAGAAAACCAAACTCGATTGTAGAAAAATACGTTTAAATCCCTTAGTTGTATGGCAAAGAAAATTACAATACCTTGAGTACAATATTTAATTTAGTTTAGAACAAAACTCTAAATGTTTAAGAGAAATTGAACTGACGAGGAACTTTGTAAATTAATATAAATAGTTTTCATTTTATAAATAGTTTCATTTTAGGAAGAAATGAACATATTAATAATGTAACACTTGCAGTTATTCTAAAACAAAGTTCATATTTATGACGAAGTACTTGTTTTAGATTTATAAATATTTCTATACGACTTTTTTGACCCGTATACTCTCTTAGATAAATTAAGATACCACATTATCAGGCTACCTATAATGAACAAAACTGTCATTTGTTGATAAGAGCCAATTTTTTAACTATGCCAAAAGCCACTTTTGCCAGGTTAGATTATTAGAATTGCTTGATATCATAAAATTCTTACTACATTTATAAAATAATAAAGAAAAGTCACATTTACCGCTTATCAGTTTTCTAAAATAGATACACGAAAAGTAGCTTGTTTTAGATATTACATGAAGGAGCGCATCGAACATAGGACATTTTGATTTACTTTAACCCCTTGTACGAGTATACCACTTACGAGTCCATCAATAGGTCGTAGAGTAAAGCTTCTTGATACAGGTAAAGTTCAACGTCAAGGGCGCAACCTCAAGACAATTTATTTTCAAGACAATTGAAGATAAGACAATTTATTTTGAGTTAAATTGGGTTTTACACAGGCTATTGTATGGTTTAAAAAGAATTATTTTAGTCAACATAGTTCTAGTATACATTACCTCTGGGAAGATTACTTATACCAAATTTTAAATAGTTTTTACTTTAACATCACATGGCTTTTAATTTTTGGCGACTAAACAATGTGTCAACATTTTAAGACAATGTTCATCTCCTGACAAACAATTTTACGTACAACTGTATCATTGTCATTTAACCTTAGTACTAACTGTAATTCATGAAATGCCATTTTGAAAAGTTTCCGCAGGATTTTCCACCATAATTTCTATCAACTTAAACTTAAAGAAATGCCCCGCAAACCTACATCACTTACTATATTGATACACCCTAGTTTAATTTTTTTAGAAGCTATTGAAGTTGTCTATTTCATTTGTAATCACCCGGTATTGGTCTGAAGAAGCCTTATGTTATGAAGTAAAATATAATCAATTAAAAATTTAACCGTTGTATTCAATAGTTTTAAGAATTTATTACCAAAATTTTCAAGTACAAAAATATGTTAAGTTTTCATCATTTTTAATCAACTGAGGTGTTCTTGTAATGTGTAAAATAAAAACGACGGAAGCTATTGTAAACCTATCACCTATTGTATTTAAAATACAAGTAGATTTACGTTATAGACATTGTAAAGACGACTCACATTATCAGAATACAATCAGTATTACTTTATATATGATAAACGATTAGATTATTACAAATGCTTCATTTTCTCAGAACTTCAAATGTTTTATAGAAATATCATCGCTAGCCATTTATATAAAAAAACATAAAATCCACAGTTTTCAAAATATTTTTAAGTCGTAATAAAGGGGACGTCTCAAAGTTGTATCTTGTCAGAAGATGTCTGTGTTTGACACATCAATCACAAACGTGTTGCTTTTACCTCTTTCTCATTCTTCACGAATAAACAAAGGTCAAGAATACGTTCTTGAAATACGTAGTTTGCCAATTATGAAGCTTTAATCTTGATTCCATTATATAATAGAAAAATAATTAGATATTAAGAAAAGTACATAGTATCCTGTAAAATTGTATTTGATCATGGGCCGGTCCCAACCTTTAGGTCGTCTTCCCACATGTAAGTACTGTGGCTAAAACCTTTATTTTGTATAGTTTCAAAGCCATTTAAAGCTAACTCATGTTTTGCTATTTAACTTTATTTTATTCAAATGTGTTAAATTTAACAAAGAGAAATGTGATTCGTAAACTAAGAATTTTATGTTGATAAATGAGAAAGAATACAACTAAAAATGGTCTACTTAAAACTAGCTTTTAATTTAACTTTTGAATATTTACATAATTAATCCTTGAACTTAACCTTTAAAATGAAGAAACCTTTCGAAACTCTTAACTAAATTTATACATCCGAATTATACAAAGATTTTTTCACATGGTAGCAGAGCACGCGGTAAAGACCACCAAAATGACTATCTCAGAAACTAATTTACTATTCTTGATGTTTTCTCCGTCCACTTAGTGGTAGTCGAAAGTATACAATGAAAACTTAACCACATTAATTAAAAACAAATTAAAAATTAATGTGGTAAAGTACAAAAATGCTTTCATTGTAAACTAATTTACCACCTAAATGAAAATCAAAACTTATTAAGATGTCAGCAAGAGTGAGAAAAGACTTCTCATATCAAGTAAGAGTCTCAGAAATAAAATAGCAGAAGCAAGAGCTTTATTAAACTTTGAGGTGTCAAACATTATGCTATCGGAACTTGCAAAACACAAAAAGTAGAAATATTTGAAAAATAACTATTTAGTCAAATGGGAATCTCAAAACCGAAAATAAAAGATAACGAAAAATCAACAGAAGCCTACATACTTTTAGTGCTGGACTGTGACGAAATGTACGCAAGACTTATAGTTGAAATGGAATTTCCTGAAAAACAAAACTCAAACTACAAGCATTCCAGTTGACCAAAAAGAGACTGTTCAGAATCATTACCTCCTAACACAAACTTATCAAAGTGACTGCAGAACGATCAACTTCCGAACTCCTCTCCATAACTACTGAATCTTCATTAACTCGTGGAGAGGCAACTTCAACTCTTGTTTCTACATAAACATCAACTTCTGAACTCCTCTCAACTACTACTGAATCTTTATTAACTCGTGGAGAGGCAACTTCAACTCTGGTTTCTGCAGGAACATCAACTTCTGAACTCATCTCCACAACTACTGAATCTTCATCAACTCGTGGAGAGGCAACTTCAACTCTAGTTCTGCAGGAACTTCTGGATGTTCTGCAGGAACATCAACTTCTGAACTCATCTCCACAACTACTGAATCTTCTTTAACTCGTGGAGATGCAACTTCAACTCTTGTTTTCGCATGAACATCAACTTCTGAACTCCTCTCCACAACTACTGAATCTTCATCAACTCGTTGGGAGGCATCTTCTACTCTAGCTTCTGCAGGCACATCAACTTCTGAAAACTCCCGAGCCTTATTCAAATTGTGGGAAGGGAGCTTCCACTCTAGCTTCGGAGCTTTTCTTCAATACTTTTATAAGAATAAAAGTATAACAAGATTGAAGAAAATTTAAACCATTTAGAATGTTGAAAGGAAAGGCCTGATGATGAACTGTAAAGAATACCTCCACATACATTTAAGTAAAATAGAAAACCCACACAATATGTAAGTAAATATTTAAGTAAGTAAGTAAATATTTATTTATTCCAGAATTTTTGATACAATATCTACACAAAAACTATAGGAATTACTAGCCACAATATCCAGTAAGCGTGGCTAGCTCAACTTGTCTTACATATTAATCTTACAGATAACAGTCAAAACAACATGAAAAATCAGGCGGTTCACCGCAGCGTGCACGCTCATACAACAAACTGAGGGTTATCTTTCCACGCACAACCTTCGCACTGCTTATTCTACAACCACTCTACACAACGATAATTCACTATTGACTACTTTAACCTTAGGCTATGATAACACAAAGAATAAGTCTTCAATAACGTCTAAACTAAATAACCATTTCTTTACTTTGTTTACAAAAGTGCTAAGCTTAGTACAATTTTTTATTTCAGAAGGTAGATAATTAAAGAATTTTGGCCCCAAAAACGATATACTTTTCTTAAAAACTGATTTATTAACTTTAGGTCTAATCAAGATACCGCTTGTGTTACTTCGAGTTCTTTGGTACAATCTATCGGTTCTGTGATTTCTACTTCTGTTAAAGAATATTTTCAGCACTTTAAAAACAAATAAATATTTAACTGGTAGTATTTTTAGCAATCTGAATATTGGTAGAGCGGATTCCCTTTTCTGCTTTTCAGCTATTATTCTAACAAAATGATTCTGCGTTACTATCAATGGATTAATTGAAACACTGTCTGCTCCTCCCCAGTTTTCAATTCCATAATTTATTCTTGAATGAATTAATGCATAATACAAGACTGTTAATAATTTCTCATCAACAAATTTCTTTAGAAAGTAAAATTGTCGTATATTTTTTCTAAGACTATTTTGGAGACTGACTAAATGTGGCTTCCAGCTCAATTTGTCGTCAATAATAATTCCCAGGTACTTTATTTGATCTAGTTGCTCAATAATGTCACAATTGCATGATATATGGTCTAAGCAATCCAGTTTATGACTTTTTAACACGTTGTCAAAACGGTACCCTTTCATATCGAAATTTAAAAACTTTGTCTTTGAAGCATTCAACACCATTCTATTATTCTCACACCAATATCTAATTATCTTTAAGTCATCCTTCATTTTACCCAGATAGTCTCCCAGCGAGACTCTGAGTATTGAATTGCTATGTCGTCCGCAAAACCAATAGCTCTTCCATTTAAATGTAAACCCAATAAATCGTTGATATAAACCAAAAATAATGTTGCTGACAAAACGGATCCTTGTGGTACCCCTATATTTGAAGTTCTTGCTTGACTGAACTGATTAGCAATTCTGACTTTTTGTTCCCGATTCTCAAGATATGTTGCAAACCAGTTAAATGTATTTCCTCTAAAGCCTATTAGCTCTAACTTTCTTAACAAAATATTATGATTCACAAGGTCAAACGCTTTACGAAAATCCAAAAAAATACCAGTTGTTTTCGTACTTTGATTAAAACATCCGTAAACATTTTCAACCAAATTTAAAATAGCTCCCTCAGTATTTTTGCCCTTAGTAAAACCGTATTGCTTTGGGTTAAAAAAATTTTTCTTATTTAGAAAATCTATTATTCTCTTATTCATACATTTCTCTATAATTTTAGATAGTACAGACAATAATGTGACAGGTCTAAATTGGTCTATCGATTCTGATTTACCCTTTTTGTGGATGGGTACGACAACAGATTCTTTCAATTTATTGGGGAAGATACCACTTTCAAAACTTATGTTAATTATTGTTGCTAAAACATCTGATATTTCTGACCCTATCGCTTTAATAAGCTGTACTGAAAGAGAATCACATCCTGTTGATTTTTGTTTTTAAACTGTTAATAATTTTGAACACCTCTTCACTTGATACGGGGGTAAGAAAGCAAGAGTCCTGATAACGAGTGAACTGAGATGTGTCAAGGTCATGGCCCCCAGGTAACCTTGCCTCTATCTCTCCCGGCGCAGATATGAAGTAATCGTTAAATAGTTCTGCCATCGACTGAGGGTCCGTTATCAAGTTGTCGTCCTTATCTCTTATTTGCCGTAATTGTGTTTTCTCCCTTTTATCTATTAAATTGTTTATCAACTTCCACTGACCAGCGCTATTGCCCTCTTCTGACCTAAATAACCTACCGTAATAGCTATGTTTTGCCTCAATAATCTCGTTGTCTACGCGTTCCCTAACTCTCATGTAATAGTTTTTTAAATTAATGTCATACGGCCTTTTTTTGACTCTAACTGCTAGTTTATTCCTTTTATTAATATTTCTTAGAATGTGCCCATTAATCCAAGGACTCTTGATTTTGGCTCTTTGCATTCTTGGTTTCAATAATTTCATTCTACTACTTGACTCTATATTGCTGAATAAAGTATCGTAAAATTTATTTAGCGCATAATTTACGTCATTGCTGTCCTGAATAAAATTCCAGCTTAAAGCTTGTAATTTATTTTTAAGTGCGTCAAAATCAATGGTTCTTAGACTCTGTGAGCATCCATCGTCAGCTGCTCTGCTAATATTATACCCGTCAAAGTTCGCTACTAACCCTATAAGGAAATGATCTGAGATGTCAATTTGAAAAATACCGGCTTTGAAACTATTTGAATTTTTAAGTCTTATGAAAATGTGATCTATGCAAGAAGCAGACTCGTTGACTACTCTTGTATACTGATCAATCATGCAGAGAAACCCGTAGTTACTCATGAGTGACATGTATGTGTTACTTATGTTGTTTCCCGCTAATAAGTCGAGATTTATGTCCCCCAGATAAATCGCATTACCCTTTAACTGCGGAAATAAATTCTCTAGTTCTAATAAAAAATTGTTAACATTACTACTTAATAATCTATATACACACACAAGGCTAAATACAACATTTTCAAATTTTATTTCTAAAACTAAAATATCATTGAAATAGCTTTATCATGAGCCAAGATATGCTCTTTAATATACACAATTATTCCCCCGGCTCTGTAATCGTTATTACTGTTACAAAAAGCGTTAAAACCAGGAATTGAGTAATTAGCAACTTCATCTTCAAAAATCCAAATTTCACTCATTACTATAACATCTATTGAAGTACTTACATTTTGCAAATTAGCTAAACAAACATCAAAATTTTTCCTCAAGCTCCTAATATTAACGTGTATGAAATTTAAACAATAACAGGAGGTTGAGAAGAAATTGCTATCCAAGCTATCAAAAATAACACAATTGGAGTTCATGAATATAAAAACAACTAACTAAATTCAATTGTAACGGAAAAAATAGAACTAAAAACTAACTGTACTTTAACCTACTCTTAAAAAACAAAATAATAACTAGAAATATTGTGGAATGTATACAACTCACAGATAATATCCAGCTTCTAAGACGACATGTACTGTTACTGACCGCCACTTTACAGCTTCTCCAGGTCCGCAAACCCATCCACTCTGACACATTTCTCCCCATTTTCTCTTCTCACGAAAATTTTTCCTTCCCGGCTCCACACAAATCTGTATCCCTTTTCCCGCGCAGCCTCCTTGGTCCGACTCAGCAGCATCTTGTTTTCTGGTGACAGGTGTTCATTAATAAACACCTTGTCCTTGCTGAAGTTCTTGTTGATCCTGTCTGCAGTCAGCGGCCGCACCTGCTTGAAGGCATCGATCCACGTGTCCCTGTCCTGCCTGGTGGCGAACTTGACGATGATGGGCGGTGTTCTGTTGCGGCTGTAGGTCGGAACCCGATGCGCAGCTACCACCCGCTTCTTTTTCATCTCCAGGTTGACTGCTTTCGCTATATCGCCCAGCAACTCCTCCATATTTTCTCCTCTGGTTTCCGGTACTCCGCTTATTTCGATATTGGAAAGTCTTGAATACTGCTCTGAATTCCGCATCCTTTGTTCAAGTGCTGCTACAGATTTCTTTAGTATTTTGTTTTCTTCCTTAACTTCTTCAATCTCCTTTTGCATTCTTCTACAGGTGTTCTTCAATTCCTCCATCAACCCGTTGCTCTTGTCAACAGTTTCTGAAAAGAATTCCAATGAGGTACGGAAGTCTGAAAACTCCTGTCCATGTTTCTGAAGTTCGTCAAAAACTTCACTTTTAAATGCTTCGAGAGTTTTAATGAGAAATTCTTTGGTGATCGCCGTCGCAGCCGTAGATTTGCTACTCGCCACCGACACTGATTTACCTGGCCTGCAATCCTCGCACTGCCACTCCTTCTTTGCTCCTCGAGTTTTCAGGGTATCCGGATTTCCTCCCGAAACACACTTGATGTGAAAAACGCGTAGGCAAGCTCCAACACACTTCACTGACTCATTCTCGATAACACTTTCGAGACCGCACACACTGCAGCTAACCGGCATTTTAACTGATTAAAGCTTCTAACAGAAATGCACAAGTATAATCACGCCGACTTGCACAGGTGCAGTAGTTGACCTTGAGACGCTCCGCACAGTGTAACGTGACCGCTCTGCTCGAGAGACTGATAACGACTGATATATTAAACACAAGTCGTTTAAATCTCAGGAACTCGATATTCGACTAAATAAAAAAGATAAGAAGTTCATAAAAACATTTATATTGTACACATATTCAAGATTCTTCATTTTTCCAGTAACTGCTTTTATTATTTTCGAATTTTGTCCATACAATGTACTTACATGCGGGGAGATGACCTAAATGTTAAGACGGTCCATGATATAATGCAATTTTACAGGGTACTATGTTTTTTCTTTATATATAATTAATTACAGTATCCCTCAGTGAATATGTTCTAAAATAAAATACAAAAATAGTTTCATACATTACAATAATTCAACATTAATAATTACAACTATCGATACTAATATATACAAATGAGATGGTGTGTGTCTGTCTGTTCCTCAATCACGCAAATACCACTGGACCAATTTTAATGACATTTTACAGGAATGTGGCTTATATATCTGGTTAACACATAGGCTGTTAACATGATTGATAATTTTATTGTTTTCAAGATGGTGGTCATTAATAAGACCTCACTACATGTGAAAATTGACCTCACCACGTACTACAGCACGGCACTCCGTGGGCCAGGCCTACAACATTTGGGTTCTTGCGTTATATTTAAACGCTAGTCTAGTAACGGTGGACGTTGGTTTTGATTAAACTGTTTCAACATATTGTCGGTTTTAGTAACATTTCATCACTAGGTCCCAAAGGGACACTTTTTGACACGAGGTCAAGTTTATGAACGAGGGGCAAAAATACACTTTCGGGCCGAGTGAAGAGCGATATATTTTGTCATGATGCAAATATTAATGAGAAATAAAATATGTCAATAAATGTTTTAATATTATAAACAATTAATTGAGTAAACATTGTTTTGAACTCAGCCCTTTGAATTATAATGTTTTGAAGAAACAGGTGTTACACTGATTTACTGTAAGTCAGTGTTAAATTTCAAAACAATCAAAGCAAACTCGTTGAGCCAGCTGATGTCCATGCCAATAAAAGATCATTAAAATGATCTTTTTCTCCCCAGGAAGAAAAGATCATCAAAACAATACTTTATTTACCTGGGTATAAAAGTGACACTTTAACACTGTCAATACATGTGCCTAAAGCCGCTGTTTTTAGAGCAGAATGACAACAAATTATTTTCTGTAGTATAAGCCTATGTTTTGGTCACTCACAGCACGTTGTAGCTGTATTGATTTTTTAACCTTCTTCTGTTGCAGAGTCTTTTGTTTCTTTTTGGCCTCTTTTATTAAGATATCTTTTTTTCAGTATTGCAAACTGGATCTAAAATAAGATGACAGACAAGTAACAAAGAAACAGCTACTTTAACCACTATTTAGATTGGTACATGCAAATCAGACAATTGCAAAAGTAACTACAGGTTAACAATATTTTATAATAATTAAAAATTTCAAAGTTAATTTGATAAATTAGTTAGGTGTGAATGTTAGTGTAATTTGCATTTAATTTCACCACATATATTTAGATTTAATTATATTATATATTCATATATACCCAAATATATTATATATATAGGTGTCTCACCACCCGTATCATGATATCTCGAGAGCCGGTTTATGAAACGAAAATTAAATACACGGAAGAATTCAGGTATTATTGTCTACTTTCAATATAAGGGCGTATCAAAACCGAATCGAAATTATAAAAGGGGACATCATTTTAAGCTCTTTTAAATGAAAACAATGATGAAGAAAATTTTTGTTGAGCCGTTGAAAATGGTGGCTGAAAATTAAAAACAAAATGAGTTACGAAACGCTTCATTGTATTTTTCAAAACGAAAATCTAATCATTGATTTTACTTGTCATGACGTAAGCTTTTCAACGGTGTACAACAACATGCTATTTCAAACACCTTAGGACCCACCAAAAAACCCCAAATTTTGAAAATGGTCTAATATGATTATCTAATTTTTTTCAAATACTAAACCCTATCGTGTTGTATACCGTTGTAATGGTCTACGTACGTAGACAACATTGGTGAAAGTTTTATAGAAAAATATTAAGGCGTTTCAAAATGGCGGCCAAAAACGTAATTCGTAGGGTATAATTTACCAAAACGTTTAAAAAGTTTATGTAATTTACACAAAAAAAGTCAAAAGTGATGAATTATGATCTCTTGGTATACACAATTTCATCATATGCAGCGGTACCGCGTAAGTAGACCCGTGGCGGGTTGGAATCATGCGCGACTCCGGAGCTCATCGCTCCGCTGGCGCGAGTTCGAGTCCCCGCAGTCACCACTTGTCACAATTTGTAATGTGACTTTACGGAAACGCTAGGTAATGGTCGAGGTTGAGTGGTAGAGAGGACGTTGAAGTCCTAACCTCGCCTCGTTAAACAATACAAAGTTTACCTTGACCTTTTTTGCCATATTTTCATCAATAACTACATCATTGAAATAGACAGAAAAAGCTTGAAAAGAGTGGCATATGCATAGTTGGAAATAACCTAATGGAGAGCGTTTGTATTTCAAACTTTATTACTGCTAAGACAAACCTATTGATATATTCAACATGCACATTTATACTGAATAAGTCATAAATGTTTGTTGGCTTGATTATTTAGATACTTAGATGGTATGTTCAAAATGCTGGCCTTCCAAACTTTTTCAACCCGGCTTTCGAAGCTCGATGTAACAATTTTGATTTCTTTAACTGAAGACCTGCCTGAGTAATGGTAAAAGATGACATGAAAGATCGAACTCGTCAGGCAGGTCCTCACGATGAAGAAAATATGACAAAAATGGTAAAGGTAAAGTTTGTCTTGTTTAACGAGGTGAAGTCACGACTACAAAGTCGTCTCTACCACTCAACCTCGACCTTTACCGAGCGTTGCCATATTGTCACATTACAAATGTAAGAGGTGACTGCAGGGACTCGAACTCGCGCCAGCGGAGCGATGAGCTCAGGAGTCGCGTACACTTCCAATCCGCCACGGATTGGACTAACGCGGTACCGCTACATATGATGAACATGTGTATACCAAAAGGTCATACATAATTCATCACTTTTGACTATTTTTGCGTAAATGACATACATTTTTTAAACGTTTTGGTCAATTATACCCTACGAATTACGTTTTAACCGCCATTTTGAAACCACTCTTTTCAAGCTTTTTCTGTCTATTTCAATGATGTAGTTATTGATGAAAATATGGCAAAAAGGTCAAGGTAAACTTTGTGTTGTTTAACGAGGCGAAGTTAGGACTTCAAAGTCCTCTCTACCACTCAACCTCGACCTTTACCTAGCGTTGCCGTATAGTCACATTACAAATGTAAGTGGTGACTGCGGGGACTCGAACTCGCGCCAGCGGAGCGATGAGCTCCGGAGTCGCGCATGATTCCAACCCGCCACGGGTCTACTTACGCGGTACCGCTGAATACGATGAAAATGTGTATACAAAGAGATCATAATTCATCACTTTTGACTTTTTTTGTGTAAATTACATAATTTTTTTTTAACGTTTTGGTCAATTATACCCTACGAATTACGTTATTGGCCGCCATTTTAAAACGCCTCAATATTTTTCAATAAAACTTTCACCAATGTTGTGTACGTACATAGATCTTTACAACGGTATACAACACGATAGGGTTTAGTATTTGAAAAAAATTAGATAATCATAGTAGACCATTTTCAAAATTTGGGGTTTTTTGGTGAATGCTAAGGTGTTTGAAATAGCATGTTGTTGTATACCGTTGGAATGCTTACGTCATGACAAGTAAAAATCAATGATTAGATTTTCGTTTTGAAAAATATTAATGGAAATACAGGGCGTTTCGTAACTCGGTTTTGTTTTTAGATTTTCAGCCACCATTTTGTAACGGCTCAACAAAATCAATTTTTCTTCATCATTGTTTTCATTTAAAAGAGCTTTAAAATGATGTATAGCATGATCCCCCTTTATATTTGAAAATTTCGAGATTTGAACCCATGACTCTCGGTTTTTGATACGCCCTGTATACTAGAAAGTAGAAAATAATTTTCCTGAATTCTTTGAACCGGTGTAAATTTGGAATTTTCGTTTCACTCAAGTCGGCCAACCCGTTCTCGAGATATACATATGATACGGGTGGTCTGAGACACCCTGTATATATATGGGTCATTTTCTAATTTAATTAAAACATAAATTATATTTTGTTTTACTGTAGTAAAGAAATTTAGTTAAAAGGAAAACTAAATCATTATACAAAAGCGTCTTGCTAACATGGTTTTCTTAACGCTGTTTTTTATGAACTTTTTGAATGAACTGTTTTATGAGAGATTCAATTGTTTACTACATTGCGTTTTGTTCGGGGTTTCTTACAATGAGTAAAATACGGAATATAAAACTTACTGTAATTTCTCCAAGCCTTTAGCTTACCGTAAGATTAAACTTTTAATTGAAACCCAAACTGATAAGTTAACACATTTAAAAGCAACTAACCCACATTATGACAAAACAGGCACACTACAAGTCAGTGTACTCGTACCTGTTGTGAATGAGAGAATGCGTATTATTTCACGTTGAATGAACTTTTAATATGTTTTAAGGTTAGTTAATTTTCTTTTTCAAATACCTTTTCTTATGTGATTAACATAAATAGGGCTTACCCGCTGTCTTGCTTTGCGCTGTGCAATAGTTCCATGAGTTCGATTTAGGGATCACAAATAATTTCTACAGAGTTCATTTTTTGTTTGTGTTGTGTTTTATTAAGTAATCCATTACCAAGGGTAATTGCAATGTCACACGCAGTGCAGAGAGGAAACAAGTAACTATGTTTCCTTTACAATAAGACACAGGAAAGGGAATAACACAAAACTATATTTTGTATTTGAATATTCAAATGTACCTCTGTAAATTTCATTTCCTCTGTGGTGGACGTGGCAAGAGTAACCATCACCCGAGGACAGCTGTTTAATAATGGCTATTTCGGTAATGCAACTAGTACATCCCATTAATAACAAGCTGAGAAGCTTCCTAAAATTAAAGCACATAAAACGTGAGATTGTGAGTTTTAAGGGGTCTCCAGCACATGTTTTTGTGATACGTTTATCTAGTAATGCTGATACGCAAGATGGACAGAGGTTGGCTTACCTCAAAGCTAATCAGGTGTAATCCAATTTAAAAAAACACAATCTGGCTTTCGACAAAATATTTATTTTAAGAGGTTATTGTAAGCGTTCGATCTCATTTTCTTGCTTTGTCTTCTTGGTATCTGTAAGTATTTTAAAAGGAATCAAAGTAATGAACCAATTTCAATTTACGTTTTGAAATTTATTCAAACAATACCACCTTCTAATAACAAATCAGATCTATTCAGAAGAGTCTGAAGAAGAAGAAGACGATGAAGAAGATGCAGAGTCAGCAGAATTGTCTGAGCTTGTCTTCACGACTTCTGGGGCACTGAGATCTTCACTGACCTTCCATTGAGGAATATCCACCTTCCAGGATCCAATGTTGGCAGCAATCCCTCCAATCTTGTCCAACAAGCTGGCTTCCTCCGCGGCCACCTTGTTAAGTGCGGCTCTTACACTGTCAATACCTGCTTGTCCTCGTACTTGAATATCGTCCACATCAACCTCAATTTTGGTGGCGACTTCTTCCGATGAAGAGGAAGAAGACGACGAGTCTGAAAAATACAGTGTTAAAATTGGTTTAACAGAATGTATTTAGAACTACAAATTTGTGTTTTTGTCGTGACCTCAGGGTATATTATTTTGCAGAAGGCCTATCAGAAATGAGGATATAAGCCGATATATTTACTTTACTAATGCTTACTAATGTGCAACTGGTTAAAAGTTCATTCTAATGAGTTGTTACTTTTCTAGTGACTTATCACAGAGAAGGTGAGGGAAATCCTCTTAATATTTAAGACTTAAGGGCTAACATTTCAAGGGTTTCTCAATAGTACGCTGGCTTATTAAAAAGTAGAAGATACAATAGTTAAATACACCAAGTTTTAGATAAAAAAGTCGTAACGTTCCTATCCTACAATCATTGTGTAGAGCGAAGTCTTTGAAAATTGACTTTCACGTTTTTAGGATTAGCTAAACACTGTAAATGTTCGTCCAGTCTGCTCAAAAAGCAAATGGCGTACTACAAAACACCATAAATTGTCCCGTTTGATATATCTTGCAGGTTTCTAAGTGTTGTCTGAATCTTGTGCTATTTTATAAAATACTTGTAATGAAGCTCCTTAGCAACTTTGCACAATTTGGTTCCTTAATCCAGTGATTCTTGAATCAGGACTTGCCAATGCAATAAACCAGGAAAAAATCTAGGTAGGTCAGGAATAAACATACTTGGCTTCTATTTACCAGATGGAAATTTTAAAAGACAAATGCATTGATACATTAGTAACTTATCAGTTAACATTTTAGTAAATAAAACTACTTTGTATTTATAATTTAATTAATTGCTAATCTAAGGCTGAGATGAATCTTAATTTTTACTCACGCTAAATAGCTAGTTTATTAGCATAGGATTGTGTTGACCAAACCGAGATTCGAACAAGGGTTCGATGGATAAGGATCCGACCCCTCCACCAGAATGCTGCACTTACACAATCCGGATTGTTTATGTCTTCAAAATTACAAGTATGGAAATCTGAATGTTTATCCGAAACATGTGACTGTCAAAATACATTTTAATAAACACGCTGGAAATATTACTAACATAGAAATTTAAAAAACAAACTGTCTAATAAAGAATAAAATGTTTAATCCTGAGGCCTTTCAAATGCATGGGCATTCATCGTCAGAGACTCTCAGCAACTGAAGGAAAACAATGATTTTAAACTAATTAACACATGTTACGAACTATAAAATGATTGAAATTAAATAAAAGAATAATATTAGTTGTTGGTCATGATACTATATGAGAAACGGTGAATTTTGAAACGCTCCAGGCTCGTTGTTCACTAAATAATTTTGATTCTTCTTCATGAACAATGATTCGTATGCATCTAATAATTTTGGATTTTGAACTTCTTTTAGTAGATTAATTTTTGAAAAATGATGTCCTGATTCTAAAGAGTGTTTTGCAATGGCGGATTTATCTTCTTTATTATATTTAAAATTGTGTGTGTATTCTTTTAATCTAACTTTAATTTTCCTTTTGGTTTGTCCGATGTATTTGCAGTCGTAGTTATTACATGGTATTTCATATATTCTGATTTGTCTTCATTTTGAATTTTGTCTTTAGGGTTGCCAAGTATGAATTTTAACTTATTTTGTGGAAAAGATAAATTAATATTTGAATGTTTTTGACTTTCTCTTATTTCATCAGATAGAGGACCATAGTTGCAGCTTTTCCATGTATTTTTGGGGTCATAATTGTTTTCAGAAAGGGTTGATCTCGAATTTTTAATTATGACCCCAAAATACATGATGGTCTATCTGAAAAGAAAAAAGTTTCAAAACATTCAAATATTAATATATCTTTCAATATAAATAAATGAATACTTAACAACTAAAACAAATTCAAAATGAACAATCATACAATGTACAAGTACATACCAATCAATACATGATTATCAGAATGACACAAAATATCTACTAAAGTAATTATTCAGAGTCATTGTTCGAGACCTATTAAAAATCACCGTTTCTAATATCTCTATCTTTATTTCAATCATTTATAGAAATGCATCAGTGCTAATCTGTGCATTGAAATGGGCTCAAGAAACCATTCTTTGATCTAATAAGATCCACAGCTCTTGAAGATATGTATTACTAACATAATTTAAAAAATGTTTGTAATATTTCCAGTTTGTTGATTTAAAGCAGCTAATGACAGTCACAAGTTACGGATGAACATTCAGATTTAAGTACTTCTAAATAAGAAGACATAAATAGATAGACCGGATGGTGTAATCTAAGGGTAAATAATGGTAAAGAAGTGTTTTCTGTTGGAAGGAACCACAACTGAAATATTTGCTTTCCAACAGCTCGGCAATAAATATCTAACACAGCATTGTTCTAATATAAAAAGTTGATATATTCCTCTCAATTTACACAATAGCGATATAGTGATAAGGTAATTTATAAGTGAGTTACTGATTAAATTAATCTTTAACGGAATGTGTTTACATACATATTCTATTTACTTTTAAAATAGCATAGCTTTGAATTTGTTTATAGTGATAACGACATCATCACCCCTGAGGCAAACGTCTTCAGTTTAGTTTCGGAAAGCATTATAATAGTTGCATAAATAAGTCAACAATATTATTATTAACCCTTACGAATAAAAATACAACCATGACAAAGTGACAAACCACGTTTGCATCAAATGGCCCGGAGCATTGTCAGTAAACTCATTGTTTATTTGGCAGCTGACATTTAGAAAAGGTAAGTTGAGTAAGTTTACTTACCGTCAGCGTAGACGCTGAAGACAGCAACCAGCAGGAAAGCAGCTACGTAGACGAACTTCATGTTTAAGCAGTGTGATACTGATTTGACAATCATCTTGCCTACTTATATACTTGACACTTGAGGAAGTGACAATAGTTGCAATCAGAAACGCTTACTTCTCCATCTATTGTCTTGTAAGATGTTGATCAACGCGTTGACAGTGTTTGTTTGTTCGGGTTGTTTTTCATGTTCGTTACAGACTATTGTCTTAATTATATCTGCGTTGCAGCAAAAACCCTTTTCCACGCATTGCAGAAAAACTTTGTAATGTTGTAAAACTGTATAATGTTGACTAGAGTTAAAAACTAGTCTGTGTTTTACTAGTTGTGAATCGTCCCGAGAGATTTGCATGTGAACCAAAAACAACAAAATTCATGTATCTAGAACAAGATGGAGTGAAAATTTGTTTTTATCACCGTCCTTGACTGTCTGATTGTAGCATTCGGGACATATGGTAGGTACGGTGTTACTTATGGTTTTAACAAGTTTGATCGAAATCGAATCATAAGTATTGTTTCCAAAGGAAAACACCGTTTTTCAGGAAAATTTCCTCGCTTTAAATTTGATACCCCTTTTTTAAATGGGTACTCAGAGTTGGACCTGCGGCCGCTCTATCCGGCCGTCTCTTAAGAGAACGAAGGGGTTTTTGACATGTAGCAGTGATCCGGTAGAATTGAATTGCATTTGAATTGTTCGACTAGATTTGTGAATGCAGAACCTGCTAGATCGTTGGCATTATGGATACCAAAGGCGTCGTCCCGTCCTGTAAATCACCAACAGTGTTGGCCAAATTCTCAGCACTTCTAAACAATGTTTTAGCTATTAAGAATCGATTTACGGTTAAACATCACTCCATAACAACAAACATCATATTTATATCTATAAGAGGAAAAAATAAGTATAAGAGGAAAATAGAAGTATATTTTAAATAATTCTTTTTCTCATATTTATATCTATTTTATTTTACATTAAGGTTTACACAATTTTGCAATTGTTGACAATATATTGGGTGGCAACCTTATGGCTAACAAACGCCATATACGCTAACACGGCAAAAGGCTTGAAAAATAAATAATTTGCGGTTTTAACCGACTTCAGAGAAACGAGGAGGTTATGACCAGCGGCGACATGTCTCAGTTGACCTGCGGTCCTATTTAAATATCTCTTTGATCGATTTTATATAACAAAGTTTCAAAATCAAAAAAAATCTCAAAACCCCATGTACTTGTAGCGTAATTTGCGTGGTAAAACACTTTTTCGAACCAAAAAAGGACTTCAACAGCACTATTTTGATGTACATTTAAATTTCTAACTAGTTTAAATTTCCAATAATGCTTTAAAATTCTTGTTAACATTTTAATGTTTATTTTTAAATCTAAGAACTGTCGGTAGTTTAAAAAATATTATTACATAACTGACTAGTTTTTCATAATTATTGTAATTGACAAAAAAGTGCACTTAAATTAAACTAAATTAATTGAGATATTCAGGAGATTAGTTAATAAAGAACACGATTTACAACAAAAGACGTTCAGTAGTCATAGTGAATTAGTAAATTCCTTATTTTTAAGATTAATCGTGTAACATGTAGCCTGTGTCTCGTAAAAGAATTATAACAACTGGTCTGTTTTCGCGTTTTGCTGTATTTACAACGTTGCATTATCACAGAAAAACTCCTGTATTTCATTTACGTAATACATAGTTTTAGCGTGTTGGTTCAAACGTTATAACTTCGGTAAAACCAAGGTTCTAGGTATGGAATCACCTTAGATCTACAAACAGCAAGGCATCACTAAGTCAAGATCATTGGTTAGAACTCAGACCAACAATGATCTAAGGATCAAACCAAAGGCAACACCGTATTGGCTTGATCAAAGACAATTTAATATCCTGTTGCAACTTTTGATTAATCAGATATATTTATTGTACAAAATAATATATTAAAACCTGCAGGCCGACACGCAACTAAGCGCTAAAACGCCACAGGCTTGGGTGAATCAATGTTTTTTGCTACTTTTATTGATAATTCACTCCGCTTGCAGCCTCGTTTCGGCCTTTGGCTTCAGACTTACGTGTTCCTTTACTGCATGTGTCATTACATATCACAAAGAGAAAACGTATTTCAAATTTTGTTGAAATCGGACTACTTATAACGCTGTTATAGCGAAAAATCACTTTTGGCCGCCATTTTGAAACAACTGAACGGATTTTCATAACTTTTGGTATGTTGATAGATACTGTTAGGCTGAATACCTCTTTGCTATTTCATCAAAAACTTATTAAATTCTCGGTTTTTAGATCATTAAAACAATATTTTTGACCACAACTACCCCTTCCCAAAAGGGTACTTCAGGTAACCAAATTTTGCTGGCCAACGAACTTGACCGAGATAGGCTATTTACTGTTTACTTGTTTTTGATATATACAGTTGACTAAAACTATACCGAAATTTACTGGGTACTATTGAAGTTTTTGTGTTCTATTTCAGTCGAACAATTTTGTTTTTAATATAAACGCACATGATCGATGCTTATTTCACGTTCTCGGACCTGGGTCTTACCAAGCTGAAGTCATGAATATGTAATTTTTCTAAAGGAAGTTCCATAAAAAGCCTTCCCATACAGTCTAGCATTATTGATGTATTCTTCCACGCTGCAGAAAATATTGGAAATAAATGGTTGTTTAATTTATCTTCGAATCAGCAAAGTTACCAAAATCATTAATATCCTTTAGAAGCTTGTTGTAAAATTTGACACCCGCCTTCGAAGGTAGTTTCAGATCTATGTTGGTGTTATCAAAATGTGCTTTCCATTCTTCTTTCAAGATGATGAATTTCTTGGCCTAGAATGAAATGATGTTTCGAAAGGCAATAAACTATTGCTTCATATATGTACAATTGTACATGGACGGCAGTGACAAGTTACGAGTATTTGAAAGGCATTCATGCAAAATCTCAATTTTTAAGCCGACAAATGGATCTTCTGAAGATTAACTATGAAGAATAACGTTAATACTCTCATAGTTTTAGTTTTGGAACAGTTCCCCTATACACATACCCAATAATTGTCACGTGTAAGAATACAACAGGCCAATCTTAGCGTATTTTAAAACTTCCAATGAGGAATAATGAGATAGATATCTTAAAAGAAACATATACCTATCTCTTTACTCACAAAACCATTATTAGATTTAAATGTGAGCTGCCTCGACTGTCTAGATTTTATTCTTAACATTTATACGGTTTATTTCTTTGATGATGTTGTTTTTTAAACGTTCAAGCCAAACTTTACGTGTGAGCGTAGAAATTCTGATATAAGTTTTATACTTTGAATCCTGCTAGAAACAACAACAACAACATATGTTATCATTTACAGGTGTTAACAATTAGAGAACATTGTTGAAACATATGCTGTTTATTGATTTAGCCTGAGTTGTTCTTGTCAAGGACAAACAATTTGTTTTTCCTTGATTCGATGCGCAGGTGTTGATACAAACAAGTGAGCTGGATTACATTTGACGTGTAACCATGAGCAGTTGCATCATCGAACTTAAAACTATCGTACTCGCTGGCTACATTGCTCGCTGAGAACCCTCTCAGTCACAGATCACGAGTTGTAGTGGCTACTTCAGTTTGGTTGTATGGAGTTGGTATGATTAAATAAGTGTCGTCTGTTGGGTTAAGAAAGAAGGATTCGAGACGGATGTTGTAGATTTACGACAAGGAACTTAACGATTTTAATATTTGCTTAAAATAAAGGACAAGAAAACGCAAGTAGGTTCGGGAGTGGTTAGAGAGAGAAGATACCATGGGTGCTTTCGCAACACTAATTGAGAATAGTTATCGAACGAACCTCCAGTCATATTTTTACATTATGAGGTTAACTATGTAACGTTCCAAATATATGGCTGCCAACCAATTTAAATTACGTGGGCCTGAAGTAGAGCCGTTTTTGACTGGTACTCGTGGCGTGGTCCTGTAATCCAGCTTCATGGAGGTCAGGTTTTGAGAATGATATATTTTGAGAAATCGGCACAGATAGTCTCAGTGATCATCTGATGATACCCGCATCAACTCCCACCATCGTTTAGACATATCAGACCATCACCTGCGTGGTTCGGAAGTCACGTTAAGCCGTTGGTCCTTGTATTTCCATTGGTCATTGGGCTATTAATTAATGACCCATTCTAAGGAAGAGTCGGCCTTATTTTGTAACAAGACTACAGCTCATAACTCATTACTACCACTCATCACACTCATCCCTCACCACATATTTGCCCTCACGAGAGTGGTCGGAATCTCAAATAGTGATTTAGTGAACTTCGTATAAAAATCATTACATTTGACCTTTCGTTTTTAAGATATAGGGATCTCAGTTGTAATGTTTCCTATTCACCAATGTTTTCACCGGCTAATGGTTAGCCTACTTGCTCATTTCGTAGATATTTAATCTACTAAGCGTCATCAACACAAGACATATAGATGTTTAAACCCCCACTAGTATCTGTGTGGGTTTACTTCACAGTTAATCAAAAGGCCCATTGCGAACCCCTTTGGTATCCTGCTATAAATTGAGAGCGACCTGTCCAAAACTAAATATTTTATAAAACTGAAAATAAAACCCTTAAATTTTAGTAGTGCGTTTAAGTTTTAAAAATTATGACACAAACTCGTTTTGACGGCCGTCATTGGATGTAAAGTTCGTTGTATCCGATGAATATCTCTCGTACAAAGAAACATTCGGAGATGGATTTGGCATAAAATGCCCAGCTGTGAGGGCACAGCTTAAAATTTTAGGAGTAAAAATATCATAGAGAAATCGTATGTGTTTTTTGTGTCAAACGACTCGTTTGGTTGGTCCTAGATGGAAGTATAGACCACTATGGGTTATTCCAGTCCCGTCAACAGAGTACCTCTAACCGAGTTATGATAAGTTTGCCAGGGTCATTTATCTCTTTAGTTAGCCGTAAGGTTGTCATTTACAGAAAATCTGCTTTAAGTTAAACTACTTATCGAACAGGGTTTTAGTGTTGTCAAATTATTCAAGGTTTCTCTTTTTTATTTAACTGGCTGGTTATTATTCCACAATCCCGTCAGGTTTGGTAACAGAGCCTAATCAAAATGCCAAAGTAAAGGTTTTATATTTGTTAGGTTTTTACGAACTAAAACATCATAACCAGGATGGAAGCTTGGACGTACTTAATTACAGCTTTACAACCTGCCAGGTTTATGAAGAAATTAGTTGTTCGTTAAGATCCTAAAACACAATTTCTTCAATCAAAAGACCATCAAGGCAGTTTTATGACTTTGGGAAAAATGTATAGCACAAATATACATGTATGAAATGAAAATACTCCTTTATAAACCATATATTTAAGTTCCAAATGACTTTGTTCCAATGAAGTACTCTGAAGGGATATTTGAAGAAGACTTTCTTGAGGACCCATTGCGTTTTGACTGTGGAACAATGTGGGTTTCCAAAAGACTTGACAAACTATAATAAGCTCAACTAACAACAGTGACAAACTTACATTGAACAGCTTTAACAATTTCACAAAACCCAGACTTTGCCAGTGTTAACTACCTCACATACAAAGGGAAGACGTTTATTTTACTTTTATGTTGTGTTATGTTCATACGGAATACAGAGCATAAGGTTCATCAGGACAAACAAATGAAAAAGCGAAAATAAGAGACCCTAAAGGTTTAAATTTAATGCCAAACCTCACTCTCCATTCTTCGAGCAATTTAGACACTGATACATATCAAACAATGAACCTACCATAATCAGTCACTGCTTAACTCATAAGCAATGTCACAATACGTCATCAGTGATCTTAGACAAATCAAAGCAGG
This sequence comes from Matsumurasca onukii, assembly GCA_018831715.1. Lineage (NCBI taxonomy): Eukaryota > Metazoa > Arthropoda > Insecta > Hemiptera > Cicadellidae > Matsumurasca > Matsumurasca onukii. The sequence continues at coordinate 20,456,063 of CM032062.1, read as the reverse complement.
GTTGATTGAAGCTTGAATCAACACAGACGGGCAAGCAGCTGACAATCAGCTGACATTGTCTGAGGCTTGGCCAGCTGTGGCTGATTCATCAATAGACAAACAAGCTTGTATGTCACAACTCAACATATACTGTCACAGATATGATATACTTGAATGTGCTGGCTGTTGTACTTTGTGTGTGGTCGCGTGAGGTCTTTTGTGGAGGTGAGTTTAAACATGGTAGATAATTAGTTGGGTTGCACCACACCTACCTCCTTGAATGAAAATTACAGTTCAAAGTGTTGGAAACGTGTAATATTTTCATGTAGACAATTGAGTATATGAGTAAATGAGTTTATTCCAACAATAAAATAATATTACAACATTTGACACAGTATATACTTGGAACAAAACTGACAACTTTTACAAGTAGTGTGGGCAGGTTATTACTGTACAAACATAGTTAGTTTCAAGTTCAATTCATAGTAATAATACGAGTTGTAAAGTATTGAAACTACAAATTAGAAAACACGTTGCTTTGTGGCTGTCAAAAGATGTTGGCAGATAATTGCTAAAATTTAACCTGCAATGTTTCCTTACGTTAATATTTTAATGTTGAAACACACCGTACATAGTTTTACTTTCATTAACCCAAGTCCAAAACATTAAATGTCCCACCGTAGTTCACTACCAGTTTGTTGCTAATCATATTGTATTTGTAAGCCATGAACTCGTCAATAAATGAACTCTTCTGATATACACGTGGTATTTTAATAAGCTTTTAAACAAGAATTATTGCATCTTTTTATAAAGTTTATCTGCTAAGATATACACTCTGGCATAAAACGACAAATCTGTATATTTCAGTTCGGTAATATACCATTATGTTGCTCGTTACTTCTTACACAGCCCCACATTTTGATTATGAATATAACCATCGGCCCAGAGCGCTTTCTACTGAAGTTACAAGAACTATTCAACAGTTTTGGATTCTTAAACGGTGATTTGTATGATTTCCATTGGACGCTGTCCTTCGGCTTTGTAATATTTCATCATTATTTTCAAGACAACAGCTCATATATATCTTGGTCATGACGAATACCCTTGACTTGCAGACGACTGGTGCGAGGTGAAGGGACTGCGCCTGGCCAAGGGAGATACCTGGCAGGAGGAGGGACAATGCGTGGAAGTAACCTGTCAAGGAAACAACGCGACCACAGCTTTAGGGCAAGTATTTTATTGTAAACACATTCTTATCTTTGAGCTGGTCTGCTGGTCTGTTTGACAGAACCAAAGTACTAACAAAGATTACATATTATTAACAAGTCATCCAAGGAACTATTAAAATAATACAAATTATAATAACTTCAACGAAGTAGACATGATTGAAATATCATGAAGCTCGCAACCAGTCCTGATAGGTCTTTTTGTAGTGTCAATCCAATGAAAACATCGACAGTTGGTATCCTTGCTCCAATGGACGGTTGGCAGCCCAGTAGAACGTAGTCAGCAAGTATCACTGTTTCAGCCAATCAGTGACTGAAAGTGTTACTTCACAGCGATATCAAAATATTTCAAGCAAATTATTATTATTTAATGACGATATGTGAATCGGAAAAAACTAGATTACAGTATCTCAATGCAATCCATATGTTTTGTAATGCGTCTAGTTAGAGGTCTAATTGCGTAACGAAACCTTTCCCGTGAAACCTTACTCTAATTTTCCGACAAATTAAAGCACCGAAACCCACCAACACCTATTAAACTATTATACATAATTATGTGTCCATTTACAGTTATAATTTTTATTACCATGTTCACAGCTGTCCCTTGTTGCAAGTGGATGTGGCCAGTGGTTGGACTCTATCAGCAGAAGACATCACAAAGTCTTATCCTGACTGTTGTCCTCAGCCGTTACCTCCGGCCAACATAAACCCCAATACACCACGTTAGTACTATGTTTCAGTTACCTTGATAATTATGAGAAAACACAATTTTTCTCTGAGCAACTAAGGTCAGTGTTTTATAACGGACGTTATTCCCAATTAATCGGCGCTGACCGATTCATCCCCAAGATCCGAACAATCCAATGAGCAGCATAGCATCATAAAAGGGCATTATTGAGCAATTTGTAATTGTATCCCCGTTGAAAGCTGTATAGGTAGATTTTAACCAAACTAATACTAACACACCACTTTGTTTGTATTTTAATGTTGAGTAAAGATTCATGTTAGTTAAAGGTATTTTGGAAATCTCACCTAATTAGTGGCACCTAACCTTAAGATCTATTTACATACTTGGTTAGATCTCTTTACTTAACGGTCTACCGTAACACTATAAACTCAACATTGTTATATTTTATCGTTTTACGAATTCCCGCAGATACACATGTATTACTACAATCAATGTCACCGCCAGATCTGATGTTCAATGGTGTCACGTTGTTACAGAACCACCTCAATGTGCAGAGGAGGGGATTGTGTATCAGGTAGGACAACACAAGGACATTGCAGGCTGGTGTGGTGCCAATGTGTGCTCTGGTGATAACGAGTGGACCCTTTCGCCGTGAGTCGTGTAGAAGTTATATACAAACATACGAAAATAATTAAAATGAGCTAATAGTTCTACACTTAGAAGATCTTCTACCCTAGTTTGGATAGGTTTAAAAATATTCAATATTCGGTCAAACAATTATTGAAATGCCAAATAGTGTTCTTGAAAAACTTGTATGTTTATGGTCAACATGATTCCTGGAATTCGTTGGAACTCTAAGGGTTATGGGAATCACAGAATGTCCAAACAAATAGAAAATATAAACTGAAAATTAAATAGGGTTTGGATTAAAAAAGCCAAATATGACTTTATGTACTTGCAATTGCAGTGTAATAGTCTTGGCGTTGTTTATCACATACCTTTGTCCAAGGCAATACAGAATCTTGGATCTTAACTTTGGACAATCATATAATGACTTGGGTTTTATAGAACCTTGTTTATTGATAATATATGTTACAAAATAACACATTATGTTATCTTTAAAATATGAAATAGACATTTCTGTATCATCCAACGTTGGGATACTATTACAGGGCTTATCTTAAGCTGATTTTATTTACTGTTATTTTAGAGAAACTGTGATAAAACTTATTTAATAAGGCATTGATAGTTTGAGCAAAGTCAGATTAGTATTCAAAAACCTATTTTGAGACTGTGCAGCTTCTTTAAGCATTTTAACTGATCCTTTTCTTTTAGTTTTTTCTCATTAAATAATTAACATTTCTGGTAATCCGATCTTTGCTACATTTTCACCCTACAGAATTTCGGCATCTGAAATACTTTAAAATATTTCTGTTAACTGTTCAATTACTGAAAGTCAACACATTAATTTAACTTTCAGATGTGGATTGGTTGCCACTCCTAATGGCTGGACCACGATCCCAGAAGACCTTTCAAAGCCGTATCCAGAGTGTTGTTCTAAAGCCGTTCCTTCAGAAGGCGATATTCAAACTGCACGTCTTGCAACCTTAGATCCAATTGATAATGAAAATAGTATAAACACTGACTCACAAGATTCTGTTGATATCCAAAATGACAGCTCAAAACCAATAGCTCCTGAATTATCAAGCTTGCCTGTAGATATTGTTGCTGAGATTGATCTTCAAGAGCCAGTTTTGAAAGGAGATCTGACCACTGTTACCCAAGAGGATTCTGAGTACTGGACCCATTCCGACGATTCCATTGTTCAAAATGTGAGATCGACCTTTCCCAATGACCAAGCAGGTCTGAAAAGGTTGTTGCTTAGCAAGATTGTAACAGCTACAACAGGATCAGGCGATACTAGGTCTTCAAATAGAGATCCAAAAGAAGATTCGGTGACTGAGGAAGGATCCAGTGTAGACGAGAGTGACTCTAAAAAAGTTGTGTTCTCTGAAGAAAAAGATAATCAGAAAACGTTGACTCTAAGTGAAAACATTGGAAGTATGGTGGAAGTTGGGCCTACGTCTGATTCCAGCAACACAAAGGATGGTTTCGTACCTACAGATAATATTCAAGAAGAAAGCGGGCAAAATAATATCGTATATTCTGCAGAAAATAGCATTGAAGCTGATGATGAGGACAATTTGGACGATGTGTTGTCCAATGAAAGGGACACAGATGACTCCAAAGAAGGAGTTTTATGGTTTGGAATTTTCAAGTAAGAGACAATAAACAATAATGATGTTGAAATGATTAATAATATTCCTCTATTTATTAATTTAATTCCAAAGAATCTTTCGTTAATGTTTAACAAACCTACTATAAACAATCGGCAGTTAGTGCTTTGAAAAGTTAAACAATCTGAAGCACATAATGGTATGTGATAAGGTATTTATATCAAAATTGATATAAGATATTTGGATCAAGGATCAAATTTATGGAAATCATTTAAATACCGTAATAGTTATGTAAACAGCATTAATTATGAATTTCAAGTAACATACGTTTACTATAATCTGTAAATAAAGTGGTTACGAGGTATTTTGGCAAATTGTGTGTCAATATAGTAACGTAATTGCTGTTTAAAACGGCAGTTGTGTAAGTTTTTGCACGATTCGCAGTCATGAGGCTGTCCTTGGTGGTCTGCTGCCTCGCAGTCGCTGCCCTCGCTGATGGTAGGTATGAGTTTTGTTTATAGTGGTAATTTTTTTGGGAGAAACATACTATCAGCTTTATGAACAGAGAATAATAACAAAATAATACCCTTTGACAAAATTGATTTAACACACGACCGTCTTTGTGTTTTATTCTATCGTCTGGTACATGTAAAACTAAAAAAAGCTTAAACTAAAAAAATACGATACTAATTAAATTAGGTGTTTTTTTAAATAATATTGAATAAAATAATAATAGACTTTAATAGATTATATACTATCCAAAGAAAGATTTGATTTATTTTGTGATTTTATTTGTAATTAATACATCTTATTTTGACTAATGTAAATTATAAAACTCTTTAACGAAATAAGCCCTGGCCGTTTCTTTGAAGCCATATGATGTTCACGTTAAATTTCAGTTTTATGTATTTACTATTACTTTCTAAATGGTTTTTTACATTTGGTGATTTCATAGAGGTATATTTGTTTAAATTTAGAGCCTATCAAATCTTGTCAACACATATAACAGTGCCTCTAGAATAAACACGTACGCCAAACTAAAAGATATTCATAAAAAGACATTACGCTATGGACGGCGCGTAGCTTGTTTGTATAATATATCACTATTTTACATAAGGTGAGTTTTAAAAGTTACCCCCTTCATAACTTTTGAAAGAGGAAATATCTTTAAATGTCCATTAAGGAAGGTTTTTATAGGATCCTGAAGTTTGCTTTTACGTACTTTGCGTCACCAACCCCTCACCCAAAAACCGGAAGTGGGGGGAGAGGGTCCTCAAATAAAAAAAAACACAATACAAAAAGACCCCTTGTAGTACGTCAAAAGAAAGGGAATTTTAACATGAAATTCAACGACGAAAAGAAGATTTTTATCTTGACTCGTTAGTAAAAGAAAAGAACGGACTTTTCCTGCCACTTTCAGAGAAAAACTACTCCTAACGTTTCGGGTAGTTAAATACTCCACCCGTCTTCAGAGGACTACACTAATCTAGGAACTACATTTAATTAATATCTTAACTTAAGATCTAACCTAAAATTATTCCAACCAATATTTGAAAATACTGCTATACCATAAAAATTGATGGTTTGTCAAAATTACTATTACAAATATAAACAAGTAAAATGAGGACACCTTATAGGAATAAAACTACATGTTAGCCTTAACATAAAAGAAATAGTTGAAAAAAAACCAAATAGCTGAAAAACACAGAAATGTGGTAGGTAGTTATTAAATTGAACGGATCTCACCCAGACTCGGACGACAAACCTCGCTCTACGGGGGGCACGAGTCTGGGTGAGATCATTTCAATTTAATAACTACCTACCACATTTCTGTGTTTTTCAGCTATTTGTTTTTTCAGCTATTTCTTTTATGTTAAGGCTAACATGTATTCCAATAACGTGTCCTCATTTTACTTGTTTATATTTATATTTGTTTATATGAGGCCAAAGGCTAGAAACACTAAGCTTTAGAATGATTTTGAATTATGTGATACGATCCCTTTAATACAGCGGGATTTATTTTTATTCAACGAAAGCGGCTGAATAGTGTCATTAAATTTATAAAATATTTAGTATTTGGATTTCTAGATTTATTAACTACAGATTTTTCTCCTCAATATTTGACAAGTAAGTTTAGAGCTTTTGTTACATTAAATCACGGAGTTTCGTGGGGAATAGATTTCCTTTATACATTATACGGGTTCCTTTATACATGACAAGATTATTTTATGATAAAAATGCAAGTGGAAAAAGCTATTCATATTAAAGATTCACCTTCAGACATTTGTGATTAGTTAGTAACCAAGAATCATTATTAGTATTCAGTTTTGGTCAAATGTTGGCATTTGAATAGTTTTACTCGTATTCTCTGAACTAAGCACAAGCATTAATTTGTTAAATTTCAACGTTAAGCAGGTTTTTTAATATTCTCTTTGTAACGGGTTATTATAAAGACAGAATAGAAGAGATTGGTAGTTAGTTACAAATACTTTTATTTAAAAATGTTATTTACGTGTATGTTTAACTTTAAGGTCTATACCAATTTTCGGTAGGTTACTTTTGAGGTGTTTTAAAGGTTTTTTTATCTCATCGTTTTAGGTTTACTAGGTATTTTCAATTGTGATAAGATATATAGTAAATTGACGTTCGACGATAGTTATTATTTTACGTGTTTGTTGAGGCATTTTCTAACGGACAATTGTGGTTTTACAGATTTGGCGTCTTCTGAAGATGAAGTTAAGTTAGAGATCAGTTTGCCTAGCTTAAAAAAAGACAGCAAAACAAAACGTACGACCTTCGACAAAGAAGTAACTATTGAGCTAAGTTTACCCAAATATTTTCGAGGCAGAGCTGGCAAAGAAAAGGTAAAGCAAAGCCAAAGCGGAGCCGAAAACCTGAACACTACAAATGAAAAGTGGTTGGACGAGAAGGTGAAACTAGATACACTGGATGTTGATAGTAATAAAGACGAAAAATGTCCCTACACTGTACAGGATGATATGCAGTCAAAACAAAAACCGGAGAGCGATGAAAATTCAGACGAAGATGAAGACAAATTAGGTGTTGATGGTTTAAAAGATATGATATCTGAGGAGGAAGATTCTTCGTCTTCTGATGATAATCAAAAGGCTAATATTCGAAACAGAAAAAACCATAAAAGCTTCAAACCAGAAAAGACCACTCAGAGCAAGCAGAGCCTGAAGAATCTCAAAGGGTGGCTTAGCAGACAAGCCAAGCTACAAGCTGAATTGGGAGAAAATATGAACTTAGAGGCGCAAAATTTAAAGAAAAAAGGCGTTGAGCTGCCTAACTTGGCAGAAACAAACAATATAAATGACGTTTCAGAAGAATTGGCAGAGGAGAAGGAAATTATGGAGGAACTGAAAGATAAATTGAAAATTAAGAACGGATTGTCCCTGCCTTCCGTGAAATCAATCGAAGTTGACATCGATATTCCCAAGTCAAACCTATCTCTTGAAGCTACTGAAATGAGAGAGAAACTGCTTAAGAATGGCCAGATAGGACTAAAAAATAAGTGGTTAGATCAGATACCGAGGGTAGAATTAGATTTGGACCTGGATCAGAAGAATTTACGAGATGTGAAATCAAACTACATTGACGACAATAAGAACCAGATAAAATTACCAGATGTTGAAAATACTTATGCAACGGAAGAGAACCTTGGAGACACGAGTGAAGAGTTACAAATTTTGAAAGAAAAGGTAACATCTAGAATAAAACAAACCATTCCATCTAAAAGAGTGTTGGAATAGAAATAGCCATTCCAAATTTCAAACGGTCTATTGCTTCTAGAAAAATAAAGTCAAAAGTGAACGAAAAAGATCTGGTGGAGTTTGCGCAGAAATTGCCCAGCTTGGAACTAAAAACTGACCTGGATGATAACATAAACTTGGAGGGAATTAAAGAGGAATGGACGGATAAGAATGATGACTTACATCAAATGATTGACAAAATAAGTTCGAAAGAACTAAAAGAAAAGTTGTCAGAAAAGATAGAAGAAGATTTAGACAGTCTAGGCCGTGCTGAACGCAAAGACATGCCTTTTACAAACGAGGATATAGAGTTAGATATAAATATTCCAAACAATAGACGAAAGAATGCAGCTAGGAACCCTCAAGCAAGACTTGGCAAAAAAGAGCTACTGGCACTAAGGGACAAGTGGCTTAGAAATAAATTAAAATCAAAAGCAGATCTAGTTAACCTGGCAGAATTAGAGGCTTTAGCAGCTTCGTGGAACAGCATAAAAGATGGCCTGTTGCAAAATCATATGACAGATGAAATGGGCGATCGTTGGGTAGAAAATGAAGATTCAGAGAACTTAAATAAAAATAGGGATAGGAATGAAGATGGACGACCCTTTCCTGACCACATTGAATTAGATGTAAACATCCCATTTACTAGAAAATCAATAATTGATATTGAAGAAAGCAATCAAGAGGATAGAGAACTAATATGCAACAAAGTGAACTGTCAAACGAGATGCCTACGGTTGAAGTTGATTTGGTTAAAGTAAACATAGAAGATTTGAAAAATAAATGGGCCAAAAGAAAAACAGCCTTACAAAGAGGGCTTGGGATGATGATTTAAAGACGTTTAAGAAAAACTGGCGTAACAATAAAAATAATATACAAAATTCGAATGACGAGTCTGAAAATATTGAATTGGATAAAATTCCTCTCCCAAGCCTACCTGGGGTGGATATTGAGACTTCAGATGTAACACAATTTCCAATTGGCGATGAAGTGGGAAGACTTTGGCGTAGCAAGCAAGACCTAGCTTCGTTAAAGAGTAAATGGTTAGAAAAGAAATCAAAATTGGAAATCGAAATAGATCCTGAAAGTGAGATGGACGTGAATGATCTAAACGATAGATTGGCAAGCAAAAAGAAAGAAATTGATATTAGAATTGATGGTTTCGATACAAATGCACTTGAAGCGGGGTTAAGTCTTAGCGAGGGTGAAATAAGGGAAGGAAATGCGAGCGAACAAGTAGAAACAGAAGATTCCATCCCTATCAAAGATGAAATTGATATAGAGATAACCCTTCCAAGATTTGAACAATCGCCTAACATTGATAAACTTAAAATCTGGCAAAACAAGCAGGACCTTCACAAACTGCTGTTACTGAAAAAGAAGTGGTCAGGAAAGAAAGGAAAACCGGAAATGAACCATGATGTAAAAGAATACAACCAAGAACCTATAGGTGATCTAAAAGAAAACTGGAGCAACGAAGAACATGATCTTAAACAGTTGACGAAAACCCTTGTAAGTGGTAATGAACAGAAACAACACTGCCAAGATACGGAAGAAAATGTAATGCTATCGATAGAACCTTTGAGTAACAAGATAGTTGACGGAATCTTTACCAATGGTCAAACTGATATGGAAATAGACATTCCTAACGCTAGACAATCTAATAGTGCTACAAGCAGAAAAGCGAGGCAGAAAGCGTGTCGATTTAAAAGGGCTGAAAAGGAAATGGCTCAATAAGAAATCAAAGCTGGTAACAGGGTTGGACTTGAGTAATGAAGAGGTCTTGGAAGGTATAAGAAACGAAATGGTCGGCAAAACAATCAATTTGGAACAGTTAGCAAATGCTGAAGACTTAGAAGATCTCAAGGAGAAGTGGTCTGAAGTCAAGTTGGATAATAAAAACCGAGAATTCAAAAATAATCTAATGGGCAGGTGGCACCATAACAAAAAGCATTTGGATCAAATGAGTGAATACATAAATTTGGGGGTTATATCAGAAAATCTCCTTGACAGTAATGTTGATATAGATGGCATGGAAATCAGTCCAAGTCTTGAAACAGAAGAAGTTCTCCCTTCTGAAAATACAATTGACGTTCAGATAAACATTCCAAGTTTCAAACGTTTCAATGGGGTTGGACAGTTAAAACCAAAACATAAAAGACAGGATTTAGCTGACCTAAAAAGTGGTTAGGCAGGAACGGAAAGTCGGGTTTGATTGATCTTAAAAAACAACTAGCCACTGAAAACGACAGTATTGAAGACAAAACAGACGATAACCAAAACGAAGAGACAGAGGTGGCAATACCATTGGAAGGTTTTAGTGGAAGGTCTACTGAAGACATCCTTAGTTTAGATGTACAGATAGAAATTCCAACCACCAAACAATCTTTTGATATAAAAGGCGAAAAGGAGAACCGTAACCATCCCAATTTTAAACTGTTGAAAGAGAAATGGTCACGAAATAAATCTAAACCTGCTTTTGAGCTAACTGAAGACGAACCAGAAAGGTTGGAAAACCTGAAAGAAGTATGGAGTAACAACAAAAAAGAACGGAAGCAAAGGATCAGGTTCGAAAAATTGGATGCACTGAAAGAGCCTTCAGTCGATGTACAGAATTTTGATAAAACGCTCAATTCTGACGAGGAAGATAGCCCGCTTTCTAATAACAGTGTAGAAATAACGGTTCCAGATTTCGAACATCTTAGATCAATACAGAAAGACACAGACTCGGACAATCTTTACGATTATGCTAAGTCTAAAACTAAAAAAGCAAAGAAAAGTAACCTACTGAAATTAAAACAAATCATAGCCAGAACGATTTCCCAAGGCAAGTCTACCTTGGAAAATGACTTGGATAAACTTGAAGAAGAATTGGGTGAAAAAATAACGATGATTGAAAATAAAATGAAATAATTTCTATACTTTAAGAACATGTTTTTATTTTCATGCTAATTGTAACGTATTTATCTCCCATGGTTGTAACATTAAAACTCTACTTCAATAAACTATTTTAATGTGTTTTTCTTATTTATTTATAAGCCAAAATTACAAGAACTCTTTTCAACTGTTGACAGAATAATACAACATTATATATTTTGACAGTTGATACAAGTCTCACTATAACTACGAGGCTTGTTCAGTCAGTATTTTAACAGCAGATGCAATTGTTTTACAAAATATAAGGAATGAGGTACAGCAATTTCGTTTGATGAAATCTTGTAGGCCTATTGGTACATTTCCACCACATTCGAACATTGCACAGTTTATGTACTTTCTAAATATATTCAGTTTTAATAGTAAAAGTTGGTTTCCACTGGAACAAATATTCAAAAAGTCAGTACATTAAAGTCACATGTTTGGAGAATTTGAAAATGGAAGGGATGTTAACATTTTAATAAATACTTGTATATATGGAACAAAAACACTCATGGTACGACATTTTAATAAAACTATTTCTGGTTTTGTTAAATATCTATTTATTCAAAGAAAAATGTGTCAATTATTTTTCTAATAATAGACTTTTCATAGATGTTCGTGCTGTATTTACTGACTCAGATATTACTTGAAAAACTGTTTTTAGTTTCAAATAATAGAGGGGAGACTTGAAATTTGATTTGCAGTACATTGTATGTCTTAAAAGTCGTATTTTATAGATATAAGTCACATTTGGCGCACGGCTGTCAACACGTTGTTAATGCAGAATATCAATATTGTGGACTAAAGAAAATTTAGTCTTCAACTTCATCCTAAGCTGAGTCAATTAGCTTGTCATAAGTACCACGAGGTCTTCTTTAGCTGCTTAAGTGGTAATTTGTGAAGTCTTATAGCTAAACAGCTATGATATCGGGATGGAAATACCACTTATTAGCTTTACGCAACCTAAATGGATTATGAAACATTATTAATGAGTTGAAATGCATGCTGCGAAAATGTCTTGATATTACTGGCTGACTGATGCACTATATTGGTTGGTGTTGTAGTTTAGTAAGTAATAACGGTAATCCCAGCTCTTAAGCTTTCGCGGCCGGTGTCATCACTAAGATCTAAGGCTTCCGGTTTACACCGCGCCACAGTTTAATTACAAATACTGCTACGCGTTTTGATCTATCTGTGGAGCGTCATCCTTAGTAGCTGGTTGACTGGCTGAGACTAGAGTGGCCAGCCGTGGCGTCTTCTGACAAGGTGTAGACCAGAAGCTTTAGATATTAGTAATACGGCAAGTTGGCCAGTGTAACAAAGATAGTATCCTAGAAAACAAAACACAATACAAACAACGTAAAGAAACAAACAACTACAAAAACCAACTAACTGGCTGGCTAGAAACAGCAGATTACTAATTGCAGATTTGGAACAAGCTGACCAACCAACGGATAAACATAAAACTGCTACTTATGCACAGTCAAAGAAAATAATGAGAATGACTAACATGTGACAAGTTTTTTTAACAAAAATATTTGTTGTCAGAATACAAAATTATTTCCGTTGATACAACGAAAAAATATTAAGTAAATATAAAGTTACTTTACACAAAACTATTTACAACAACAACAACAACTTATATACTCGTACTGAAATCAAGCCACTGTTAACAAATAAAGAAGAACACTTACTTAGATGAACAAGGCTTGTCACGGCAAAATTGTGAGGGTTAAAAGGTTAAAAACAGGGTCATACCTTCCAGTTTATTTTTCTTTCTTAAAAAAAAACGTGGTTCTTGGTAAGTAAGCTAGCCTCATTCCAGTTCATAGAATGGTTGCTCAGACCACCATTTTGGAGCAACTTTAAAACTTTCTGTAAAACCCGTACTAGTTTCTATTATTTCACTATTACATTCATGTATCTTATTACATCTGAATGTTATACTGTAAATACAGTTATTAGAATAGAATCTTAAGTGCCTTTTTTCGCTTTGTTCATTACGATACTTTGCTCAAGAGTACGGGTATTCTGTGTTTTGAGATCGGTTACAGCTTAGAATTTTTTACCTAAAGTTTGCTGTCGAGAATCTTGGCACATAACTCCAAGATTGACATGAACGCTGGGTTTTCAATATTGTGGTTTTCTGACTCCTGTTATTCTAGTTGACTGAGCAAAAGTTTGAAGCTCTATCAAGTTACAAGTAAGCCATTTTTCCATGACAGAATTTCTTTTGCATGGACAACAATTTTGAGATATTTACTGATCCTTGTGTTTTTTTTTAACAATTCCCATTATATCCACACGTATATCTAAAAAGGGGAGCTGATTTTGAACCTTTTTTCTATAGACAGACAAATGGAGAAAAAGACGCTGTTAAGGTGGACAAGAATTTCGTTTAGTTTATCGTCTCAATGCGGGAAAACTACAGACGTGTTGCCAAAATACCTCTGATATTCGGATATCTAATATTCGGATGAGACTTTTGTTAAAGAATTTCCTTTGGAAAAATGAGATATTCATGCCGTTGACATGTTTGGACCCAAACCCGGGACCATGCACCGATCACTCGAAACACATTTTGAGCAACGATTTTCAAAACTTTGTACATACTTGTGTGTGTACTTTCTACTGATCACATTTTTTGTACCAGTATCATGATATTTGGTACAAATGTTCTCTTTGTACCATCTCGGTCAAGCTCGTTAACCAGCAAAATCAGACTACAGGAAGTAACCTTTTGGAGTGGATTTTTATGTAACAAAAAAGGGCTTTTAATGAACTGAAAACGGTACATTTCATTCTATGTTGATGAAATAAATATGTATTTTAATAGTATCAACCGGTATACCAAACGTTATGATAATCCATTAAGCTCCAAATAGCGTCAAAAAGAGATTTTTGGTACAACAGCGTTATGAGTAGTCCTGTTTCAATGACATTTGAAATATGTTTTTCCTTCATTATATGTCCAGCAATAAAAGGCAACGTTAGTCTGAGGCCGAAGGGTGAAGTAAGGATGTTAGTGTAGCGAACAGCCTCGTAATATCTTGGACGCCACCTTGAAAATTAGTTTTTGCTGGAGGGCTGCCTTTTTAGACTATAAGTAATTATTTGAGTTTTGTTGTTGACGATGGTACAAGTTCTGAGTTAAAAAACACTATTGCAGACATTTTTCATCGTTTTTGAGTGATCAAAAAGTATACGACCTTTAGGGTGAAAAAATCCCCGTCTTCAGGTGAAAGGTAATCTAAAACACATCACAAAACATTGGTAAAACATTGGTGATTCACCCACCACCAAATGATTTAAAATGTTTTTGTCCTTTTTTCTTATTTTCTTTATCCGTTAAACTTGTTAGCCTTTAAACAGCTAGCCTAGAAAACAATAGAACACTTTACAAAATAAAACACAAACAGAGAAATTAAGCACGACCAGTGACAGCTGCACACTGACCAACCGTCAGACGGTCCCATTCGGCTAACTCGGAGCAGTGAACGACTAATCACAGCCGTGAATTGGACCAACCAACTGTAACAGAAAACAAGAACAAATATCGATCCATGCAAAGTCGATGGAAGGAAAATTGTTTAAGGTTTTGTTGCTGATGTTTCAAAAGAAGGCCGTTAGGCTTATCACCTCTTCTGGACATAGGGACCACTGCAGGCCTCTGTTTCGACAAACTGGCATTCCTACCATCTTTAGCCAATACTGTCTGAACTTCCTACTAGCCATTAGCAAGGACATAAATAAACTCCAAATGAGATGCAATATGCACAACCACAATACCAGACACTATCGAGATATTGACTTCCTTAGATGTAGGCTCTCCAAAACCCAAAACAGTTTTCCAATTAGAGGAATCAGGCTATACAACGCACTGCCAGCTAATCTCTGGATAAATGACTCCAACAAGATGGAAGTTGCTCTCAGGAAAATCTTCAGCGATAAACCTGTTTACACACTGAATGAGGTTGACAGCAACTACTTCCTCTAGTCCATTTCCATCTTGTAAATCAAAATAAGAGAGTTAAAAATTTTAGTTTTATTTTAATGTGGCGCAGTCTATCTGGCATTAGCTGGGCATCGACAGAGATAACAAGTATCAAGTGTTGACTGAATCAGGCTTTTGTTGTTCACTTTTATTCATTCAAAAACGATAAAAATTGGCCGTAATAATGTTTTAACTCTAGACTATTAGTAAGATATTCAGCACCTATTTGGCTACAAGAAAATGTGAAAACGTGTTCATTTGCATATGATTGAAGGTTTTGATTCAAAAACATCTTCATGACTCAAGGCATCCAACACGTTTAAGGGCTTCTAACGAGTTTGGTAGTGTTTCTGGCATTTCATTCATGTTTCTAAATAGAAACAGCTTATACATATATAGTCGTCGCAATTCGTCAAACAACAGTACTTGACTAAATAGAATTTTTACCTCATCCAAATCTTTGAGTTTTGACTTTGGTTATGAAATATTTTAGCCTATAAGTTTTCTTTTAGCCCAACTACGTGCAGAGAATGTGTTAATCTTCAAAACTCCTCTTCATTGTACTTCCTGTTCGTAGGTTTTGTGGTTCTTGAGAAACCTCAATCGGTCAGCCCGGTAAAAAGCTTAAACTCATCAATATATACTCTTATTTTTTCATATACAGTATCTATTTTAACAGTATCTATTTAGTGCATTGTTTGACATAGGAAGTTTGTTTTTGTATCGGGTTTAACCTTGACTTGATCTTATTAAATATGAACAATTTTGTCACTCACCAATAACAACATCTGTGTATACTTTAGTTGCTGCAACGCACAATAATTAATTCGAGCTCTGGCCAATTACAAACTTGTCAGGTTAGTATAAATAGCCGCATGTCTCCTGAATTGACATAACACTCTTCCTCTCAACCAAGATGAAGTTCCTTCTGGCTCTGTGCTTTTTGGCGGTTGCCGTTCTTGCTGACGGTAAGTAAATACAATGTTTAAGAACTATCATTGTCAAGGGTTTCCAGGTGTACACGTATTACTCGTATTTAAAAATAACGAAGTCAGCTGCGGTGTAATTAACGTGGAAGTGCTTTATTGTTAGATTTAGCAGATATATGTGTACTTACAAAGTCTTTTGAAACTAAGAGTATTAAAGCGCTCGGATCAAAAAGTTGTTGGCTACACCTTCAATGCAATTAACGATCATTAGATAATTGAACCTTTTGGGACAAGTATTGGTTTATTCTTCCTTTAACATTTGCTTTTTTAAGAAAGAGGAAATATTTCATCAAATGTGTTTCATCCTATGTTTGTTCCGTACAAACTACTGGCTAGGGGAAAACCCAAACTTGTTGCTGATAGTGTTTATTTTTACAATTTGGCTATTTGGTTGTGCGCCATCTACATACTAATGCTATCTGCGGTTATACTGAGATCCTTTTTAAATTTTGATGTATGCATAAATAAATATAAGTATTGAATATACAAGAGGGTTCAAGCAGATCTTTGAAGAGTTTATTATAAAGGGAGTTATGATTCAGGCTAATAATTTAACTAAATATTGGAACTATCTTACAACTCAAACGTTTCTATGTTTGTCAATTTATTAAATTCCTTCATAGTTTTTAAAGCGATATAAATATCAACATTTCCTACATCAAAACCGTTAATAAGATAAAAAGTATGAATAAGTCCTACCAATTGAACTCATGAGCCAACCTAAAACCTCCGTCTGAACTGATGTCTATTCCATAAAAGATATAGCTTTTATGTACGTAGCTTTTATGGGGTGTTTTTCCTTTCCTTAGACTCAAGCTCAAGCTCGTCAGAGGAGGTGAACGTGAAGGTGGTGAACCTGAGAGGACGCAGACCCGCCCCGAGTACCGTGAATAAGGTATCCAGCAGCAGAGTCCAGTGGTCAGCGCAGCAGCAGAACAAGGAGAACCTTGCTGAGTCTTGGAGCGACAAGAAACAAGATCTGAAGGCACTCAAGGAGAAGCTGGACGACCAAAAGGACTTGAAGAAACTCAACTCAAAGTTGGCTGACAAGAATAAGGACCTGCAGAAACTCCAGGAGAAGATCAACAAAGAGCAACAGAAAGGAAGACGCGCCGACCAAGTAGAGTTGAACAAGCTCAGGGAGCAGTTGTCAGAGAAGAGTCAGGATGTTAGATCACTGAAAAGAAAGCTTTCTTTGAAACAGGAAGATGTGTCCGAAGAAGACTTGAATGAACTGAAGAACAAGGTCCTGGCGGAGAAACAGATGCTGAAGCAGTGGAAGAATAAGATCAGCTGGAACAATAAGAAGGTTCAACAAGATTCTGACTCCGATTCTAGCGATTCAGATGAGTAGGATGTGAACTTCCATCAAATGCGTTTTGTGTGTGGAATAATTTAAAACATGGTTTTAAGAACATAGTACTGGAAATTCCGTAATTAAAGTTATGTTTTATAACCAAACAAAGTTTTTCCATTTTATGTACAGCAGCCCTGTTTATTCTATGCTTTTATAGAAAATCTGTCTACCATATTTTTTGTTTGTTAACCTACTTAACCATCGTTTACAAAAGTTCGCATGCTAGATTCCCTATCCCATCTAAACACCGCTCGGGATCTTTCCGACCACCTTTTAAACAAAGAAAACTTAATACAGACCTAACATCTAGCATGTGAGTTATTTTGAAAATAAAATAATGAGTTTAGAATTTTATTTATATTATTTTGTGTAAGCCACGTTGTTTATTTTACCTGCATATTTTTCCCACCCATATTTTTTAGATAAAACAATTTACATTTGAAATTAAAAGAGGCTTTAAAGCAGTCACTAATCAATAAGTATAAAAAATAAACTGTTAGTGTAATATAAACTTTAAGATTCAAGACTCAATCCAAAACTGTCACCAGCACATTTCTGAAAAATCTTAATTAGTCAAGTCACACTGTGAGTCCCCTTATTATGACGGACTAGTTTTCCTTTCAATAAACTTTCCCCGTTATTGTCAACGAAAACAGCGATGGAAGTTATTAAAAGTTTTAATTAAACTTGATAATGATTTGTGGCTTGCAAATGAGAAGTTGTGGTTTGAATGCCAATAAACAAGAGTTGTTTTGAATTTTGTATCTAATTAAAACGCTAAAAGTTTGCGCAGCCACCTTTGAGTAGTACCAATATAGTTTACAAAACCACATGTAAACCAATAGTACTTTGAGATTACATACATACCTAGGTGATCTTAAGAGATTTGTTATATTTCATGAATTTTCATAGGGTTGCCACTTAGAATTTAACGTAGAAGAAAATAGTTTTGAGGGGGAACAAAATGGTTCCAACATCTTCAAAGTCAAAAGGAAAACATTATACATACGAAGTCACCTTGTATGCAAAGATAACTTTGTTTTATAAAGGCAAATCACACTGGCAATCAATATTATCAATAATCAATATACTGGAATTTAGAAACTTTGCAGTTTTTGTGTTGTAAACCTCAAACAACATTATCATACTCTAATATAAAATATACTCTTCTAATAAAATAGCGAACAATTTTTTGGACGTTATATTTTGCCAATTTCTTGGCTAAACCATACCTTCACACGATAACAACACATTTCCGTAAATCCCAATAACGAACAAAAAATATCAAAATGCTTGAACCGATTTTACGGCGCCATTTTGGTCAGATGTTTGGTACTTTGTCAAAATATTTAATCTAAGTGCAATAGAAATCGGATAACAAATACAGTTGTATAGCTTTAACCCAATTTAGAGGGGGTAAGGAAGACGTCCTTCGCTTTGGAATTTCACCAGGATTTACGGTAGCAATATGTGGCTACATTTCAGCTAAGTTTTAAACTGTTAATGTTCTTTCACTCAGTACTTAACAATTAAAATGGACAATTAAATTTACCTTTTACCTATTGTTGTTCTAGGGGCAGATAGATTGTGGCTTCTAAGATTGAGACATCCCATTAGCCCTTAAAATTAGCCACAAGAGCTAACACATAGTGTCTTTGTGTTATCAAACCACAAACAATATCCGCTTA
Organism: Matsumurasca onukii; assembly: GCA_018831715.1. Taxonomy (NCBI): domain Eukaryota; kingdom Metazoa; phylum Arthropoda; class Insecta; order Hemiptera; family Cicadellidae; genus Matsumurasca; species Matsumurasca onukii. Next base: position 20,437,216 of record CM032062.1, on the reverse strand, counting down.
AGGCAAAACCGAAGCGTTTCAATTACATTCATATTCATAGGATGGAGAGAGCCGGAACCGTCATTAGACTGAAAGTTATGCAGTTGGTAGAACTGATGTACAGTGAGCTGTAAGCCTCTAGCAGTTGGCAACAGTGGGAACTTGTAACTGTGACAGTGATCAGTGAGGAACAAGGCCCACCAACTTCACGGCACAACTTTGACTTGAGATTATGTCCCTCTGACCTATTACAACTTGGCCAAGATTTTGTATACAGGGTGGATCAAAATGGGTTACACTACTTTGACTATAGACAGCAGCTATTTTGTACTACACGAAGTGAGTTTGAAATGCCCCTCACCTGAACGTTTGAAAAAAGGAAATATTTTAAAACCCTATTAATGTTTTTTATAAAATTCAAAAGTTTGTTTTGGCGTACTTTGCGTCACCCACCTTCCAACCAAAAACAGGAGGGATGGCTCTCCATTTTTAAAATACAAACCCCTTTTTAGCACTTCAAAAGAAAGGAAATTTTAATACTCGAAAAAATGTTATCTCGACTAGTTTTTTGTAATACTTACTTAAAGAATACCAGAAATCACTTTTGAAAGTCTACGTTTCAAGTACAATTATTTTTTACGACAAAATTTGTTCAAAAAGCTTATAGGGGTTGTAATGTTTCCTTCGATGGTTTTCCAAAAACAAAATTTTAAGGAGCCACAAGGGGAGATGTAATGTATTTGAACAATTTGGGAGCCCTCTCCCCTTTCGGTTTTTGGATCGGGGGTGGGCGACTAACTTCAAAACTAACTTCAGGATCCAATGAAAACATTCCCCAAAAGATGAAGCTTTCAAAATATTTTATTTTTTTAAAGTTAAAGGAGGGCTTAACTTTTTTTGAATGCTTCCTTTGAGGGTTTATTCAAAGCTCACCCCGTATAAGATAAAAACCAAATAAATGACCCGTATAAATGTACCTGAAATGGTTTCACACGTTCTGATTTTCCTTTCCTCAACTATAAAAATATTCACACTCCTCGGTGTACTTAAACGTCTAAGGTCAAGTTCTGCCCAAACTCCACCAAGTACGAGGTAATCTCATTTATTCTTGTCTTTCGCATTAATATTGTTTGTTGTTCCAAACAGGCAATGTAAAACAAAATTTTTACTCATATGGTTTTGTACATATAGTCAGAGCTGCGAAGAAGCCAAAGCGCCTGGATGATATGTTGTTTGCAGCAAGCTGACCCCATCGCTGGGGAAGTTGTTCATAGAGAAAAGTCTCCCACAAAGTGTACTCTGATCCTTAGAGACCCGTTTAAAGGGATTTCCAACCCTATAACCCTCAAGGCCATAGGTTATGACGATGAAGCTTCCAAACCCACATTTAGCGTTTTAATGGTTGCCCAAGAAGCTTGTGCGAAACACTGTGAAAGAGTCTCAGTGCCTTTCAGTGGTTTCCCTTCTTTGTAAAGTACTCAAGACCTTAATTTTGGGCAATCCTAGTGTTGCTCTCATGAGGAAAGTCTTTATAAAAATGCCTTTGAAAGTGACGATACACTAAAGTATCATACTGAGTTTCTTTTTCAAAAATCCTATGCTATATCACATTGTTTATCGAATAATGAACAACCTTAATCGTTGGGGCCGTCGACGACTAAATGATGAAAGTCCGTTAGAATCAATAAAGTGGTTAAAATCAAACTTTTAGAGCTCTCTAAAAATGAAGTGGAGGATACCGATTTAGCTGATAAATTATATGAGTTTAGATAAAGCACACATTATTCTGGATATATTTTATTAGAATCACAATTAGGCATGAGCTGATCCCATCATCAGCAAAAGTAACAAATAAACAGTAATTTGTTATTAAATACTAAACGAATCACTGAAGTTGCAAAATTCTGTTCCGCTACTCTTTCAAACATCTTGCATTGAACAAAGTGATAGAAAATGATTATCCTAGAATCGTTTGGATTTCGATTTGATAACACTTTTAAAATTTACAATACAGTTTCTGGCATTTCAAAATTTAGGTAAAACCTCATTGAACGGACATTTTGGTTTCATTTACAAAATAAGAGGTTTCTTAACTGAATACGACACAACCCCCGTCATTAATATGGTTTCATTTGTAATACTTTATTTTATTGTTTGTAGTGGTTTAGCCTATTCGATATATCTTCCTCTTATTGACCGTTCACAAAACGAATATCACCAGAAAGATATCACAATGCATGCACACTTATTGAACTCCCTGCTTATGTGTATACTGTGCACAGACGTTACGTTTTTGCGCAGTACTTTGTTCAATTCACGCATGCGCAAGACATGCCACGGCTTCATGCTTACAATGCTGCATAACTAGTAGCATAATTGACAGATGATTGTATGTATTCAGTGATAACAATATGTAATCATTGACAGCTGCTAGTAAAGTCGGAATACACTCAAGTTCATTTAACTACGTACAATTAATTCAGTTTGATAATTGAACTTCAAACAGATTATCCTTGACAACCAAACCCACTATTTTAAGTGTGTTTGTTTTTAATTCATTACCGTTATGAAGTGCGTGTTTATTTTGGTAGTTATAACAACAGGGTCTTTAGTGGCTGGTAAGTTAATAGTCTTCATCATCGCAATGAATTTTTAGACGTTTTTTAAACGCGACCGGTTGTTTTAAACTGAATGCATTTAAATGACTTATATATTACACATGTAACTTAATGTATGGTGAATACAGCACTTACAGTCATAACTAATTTATTGTTGAGTATAACCATCTTCTAAAGGCACAATCTTTTAACAATGGTTAAGATTTGTATTACTGCTTATAACTTGCTCAAAATGGACGTATATCTTTTGATTGTTTCAATCTCCAATAACTAGGGGTTTAGTTGCAATTTATCACCATTATTTTAGTACGATCACTAAATTACCGAGTTATTTCATTAGAACCTTTATATACTAACATTAATAGCAGCGTTGAAAAGTCTCAATACTTACCCGTCTTGAGACATGCGTTTTCTTCAAAACCAAATGCGATCCCATAAGAGGTGTAGACATACACTCTTATGAAACTAGAGGCAAAGAAAACTACCAAAATGGGTGACACAGAAAGGTGGTTTACGAGCATTTGCCTTCTCAGGCAGAAGCTCGTTTTGTCAAGATCAAACCAAATTCGATAAAACTTGCCCCAACGCCACAGGCGTTTAAGTCTCGACTGAAAGCAGTTTTGACCGCGAACACTTTCTATAGTTCAGACGAGTTCTTGGCACATCAATGGGAGACCTAGTGAGGAATGGCTACCGGCCTACGGATCCTTTAGGGGAGAATTTGAATGAATGAGCCAGTACGATTGGAAATATTTTATGTATAAATGATATCTCGATGTAAATATAGTATGAGTGCCAAAATTGTAGCTTTCAAATTAATAAATTATTGACGATTCCAATGCAATGTATATTGTTTATGGAATAAAACATTTATTTATTTATTATCATTATCAAAGACGGACAATGTCATATAATATTAGAAAGATTATGGGGAATATAGCTGTTGGATAACCCAATACATTTTCAGTTGGATTAATTCACATTCCAATCCTGAATAACTTTAGTTTAATAAGTATAAGAACACTTTTAGCTTTGCTGACAATTTTATTCACTAAGTCTGTAAGAAATTGTTGTTGAGCACATAATAGATCCTTATGGATTTCAACCTCAAAACAAGCTTAACATATTCAATCTCCTACCACATCCCACTAGCGTAGTGCAAGTGAAGTTTGCTGGCCTCAAAGTCATGTATTTCTTAACAGACCAATGTCTTTGAATCTAAACCTAAAATAACGACCAAAGTAACTATAGTAAACGCCAAGTACACTGCAAATTTTTAAAAGCATAATTATATCATGTTTACAAGGAGCTAAGACTTATGAGATTCTACAAACAAATAAACGTAGCTAAACAGTTTTATTAAATAATAATTTACACTTAAAAACTAGTACATACATCAAAATCAATGTTATTTTTAGCATTTGAAGCTGATGAGAACTGGAAACGACATGTAGCACTTTTACCAGTAGATGAGACTTTGGAAAATTTGGAAAAGCTCAGTCAACAAAACAGTATCAAAGAAGAAAATGCACTGAAAAAGGATGCAACAGAGTCTCTAAACGCAGGAGAAGAAGATGAAAATACCAAGAACAACGAGTACTCGGATAAACTGGAAGAAAGTGAGAAGAAGAATGGGGTGAACTATCTCTACTGGAAAGCTGTTAGGCCTTGGGTTAAAACCCATTGATTATATTGTTTTTCATAAGTATATACATGTTGTATTTCTTATTAAGTAAACATAAAAGTTCAAAAAAGCCCTAGAATCAATTTGTTTTCTTTCCTTAAATCTTTAAAACACATTAGTCCTTCTCGATGATACAGCCAAATCTGCCTACAACCACGAAGGAAAGATTTGAATTTAGTGTCTTCCTTTGTCTTGTGTCTTCCAATGTTTCTTTTGGTTCTTTCAAACAGTTAAAGTAGGTTTTGCTGTGAACCTGGTTCTCAAGCAATACTGTTCATTTTGTCCTAGTTATTTCTTGGTTTTGCCAGCTCCATCTATAATATTTTACTAATATGCTCAAAGAAGTGCAGTAAAGACGATTTGTCTTTTTATTTGACCACAAATGTTCAAACTGTTGTTGTTTAAAATATGTTCTTCTTAGAATGTGTTTCGTTGATCAACTATTGTTCTTTCAACTTTTTAACACTTTGGATAAAAATACGTATTTAATTATTTTAATCGGCATTTTGTTATTGATTTTATACCTTTTAATAAAACAAACTTCAATAAAATCAGATAAACAATTCAGCCAAATTACAGATGTGTACCATATTAATTCATAACCTGAACACTGCATGAGCAAATGTTAAAATAAAACTTAGACAGAGCAACGTTCAAATAGTTTAACGCTTTATTAAAAATTAATTTTCGGGACGATATATTCTTAAAGTTTTTACTAAACACTGTGTGAGAAACATAGATTGCATCCAACATTGCTTAGTAATTAGTTACGACAGTGCTGCCGAGGATTGGTTAGCAATTTCCACAGAACAATGAAGGATTAGAGAGACATAAAAGTTGATGGATATTCATAGGTTTTCCATTAAAACCTTTCAAAATTGTAAATGTGACACTTTCCTTAAGGTTGAACCATGAACTCTTTAGTGTCAAGTTCCTTAGAGTTAAACTCTCTACAAGAATAGGCTGGAAATCACTACCTCTTCCACCTCTCAACCTATGTCTGCCTAGACAATGGAAATCTTCAGGAAATTTCCACCACGAAGACACCTATTGGCTTTTGATTGTGTACCATCAGATGGGAACCCCTCTTCGTAGAAACCTTGTTTCTGCAAGGCCCACTAAAATATAAAATATTTATTGGAGTACTTTATATTCTTCTTGATGATTTTAAAATGCATGATTAAAAGAAGCTGTCTTCTGAAGAAGAATATACTGTTTGTGCAAATTCAATATATCTACGACAATCCACTTAAAAATTACGGCCAGGCAAGATTGAAAGTGCAGCCCCTCTAATTTGAATGGCCTCAGTGTCTTACAGAAACGGCACTGAGCGTTGAAAATTATACTATTTTAAATGTCTCTATTTTAAAATCTTTATGTATTGATATTCCATGGAGAATTATGAGGTAGCTGCTTAAGGTATCTGCGATTTCCAATGGTTACCTCAAAAACTATCTATTTTGGGACACCTTGTATTATCATTGTACAGACACCTTTTAGTGCGTGTTCCTTTGAGTACTTTCGAACTTATTAACCAAGTTACACAAATAGGTCTGAGCCACTAACCAACCGAGTGGGTACAATTACATTTAAAGGTATTGTATTTATCGTATTACAGTTTTAACAAGCAATAGTGCAATATTTTAAACTGAATCCACCAATATTAAAAATTTATTATAGATTTGGTTCAAACTGGAAGATGTTTGTCAGGTGGATACACACGATAATAGTTAAGACATAATCAAGCGAAAAGCAAAATTTTCGGTTATATACCAAACCTTGAAAATCTAACTAGACCATCAGGTACTGAACAATTTAATTGAGATAGTTCGCTTCGTATTAAGTAGTAAACCTTAGTAGAAATGCGAGTACAAAGGTGGCTAAATTCTTTACAACACACAGTCTAATAGTTTATCATACATTGAAAGTTTAACGGGTCTTTGGTTTACGAATGTAAAAACCGTATGATGGAGTAGCTTCAATTTATTACAGTTGAAAATATCATTCGATACAAAGTTGGAATTAAACTAGCTTACAGCTTGCTCTTCAAAGCTTGCAGTGTCTGGCCGACTCCTCCAAGAGACCCCTTGACAGTGCTTGCCTTGTCACTAATCGTGTCCTTGAGACCAGCGAGATCCTCCCTGGTGGGCAGGCTGCTCTTGAGAGCTTGGGCCTTGCTGCCGATTCTATCCTTCAATTCACTCAAATCCTCCTTGGCGGGCAGTCTATCCTTGACGGCTTGCATCTTCTCGCTGGCCGAATCCTTGAGGCTACTCAAATCATCCTTGCTGGGCAGTCTATCCTTAACAGCTTGCATCTTCTCGCTGGCCGAATCCTTGAGGCTGCTCAAATCATCCTTGCTGGGCAGTCTATCCTTAACAGCTTGCATTTTCTCGCTGGCTGAATCCTTGAGGCTACTCAAATCGTCCATGCTGGGCATGTTGTCCCTGACAGCTTGGATCTTCTCGCCAGCCGAACTCTTCAGACTCTTAAGATCATCCATCGACGGCAGTTTTTCTTTTACGGTATCCAGGTCAATGCTGCTCAGCTTGCTCTTCAGTGCATTGAGATCCTCTCCCTTGTTTTCCCATCTCTGCTTGACCATGTCGACTCCGGAATTCAGAGCACTCTTCACATCTGGCAAGCTGATCTTCACTTTGATGGTGGAGTCTGCAAAAAAGGATAAATTACTACTTAGAAACACTACAATTTGCACAAAAGTAACTTTTAGGCAAAATTAGGCTTAAGATCGATAAACATAAATAGCTTTTGCAAACTTAATCAAATTGCCGTCTCCCACAAGATGTAAATATTAAAAGGTAAGTAGTCACATGAATGAGAATAAAACAACTAGTCGGTTCTATTTAATATTTGAGTAAAGTGTAGCTGAGAACTATTAAACGGTTGAGGTTTTATATTCAGTTTGAATAATAACTTTTGCACAATTTGAACTTTTTGAACCAAGGGTATCTTTTGACTTACACGACTTATTGTATCTTTCTTGGGTTGTGATGAGAACAAACTATATTAGTTTCAAAGAAGATCAATGAGTTATTTGTACTGTTCATTTTACTAACTTTGAACTATCAAACAATGCTTTTGAGATTGCCGACAAAACAATGTAGATTGATCAATGAAAACTCAATACTGCGTATCACAGAAAAACCAAAATCTCCTTTATTACGCTATCCAATTTAGGTCTTCAAACGATATATGTATAATGTCTATGATAGTAAACATTATATCAAGTAAAACTGATCAATATGTTGTTTAGGTAAAGGAGGTGAGACTTGTCCAAACGGTCCGTAATTAAAGCCATTACTAATAATCAAAATGTTTAGGCTTGCTAAATATCCAACATTGTAAGAAATTCTAACTGTTAGTTATTCGAAACTATTCCGCATTGATTGCAACATCATACCATGACTTTTCACATTTTGATACGGGTGAATTGATTACCGAACTGCCAAAGTAACACACTGAATAAAGACTGAAAGTTAAATCCTTTGAATTTATTGTTACATAGTTATTCCCCTATTGTGAAACTTTCAACGTACCTCCAACAGAAAACTCAAACAAATTAAAAAACCCAAGTCCAAATTAAAAATGTAAGTCCAAGACGTATTCTAATTTTTCTCCTTATCCAGAGCCACATGACAAGTTTTATTCGAATACTATCTAACTTTCCAAAACTTGAACAAGTTCAGAAGTGGCCCACATTTGTGAGTATATTAAGATCAGTTTAAAAGTAAATAGAGCCCTTTACGATTTACAAACAAGCGTTGAAACGGCACATCATTATATCTCAAAACTGTTTTTTAAACTTTATTTTAATGTTAAATCTATTTACTGTTACTTACCATCAGCGAGCACGGAGGCTACAAGGAAGCAGAGAGCAAGTGTGAATCTCATGTTGATTGTTGGCCGTGGGAGGTTGTGACTGAAACACTGAGAAGCAGCCTTTTTATACCAAAACCTGACATATGTAATTAGCTAAACACTACGTCAATATCTGGCAGTAATTGGTGTTTACTGGTAATTGGGTAATTAGTTTGATTCGCAACAACTGGCTCACTTTCATCATAAGCTAGATTTTGACGAAATACTCAAGTTAAATAATAGATTTAAGAAACTTAAAATTGTGTATGAACATTGAATTTCAATTTGTTTATTCAATTTGTTTATCAATTTATTGTTTCAAAAAACGCTTTGGGCCACCATCTCAAACTTAGATCAGCAAAACTACACGGTTTCTTAGTTGTGCACCATTCATAACGTGTATTGTAGTTATTAATAGTACATATTTTTAGTACTTCCTTGAAAATTATAGCTTTAGTAGGAAAAAATTACCTACATGGAGAAGAGGCTCTTAGGTAACATCAGTCCAAAGAAGCTATTTCAATTCAAACTTTAAAACAATTTAATTTTTGATTAGACTTCTTCGTTATATCCAAACCATATTCAATACTAATGTTGAGTTAGTTACGAGGTAAGTACTCAGTATATCCCAGATTTAAACAAACACTAGCTGAGAGTACCCGCGCTTCGCCTCAGAGCTTTTTTATCACAACTGTGTGTTTTTTTAAAGAAAATTGCAAATTTAAAGTAAACAAAAAATAGTGTTCTATATATCCTTAGAAGAACCACTTAGTTTGCCTGTTAGTTCACCATCTTTTCCTTATAAGTGTTGGCTAACTTGTGAGAGTCATAGTTACATCTTCCGTTTCGACCGTTTTTAGAGCCCGCTTAGGTTTTTGCGATTTATTTTGATGATGTAATATGGACTTCAAATGTAGCTTAAGACACACTAGCTTAACCCTCGAACAAAGTTTCATTGACGTAGTTTCAGCCGATTTTAACTTATAAGCGGTGAAAAATGCCTAAACACATTTTCAGAGTCCAAATGGTCCATTATCAAATATTTGTCATTTATTTTGTGGATGGTGTAATAAGGTAAACCATTTAACAAAGTTTCACCACTGCAGCCTCAGTCGATTTTGGGCTATAAGCGATTCAATATGCCTTAAGAAGTTAGAGACAGACAGGATTTTTTGACGCCAGTTTCGGTCTTTGCAAAGTATATAAACACCAGATGATAAAAATCCGATGGATTCATTGCAATTTACAGACAAAAGTCTTATTTCATTCATATAAAATTTCATGAAAATTGGTCCGGTGGTAATTGCGTGATTGAGGAACAAACACACAGACACACACAATCTCATTTATGTTTATTAGTAAGGATAAGTGTTGGCTACCTTGTGAGAGTCATAATAACTCTCGCCAATAACCGCCATCTTGAAAATATTTAATTATCAAACATTTTAATAGCCTATTTGTTGGCCAGGTATATAATCACATTCCTGTAAAATTTAATTAAAATTGGTCCAGTGGTAGTTGCGTGATTGAGGAACAGACACACAGACACACCCAATCTCATTTTTATATACTGTATTAGTAAGTATATGCATGCTAGCTTCATGGGGGTTTTTCGAATTAGGTTCAATATAATGTAAAGTGTCGTGTTTTAGATAAAAACGCATTAAACTACCGATATAGCACATTTAAATCTTGCCTAACATTAAACGTACATAGTGCATAATACGTGCAAACTCTAAAAAATTTAAGAAAAATTTAAATACACTTGATTTAAATTCAAATTATTAATTAGAATTCGACCTTTTTCGGTAATGATTTAGTGAAAGCACTGTTAAGATACTTGTAATACTTGAAAGTGACTCACAAAATATTAAGTAAAAATATCTTTAGTGTTAAGTTCATATTTTACCTGAAAATGTCAAGGTTAAAACATCGAAAGAAACCTTTGACTTGAAACTGAAACACAACCTTTGCTGCAAATCGCTAGAGAAATGATACACAATACCGGTGTCTCTTGTCATGTAAATGAACAAGTTCTTTAAAGTACATTCCAAGACTGCATAATTGTAATTAGCTTTAATTAAAAGTTTTAATCAACTTTTCAACGACGACGTTGTTCGCAATAACAGCTTGAAAGTTTGTCGTCGCAATTGAGTAAATAGGAATCCGTTTAATTTGCATTCTCATACACTAGGAGCACAGAAACGTAGACTTCTAGAGTATTTCTAATATTCTGGTTGTTGTTATTGTAGTTTTGTTTAAAGATATTATTAGAACTACAAATACTTTGAAAATAGTGGTAATATTTAATAACTAAATAGCGTACTCTAATATCCTGAAGAGAAATTGTTCAAAACTGCACTTAAATATTTCAAGCTGTTTGGCTTCCCTGAACAAAATAAAGTAAATGATCAAGAATAAATGTATAATACAAGCTTTTGTAATGGCCAGCCATCGAAAAACAAGTCTTTCCTATGCAATCGGGGCAGAAAAGGCAGTTTATCATTTACTTGTAATACCGTACATACTATTTAAAATTCCTTGGAACGGCTTTATATTTTTAAGGTAAGTTTTGGATATTTAAATCTTGCTCTATGATAATTATACAAGTATGAATAACGTTTTTATATAGTTAGTAACCTAACGTCTTTCATAGGGAACGGTCCAAAAGAAGTCAGAAGAATGCTAGCATTTTAGATTATTTGGCACGTCAAAAGAAATCGTGCCATGAGAGTAGACGGTGTTATTTCTTCTTATCAGGATGACTTTGTTCAAAATTGTGACCGCCTAAATATTGGAAGTCTTAAGTAATAAACACTATCAGCTCTCTTTTATTTAGTTCTAAACTCGACCTAGTCTTGTCCAACAAACTTGTACCCAAACCTTAGGTGACATTCAAAAGATAAGTCGCAATGCAATAGGTCAGTTTTAAGTCAAATGAAAAGGCACTTTTTGTAGAGAAAATTTTCCATTTTAGTAAAGAAACTAGCCTAAAAAGGTGGTTGCAATGTTTACTCCAGTATTATAAATGAAATCTAGATGGTCTTGTGGTCGCCCTATCCTACCGCCTCTTACAATTAAAAACCATGCCTTAATTTATGGTGGGAGAGTTTTTTTTATGTAGCAACGTTTTAGTAACAAGTAACAGTGTTATCAGAGATGATAAAATATTTTAGTAGTGTGGGGGAATTATTTTTAGTTCGACTAACAGATGTTCACAATTAACCACCTGCAAGTTTGACACTCGATAGTCGTTTATGAACGGCATTTGTTTGGTTGAAGCTACCTTTTAATACTCACGCAAAATAGACTGAAGTGTTAAACCAAAGTTATAGCATGTTAATTAATAAAATTATATACTTACTGTACAACATCTATTTTATAGATTTTACTAAAAAGCAACATTGACATCTAGCAGAACTCCTTATTAAATTTATAATTTTTCAAATATGAAACAACTTTAACAAATTCAAAAGTCACAACATTTGGACGCTATTGAAACCATATACATTAAAAACAGTCAACACGATCTTGTCAACATCAAACCCGGAACTTTTCAGAACTCTCATTTTTTATACATACAATAGCTAGTAAATTTATGTTTATATTATTTCTAGTTTTAAATTTCTGCCACATGTATTTATGTTTTAGATATATTTTTTATGTTAATTTAACCTTCAGTTGATGTTGTGGTCATAGACAGGAACATGGTTCTCAAAATGCCTCATTAACTATAACAGTCTTTATTGGATCATTCGTGTTTCTTTCGAGTTTAAAAAATAGTAACATGTCCCAGTACAAGTACCAGTCATCTTGGATTCTATTTGAAAACGATTGGGCCTACTTCAGCAAAACTGAAGAGAACGGTCCATTTGGTTTATTTTTGAAATAATAAACGGGTCTTCCCCAAACACTGTTGGAGTAACTGGTCCTAACAACGTTTAGCGTTTCACATTTTAAATTGGTATTGTATAAACCAATTTGAACGAACAGTGTAAATATCCTACACATCCTTTTCTTTGCTTTCCGTTTTCGTCTTATTTTGTGTTTAAACCTTTTTTCAAGCGTTTGGAACTTGTTAACTCTGATCAAATGGCATCAATAATTAACCATTGTTTGACTATATGTTTGAAAGTTGAAGGGGTGAAACACTACACCACGCTACAAGAACGGTTTCCGAAAACAGGGAGATAAAAGTTTGCTAGAGTTTAGGCTTCGCTTGAAAGCGGTTTGAGTTTGGCTTGTTTTCAACTTGCCTAATTATAACTGAGGTTTGTGTATTGTTCTCTTGACATGCGTTATCTTTCAACAGCTTGGCTTCTTCCTTGGCAACGTTTCCTCGACAACTCGAGAACATTCTTGATTAATTCACAGCTTTACAAAGAAGAAGTTTCATATTGGTCGATGAAGAACACTAAACGTGAGAGTTTTATTGAAGGGAAAACTTAATTATTGTTACACCTTAACCTAGTACTCAAATTGATGCCCTTAAATAAGTAGTTGTGTTGAAAGTATTGCACTTTAGTTTGAAGGTTTTAGATTTGTTGTAGCTTTGCTTTGACTTTGTTATTGCTCGACAAAACTTATACAAATTAAATTTCGATTTGAGGAAACTATTAAATTTATTGAATTGCCTCAGTCTCTATATAGAAACACACAATAACTTCTCCCTAACTTCTCTGGGGTTGTGTTTTTTTAAAGGTTATCTCATCCGTTTGTAGTGTTTTTTTCATTGCCAAAGCGTTTTACCAGCGTGTACGAAGCGTTTGGCATATAACCATAAACCACGCGATGTTCGGTTGTAGGTAATATTGACTTCTACCTAGGCTAACTTCTAACATCTAGCTAGGAAAAGCTACTAAAGTAGACCAGTGTAACTTTGCCATTTGATAGATGTATCAATAAAGTAATTTGTTATCGTAACTGATAATTGCTGGTTAATTGAGGGTCAAATGATGTATGTTGGTATACAAACACCTAGGAATACCCCAACAGCTATGGGTTGTATTTTGTATGGGTTGGTAGGGGAGGAGGCCAATAACAACGAAATGGTTTTAAACTCGTTTTTAAGTCATGGTTGACTTGATGTGCTGAAGTGCGTATACTGGTTTGTAATAGTTACAAAAATAAAAAGATTTATTGAACACTCTGTATACATAAATCCCAAAGTTAAAGCGTGGTTTCGTAAATTTTAAGTAGCCTATTTTTATGGTTTGAACCAATGAAAAAACCATTTTACAAAAACGATGCAGCCACGGATCCAATCAATGCCAGGCAAGATATCTGAATCAAAAACCAAACAGCTGTTAATTAACAAATGTACACGTCGCAATCAACTGACGCAAACAACACTAACAATGCTTAATCAGCATTCGTCTGCCGTTTGTTTGCCAGTTACTGATCACTTCGTTAGCCATTTGTACTATATAAAGTGCATCTGCTTGCGAAGTTTTATCGTAGCATTTTCCGTTGTTTTAGAAGATGAAGGCCATCCTCGTTGTATTCTTGGCGGTTGCTGTCATCGCCGTTTATGCAGGTAAGAAGGACTTGATCCGGGTTTCAGTTTGGAAGCCTGGTCCATAAGATCGAGCTACCGCCAGTAGTGCCGAACTCTCCCGCCAGAGCTGAGCCACTTGTACTCAAGCTTTCTACTTCATTGCAGCGCTTACGGATATGTGTGAACAGTGACTATTCTAATTTTACTTATTGCTTATTTGCCTAAATCTTTCCTCTTAGTTACGGGAAACCCTGGGTTGTCTATATATTTATTGTGTCGACTTATACTTTATAGGATGCCAGCTTGACGGGGTCGAATATGAGACCGATGCCACGTGGACTCTGGAGGGAGAATGTGCTCAAGCTACTTGTGGCGCTGATGGTGAAATCTCGGCAACACCGTGAGTTATTCATTCTGTTTGTCAAAGAACTGGAATTTGAAAAACCACCCTGACCAATTGTTATGAGCCCACAAAGTGGGTGTATAGTTTTTTAAAGCTTGTTAAGTTTCATTGATAGTAGTTTGGCGTTTTTGTTCGGAATAAATACACATTCTAGTTTATCTCTTTTCAATCTTTCCGTGATGTTGTGCTGCTGTTTTAATCAATCTAGGGCATGGCATGAATTGATTCGTAACTGTGAAAGAATAAGCTAGTATTGACCTTGGGCTAAACTATCGTTCACAACACAACATCATTCAAATATGATAGACAATGGATATGGGTTCCAACGTTAAATAAAAATACAATACTAGATGAAATTTTATGACTTGATGAGCTACACATTTCAAAAGAAATCAACCCTTAAATCCCATTTCGTTCGCTCATACAGTTTGATCAGGGATACAATTCATAACATCTTTCTTTATTTGTGCATTTGCATACGAACACGTAGAATAAAGTTGCATTTTCTATACTTATTCATGCCTTGTAAGCCTGTTTTTAGTTTTGGGTGTAGTTCAAGTTTCCGCAACAAATGATGTTATTAAGTAAAAGCTAAGCTAAGCATGCACGCTCTCAGAGAACATTTAAATGTATTGATATTAGTTAAATGCTTTATTGACAGTAGCATATGATTTTAAAGACTATCACAATTTGGGATTTCTCAAAAGATGTTGATCTCCACCACGAGTAAAAATTGTATAAAGATTACCTACAAAACGCCACTAAATCTGATATACGAGAGATCAGATCATACTCATAAAAATACTACATACATCGACAAAGACTGATTTCTTAAAACACTCCAGTACAAACGCTTTTTATTACAGGTGTAATTTAATTATATTCTCACTTTTTAAATCGCTGTTAGTTCTATCAAAATTTGACTTAGTCAATGTTTAATTTCCTTCAGCAATCCAACCACCTGGAAATGTTGACAAATGAAGAAATATTCGTAATAATGTGACGTGATATGATATACCGTCATTATTGCACCGTTTCCTTATATTTTTCAATAAGTACATACACATTAGGTAAATTCAAAACAATTACCCACCCTGTATATTTTATTTTACTTTGATTTTGTTGTTGTTTATTTTTAGTTGCGGTTTAATTCGAGTGTCCGAAGGATGGAAACTGACTGACGTAGACCTGAGCAAGGCTTACCCAGATTGCTGCCCCAAGCCCGTCAAAACTGCTTAAAAAGACAATACAAATAAAAATTTGATTAAAACCGACAATAATTATTTTATTCCGTAGTTTCCTTGTTTTTGGTCATTAACACTTGTCTTATCCATTGGCAAAAAATCAACGTTTTGATGAGATGTGAACTGTTTGTCAAATAGGTCTTAATTTTTTTAAATCGAAACATTTTGTTTTAATTAACCATGTGGAATGTTTATCATTGTTATGTTGCCATTTACACATATCACCTTCTCAAGTGTTGCTTTAATGATAGTGGAAGTATTAACTAACCCCTATGTAAAAGTTTAATAATACATTAGTTAGAACCACTTATTTTTATAATCTTTATTGATTTTTACATAAATGCTATATAATCTTTACATCTCATAGGTCTACATATCAATATATTGTATAAACAAAAGAGGTTAATTCCTTATAAACATGTCTTTTTGAAATCACTTTCATTTTCATTTGAAAACATTTTCATGACACACCCCATGTATCACTATTTGAGATGCCAACCACTCTCATGAGGGTATTTTAAGGCAAATATGTGGTGAAGGATGAGTGTGATGAGTGGTAGTAATGAGTTATGAGGTGTAGTCTTGTCATTCTAAGGCTGACTCTTCCTTAGAATGGGTCATTAATTAATAGCCCATTGATCAATGGAAATACAAAGACCAACGGTTTAACGTGACTTCCGAACCACGCAGGTGATGGTCTGATATGTCTAAACGATGGTGGGAGTTGATGCGGGTATCATCAGATGATCACTGAGACTACTTGAGCCGCTACTGTAGACCTACTGTATATCATCCTCAAAACCTGACCTCCGTGAAACTGGATTACAGGACTACGGGAAGGAGTCCCAGAAAGGAGGTATAGTTCATACATTGAAGGATTTACGACCAATTATTCGACGAGTAGTTTTGAAGTAGCAGAGAAAGTTTAAGCTGCGATCCCAAAAAATGATTGAAGCTCGACAAACAAGGCGAATTTTCGTACGAGTTACATTTTGTAAAGGGAAGGTCAAACTCAACAAAGTAAACCAAAATATTTGTGTCTCCGGAGTCAATTGGACAAGCTCTTCGGCTCTAAGTTATTGCTTTACTCTCGTACATAGTGGCTGTTTATCTCTAGCCATAGAACTTATCACTATGCCTGAATGACATGAGGTGTTAACATATATTATATTGCAAGGCAGTCTGTGTCAAAACTGTGTACTTTTTATATTTATGTTATAGCAAGTTATGAAGAAACTGGATGTTAAACCTGAAAAAATCTCGTTTGTATTGATTTTGATCTGATTCCTAGGTTTATTCTCAGGAATGCTGCAGATTTAAGTGCAGTTTGATGATATTTAAAAATCTACACGTGTTTATTTTGATAGGTATAAACATAATAAATATCTATCAGCGGAGAAATGAACTTGTGGAACATTGAACAACTAGTTGAGAGACAAAACCAGCCCCTCGTGGAGCGTAATTCGCTTACACTGTTTGCTGAAAGACTCTAGTGGACTCTGGCGACAAATATTTTTGTTTACTTTTCCGACCAGCTTTGAGAGTTCTTTTTTATATTTATGAACCTTCTAACTAACTGAAAACAGGATGACTTCATTGTGGTTTTTAAGTAACATAATGTTTTCAGCGCAAATGCTTATAGAAATGTGACCGTTCCTTACACAAAAAAAGTAAAACAAACCTTGGGTAACAACGGTTTACATTTCATCTTTGCTGAACATGTAAGTAAACCAGGCCGACACGCAGCTAAGCGTTCAAGCGCCACTGGCATGAGTGAATCAAATATCCGTAGCAATTCGTTACTCTAATTCACAGCCTCGCTTCGGCCTTCGGCCTCAGCGTGAACTTCAGTGTGACCACGGGTGTTCGATCCACTCACCGCCTTGCCTCAGCCTTCGCCCTCAGACTAACGTGTTATTTTACTCTTTCGATGTTATTTTGAGTTCACTTGATGGATTTTAATACTTTCCGGTATAATAATGCATAGTACAATAAAATATACTTTATTTCAAATTTCAATTTCATCAACATCGAACAAAGTTTACGGTTTCAGTTTATCAAAACTCTTTTTTTGTGAAAAGTCTCCCCAAAAGGGGTGCCGATAGTCCGATTTTGCTGGTTAACAAATTTGATAATTATATTTACAAAAGAAATACAACTATTACGACGTGAAGAGATAGATGGTACACAACATATATATGTATTTAAAGTGTGAAAAACATGTTTAATTTCATGGTTCCGGGCTTGGGTCAAATCACTTTTAACAAATAACTACGTGTTTTGCTCATACCTATACTTTGTGTGTTTTTTTTTAAAAAGTTGAATGTTTTAGCAGTCGGTTTATTTTCTTCAATAACTGTCAGGTTTTTGTACAAGCCACTACACATGTAAGTAGCATAGGTGAACCATCTAGCTGAAGTAAGCCATGTTTAAACTGTATGATAAAAGAACTACTTGTAAAAACATGGATTTGAATTCCGAATATATTATAATATTATTGACATGGTAGTCTCGTTATATAAGGCTGTTCTTTTTATTTCTATTTAATAACATTATAAAGTAACTATCATAATTTTTGTATAGAAGTGCGCAACGTTCCGTTCTCACATGGGCACCTCGGAGGATAATAGCGATAAATGATACAGACAAGATCTGTGGCTAAGCCTACTTATCTAACTACATCTTTATTGTAATCATATTAAAATTTATAATATACTCGTATTTAAATAATACCGCTTTTAAAGATACACACTCGAATGGATATTTTTCGGTAAAAGCATTTATACAGTTAAGAAGGAGTTGATTGGCTCGGAAGACCGGAAGTTAAAGTCACGTGACCAGGTGGACCGGAAGCAGTCAGCGCTCAAGTCAGCCGTCTGGGGAACCATTACATTGATTACTCTAGACTTTGATTGCTTTCAATGGGTTTAATGTAAACTGAGTTTCAGAACCTTAAAACTTTAAGTTTGAATAAAAAGAAGCTCGTATATAAGTTTGAGGACTTAAGCTTACGGTTTGTACGTTTACAGGCTAAAGGTTTTCGGCGTTGGTCTTATTATAGTCATATGTAGAAGCATCAGTGCATATATTTCACTTTAAATAATAAAACCAAATATGTAGGTCATAAAAACCATTACTTATCGAGAACTATCATCATAACTGAATTAGCTAAAATACTAGTGATCATGTTTGATATCAAAATGTTATGACTTGTATTATGGCAATGATCATATTACTATGTTTTTATTCTCAAAGGTAAACATAGTCAAGTTTCAGCCTTTATAACGTTTTAGTTCAATGAATTATTGCAAGCTTATCTCAATCGATATTTTCCAACTTGAGCAGTTGAGGTTGAGACTTATCACACATTGTTTTAAGACATAAAGAGTGACTTATCCCGCTACTTCGCCTTACTTTAATAGCACCTCTGATTCAACCAAACATGACTCATGGGTTTGGTTTAAATTTAGTGCATGCAGTATGCACTAGTGCAGGTTAGGGTTATTTTGTTGCAGTTTTTCGTTCTATTTGCTTAATTTATTTTTACCTCAACTCATAGTATTGTAGTAGATACTATGTTTATTAAGAGAAACTCCAATTAAACTCAAAAGCTAGCTCATAAAAAAACAAGGAATGAATA
Organism: Matsumurasca onukii; assembly: GCA_018831715.1. Taxonomy (NCBI): domain Eukaryota; kingdom Metazoa; phylum Arthropoda; class Insecta; order Hemiptera; family Cicadellidae; genus Matsumurasca; species Matsumurasca onukii. The sequence continues at coordinate 20,418,272 of CM032062.1, read as the reverse complement.
GAACGAAAAGTTGCAAGGGTTAGATGGTCCATTGGTTAAGTTACCATACTGACTTCCGGAGCTTGCGGTTGTGGGTTCAAATTCCGCACTAAGCGTTTGGACATTACACCTTAAGTAGACCCTCGCAGTCCACACAGTTTCGTGAGGCAAGTGGGTATCTGTGCCTAGTAAATGAATCCTGGTAACAAATCAATATCGTGTCAGGTCATACCGTACCAACCACTCGTCCCAATTCAAACCCCATCAAAATTTAGTCATTTTGTTAATCGTTCCTCAGGTAAAACACTGCGTACTAGTTGTCATACAACTTCACCAGATGGGAAAATCCTGACCAGAAATTTGGTTACAGTAGCATCTTATCACGAGTTTATAAAAATCTGTAGGGCTTTTTGTAGTAAATCAAACTGTTATGGTTTTTAAAGTTATTTTGCTAGTTAAAAAAGTAGTAGTTTCATTTTTAAACACAAGTAACTACGTTTAGCTTTTTAAAAATAAAAAGGTATTAAGTAGCCCAACATGACAAAAAATAAAGTTATAAGATAAGTATTATGTAGTAAACAGTGTGATTTTATATCTACGAGTAACTTCATAGTTTTGAGTTGAAACTACGAAAACTCGAGTCAATTTTGTACAAATATTTGCAGTTTTCAACGCGGCGTCGTGTTCAAGTATTAATATTAAGTTATTCAATATTAAGTTTGGAAATTTTAAATTAGAGGTTAATACATTTCATATACGTGTTTGGAAGTTGGTTTTATGGATTTTTAAATACATAGTTTTGAAAGCACCGTAAATTTACTTTTCAATTAAAAATAAAAATAGGAGAGAAACAATGACAAACTGTGATGAAGAGGTAACGGTATTACACTCACAGGTGTTGACTGTTTTCAACGGGAAGAAAGCCCAAATATATGTTTAAACCATAATTTGATTATTTTGGTTATTTGGATCCTAGTACAACATATTACAATAAGCGTTTAAAATAAATATACTGCTTGTTTGTACAAATCTGAAACGCAACCCCCTCATCCCCATTTTGAAAACTGGGGCAAAGTGGCAGTATGCATTAAAATGTACTTTTGGTTCCTCTAATAAAATGTACTGAGTTCGGTTGCGCTGAAAAAACTGGTTAAAAGTTATAAAGGCGTTTCCACACTTTTGCCTGACCCTGTATAACGCAGTCTAAAACTGTAAAACTAAAAAAAAACTCTTCTGAATTGAATTGTATACATGAGCACGTCCTAAACAATGCAGGAATACAATAAAGTATAAATAAATCATGTGCTGAAAACATTCAAAGCTGAAAATGTAACGTTAGTTTGTGTCAATTTATTTTCATCACTTCTCAACACAAAGCTGAAATGTCCATTCCATTCGTTCCAGTTCGGTGATTGATTTATATACATAGTTGATCAAACGCAAGTTTTTATTGCATGAATGTACAGAAACAGTGCACTCCTGAAACAATGTTGTGTACAGGAAAACATTTGACTGATTCTTAATATTAATAATACTACAATTCAAACAAAACACATGAAACACCATTATAACTGTGTAAGTTTTGCACTTTCGAACTTATCTTTTTCTTAAAGTTTACTTTAGGAGCAAAGTTTTCAAAAAAAAAATATTAAAGCTTTTTATCGTAATCCTTCTATGATAAAAAAGTTAATATAAAACAGATCGTGAACGTTTACATCTTTGGACTGAACTAGTACCTTTTCTAACCTGACTGTTCGCTAGTCAAGAGGCATTGACAGCAACAGCTTCAAACCACTCACTAGTTCCCTGAGCTGCCACAGCAGCGCTGGGCACTTCCGCCCGCCTTTGACACGTGGCTCCCACTTCCGGTTAGATCCCTGTCTTCAGTCCTGCCATTGTGGTACCGGCCTATATTCTCCCACTCTGCAGTGATGAGGTTAGGGTAAACTGTTTAGAATTACATCATCAGGATTTTGCACGGGTTGATGAATTGTGTCAGATGAAAAACACTATCGTACTTTTATGTATGGGAAGCATCTTTTTAAGTAAGTGGTTACAGCCAAGTACATACACATTAGGTAACGGGTTTGACTATTGGCGTAGGCACATGGATTTGAAACGCATTCTAAAATCGGATTTTGTAATGCCCAAAATCTAAACTCAAATAATTTAAAGTCACACACGTAGGATCGATTTCGGACAACACTTTTTGTCCCACAGTTCGAATCAAACAAAGTACTTGAAGTAGGGCCGAAAAAGTGGGTATCTACCAAAATTGACAGATGTGGGTGTATCAATTGAGTATATATAATGTATGATAGAATTCATTTTTGTCCAATGTTGTATTTTACGGATACCTACTTCCGTTAAAAGAATGGTAGAAAGTAAGGAAATGAACTTACACTCCGCATTTTGAAATGCGCTTTGACATTTGGCGTACATTCGACTGATTTGTATTTTGATTTTTGTTTTCTATGATTTCATATCTATACACTAAAGTTCTTGATAGAAGGTATAATTGATAAATTCCAATAAACAGTTGGTTTTTGCACTCACATGCTTCAATGGAAGCATATAATATATACAATCAAACACACGTTTCTATGTGTGGGAATAAAAGTGATAAAGAAGTTTATTTGTAATATTATTTAATTAGATTGTAAAATAAAACAAGCGACAAAGCTTTATTGGAATTCGAATGACAAATCATTTTATACACAATAATTACATGTCAGTCAAAGTTAATGAACTAATTTCAATAAAATACTGTGGCGTCTCATCATAATTATGCGGTTATTTACCTACTTTTTTCTACGAGATAATTATAATTTAGTGTAATAAAATGCGCAATTGGCTTTGTATTGAAGATTTTTAATTACGAACCAGTTTGTTTAAAAATAATTATTGCTTTAATTTAACTATTAGGTCTTCCTTCATAACAAAGACATAATTAACTACAGTTTTGATTCAAAACGAGGTAAAACTCATTTTTAAATTTAAAGAACTATATTAATCTTATTTGACATAACTGTTATGTGAATAAATATTAATCAGGTAAAACTAACAATTTCGTCTACTATATCACTATGTATCACTATTTGAGAGCCCGACCACTCTCATGAGGGGTTTTAAGGCAAATATGTGGTGAAGGATGAGTGTGATGAGTGGTAGTAATGGGTTATGAGGTGTAGTCTTGTTACAAACTATAAGGCCGACTCTCCTTAGAATGGGTCATTAATAATTATCCCAATGACCAATGGAAATGCAGGGACCAACGGCTTAACGTGACTTCCGGCTTAAGCAATATAGAATTAAATTCAACTTGTGTATTCCATTTAAATATGTAAAATACAAAACTTTCATTTCTCCGTACAAAATATTGGGAGTCTACCACCTTAGACAAACAAATCAAAGTTTTCAAATTCTGTCTAGCCTACCTAACCCTGACACATACTTTACCCCAGTTATTTTTAAAAATACCAAGAAAAATTATAAAAATTCGATTGGAAAGTAGAAAAGAAATGAAACATAATGTACAAGAAATAAAAAACAACAATTCCTTTTAGTAACGTGGCAGTTGTTGGTGATAGCCTGTTGACACTTTACTGCTCGTATAGCCTCAAGGTCGGTCAACGCCTACATTACGGGAGTAGGCTATGTACAAGCCCGGCGCAGGTCTTCTAGACATCACCACTACCTTCACAACAACCCGCATTTAACGGAAACAACACGTGTTAAGGGACTCCTTTCTTGGCCTAACCAGCTTAAAAAATCAACAGTTCTCCTACGGATTAGCGTTAAGGGTGGTTGCTCAAACACTTTCTATTCTTTGAAAAATCCATTCAGACAATCACACACCTCAAAGAAGAGAGTCGGCATACCATGAAATGACATTTACTCTTACGAAACAAAAGGCAGGCAGAACTACTGAGCTGGGAGACACATAACTATAGTTCATAACCATTTGCTTTCTCAGGTAGGAGCTAAACCACTATTCCGGTAGCCTAATTCAATCAAAAGTACCAAAATGCCAAAGGTTCACAAAGGCGTTTTACAGTATAGACGACTCTATGGCACACACTAACGAGTATATGGGCTAGCACTATTACTAATGTTTTTTTTGTTAAAGCTTAGGGTACTTTTCACGTGATGACGGGGTCAGATTCCAGATCCCAGACGTCGCGTCCTTATTTGTTATCGAAAAATGGTGGATAATAATTTTTACAGTAATAATATTTTAACCGTTGATACAAAGTTTCTTGGTGCTTGAGAAACAGTGCATTTTTACGCCTGTTTGTTGAAATCACTAATCAGCAGTCTGTTGACGCTCGCACTATGCATCCTTAAGCGGTTCTAAAAGAATTAAAACTGCAAAATAAGACGTTGCGTCCAATTCGATTTTTTAATAAACAAAGTACTTTTGGTCAAACTGAAAAAGAGAATAAGTACCAATTAAATTTTCTTGTTATTGACTTTTTAATAAGTAATTGAGAATGGTAGTTCCGAAAACTCTTCTGAATATAAAAACAAAAATATAAAATCGTAACAGGCCTTATCGAACACGTCAACGTGAACAACGATCTCCTAATAAAGCTATGGATGAATTGAGGACCAAACTAAAAAATAGAAAAGTGTATTTTCCAACGATAACCATCTTTATCAGTTGCCAAATTAAGAACGTCACTAACCTCAGATGTTGTTAAGAGAGTTTGAGAAGAAAAACTTTTGGAAACCGCTCAAACAAGTTTTGTCCCCAAAGTTTGGACGAGAAAGTTTCAATTTTGTTAGGACCGACACTAACACGTATTTTTATCACCTCGTGATGGTGTACTGTCTAAAGTAATTAATTACAACTCTTAGTTAAACGTGACATTTTATAGCTTACACATTTTATAAGTTAAATTGAGGACTAATTTGTGCATTCTTGCAATGAATTGTTAAATTTTACGTTTTCCAAATAAATACCTATTAGTTATCTTTATCATGATGGTGGTTGGTGAGAACAATATAGGCTAGGTACCCGGACAGTCTTTTCAAGTACGGCTGTGAATAAAATAGATAAAAAGGTAGGTTTTATAGGTATGCATATTACAGAAACTGAAAGGAATTATACTCCAACGATCTCAACCATACACAAAAAGAGAATTTAAAATGAAGAAGTAAAAGAAAAGTTCTTTATTTTATGTTAGAGTAGAAATAAATAAAGATACATACACAAATCAAAACAAAAATTTATAAAGTATAAAGTAAGAAATAAAACAAAAATCTGTATGATAAAATAATTTTTATTAAATTCACAAAAGAAATATATGGAAATGTAAATAAATCTAAACTTACAGAAATAATAATAATACAAAGTTGAATATGCGAAAATAAAATTAAATAATAATTTAAAATAGTGGTAAAATGGAAAATTTAGCCTTTGCGCCTTTTGTAAAAATCTTCAACGCTTTAAACCACTTTGTCAGCCAACCGACTTCTGAGCCTTTTCCTGAAAGAGTAGGATCATCTGTTTTTAAATAGTAAGGCAAATGGTTGTTTTATCTTTCCCTGTATACGGTGGAGTTCTTTCAAACAGGGGACTTTGGGGGCTGGCAATTGGAAATCCACATTTATGAGAAAGTAAACTTAGTTTTGGAGTTTTCTTGGATATTTGCTTACAGCGTGGGTAATTTTCTCGATTGTATACGATATATATTGCATGAACTGTTAGTATTCTTAGTGATTTGAGAACAAATTCACATGTATCTTTATCAGCCATAGTTCTTATTACTCGCTTTTGTATGATGAATACCCTTTTAAGGTAGACGTCTGCAGCACCACACCAGGTTAATAGTCTATATCGTACTTTGGATTCATACCGTGCGTAGTATGCAGTCATAACTCATCCATCATTACACAATGTTCTACTTCGATGTAACTAAATTAAAAGAAGTATTTACTGAAATTGGGGCTAACTTAATTACACAGGGATTCCGGACTTCACTATTAAAATTATCTACGAGTTAAGACAACCTCGTGTTTGTTACGCGGAGTTGGAGTAGCCACGCTCGCGAGAGATGTGTTATTAAAGAATGAGACTTAAGGTCAAATAGGGGTTTTCACAACTAGCTTAGCCACAAGGACCGCCAGCCAAGGTCGATCTTAGTTTGGAAAACTCAGCCTTTAGGCCTTTTGTACTAGCCAACGGAGTAGACAGGATGTGGAACCAGGTTAGGAAGGGAAAAGGCTTGCAGCATCATGCTTGGGCGACTTATTTGGCCTTCAAGCAAAGATGGAGGATGCCTTTTTATCCATATTTACTTAAATCAGGGTATAAATCAGAGGTTTTCACGATCGAAACTGACGGTGGACCAATTGTGTTCCCTCCCTCTTAGAATCTCTTCTGCTGAAACTCAAAAGTGAACCTTCTTTAGCGCATCTCCAGTTAGTTCCCGTCTTGACCCATAGCAAGGATATGTCGTAATTAGTAGCCAAAAGCCTACTCAACTTCAAGCAAGTCATTATCTCTCTTTGCTGTGTACCTGAGAACTAAATGTTCAAATTGTAAAGTGGAAATAAGTAAAACGGTAATTTATATGTAACTCTCCTATAAATGATTTAAAACCTCTTTATAAATTAGAAGAATTTTAGATCTTATACACAGTTTTGTAAATGAAACCAAGTATATTGTACGTTATTGGTATTGCCCGATTCGACAACTAAAATTTAAACTTGTGTGAATTGTAAGTGTGATAAAATCCAGCTCGAGGAACGATAATTGTTTATTTAACTGGAAGTTTTCACTTCAAGGATCTTTCCTGTTTGTGGTGTTCTGTTGCCTTGTGCAACATAACTTCCTAGTAAGAGTATTCTGAACTGTAACAAAAGCAAGTAAATCCAGAAGTATTATTTTACTAATTCACATGCATTTAAACTATATGTTCCGCGGTTACTTAAATTCTTTTCAAATTGTTCTAATGCTAAAATGATTAAAAGTAAGAGGATTATCTTAGAAAAAATATTGTCTAGAAATTAGGAACTGTAGTACAAAACTGCAGTTACACTTGTTACTTGTTTAAATTAGATAGTTTATTAATGTTATCTCATAGTGAGTATTTAGTTATTTAGTGTTGGAACGCCAATCGCTATAAACACTGTATACTCGTATTGCGTGTAATTGCATCAATCTATTGTATATTTTTTAATGTATGACCAAATATTGTAAAATGGTGAATGTCATAGAAATAAACGAATAAATGAAAGGTCATACCAAATTCTAGTTAAAAATAACTCCTTCTAACAAATTATAGAAAACAGAACGTAGGAAATAGAACAAATCTGATCTATATGTCTGTGATGTAAGACATAGCAATAGAAAACCACCAAAGTTGAAACCACACTGAATTATGTATGTTTTTAAAAGGGTTTGGAATAAAATATGCTCTATACCAGGTTGTTTTAATCTAATGTTATGTTTTTAGATTGTTTGTTCAGATTAAAGTGTTAGGTGTTCTGAATTTTCGTTGACAATTTTTGTTGACATCAAAATATATAAATGTGGCAGTTTTTCTTTACGTGCTTCTCAGACAATTCTCTAGCTATAATTTTTAAGTGGTTCTTGTTGCCATTTTGTTTGCATAGATGATGTTTTAATCTCTAATTTTCTTCAATCAGATAGTATGGCTACCATATTTTGAATAGTTTGAAATGAACAATACGTTTCGGTAACTCTCTCACTAGAGGTGAGAAATACGAGTAACCTTTTTTGATTTATACACGCATATTCAACATGATATTTATAATTTAAATATTCATTAGTACTTCGTTCTTAATCAGTAAAACTTTGCTATGCATTTATTTATTAACCGTAGTTAACTTTATTTGCTTTATCTTTGCATAATTATACTCCCTTTATTTACGAGCACACTCATAACTCGTCTTGCACAATACTCAGTTATACATAGTTGTTATTAATTATTGTTAGACACATTTCGGGATAGAGTGAGTGAATGACCAATTAACTTAAAAAGGTGAGAGTTGTTTAATTGGATTGCTAGTTTTAAATACGAATTAGACACAGATGACAAAAACATACTGGCACACATTATTTTACAATCTATGTTACAAGGAAACTAAACCATTGACACGTGCTGTCTGTGGTTTGCCGTCAAATATTTGTAGTCTAAATTCTACCTCACACCATGTACTACATCTATCAACAATGATTCAATAATAAACAGCTGATTCCTTATTAACGTGAAGTAAACAGACGACAGCTGATCAATTATACGCATTGTTTTACATGTTTCTGTAAACATTTTTACATAATACGAAACTGTTGGAAACTTATGGAATTAGCTTTGTTCGGAAAGAATTGTCACAATTTACTTATTTATTTCTCATTTTTAGTAAATTTGCATTGTTTTGTTAATCTGTCACCTTATAACTTTCTTGATAATGTTTTATAGCTATAACGGTTTCCTGAAATTTGACGTTAAAGCTTTGAACGGCTGCATTTTTACATGGATCCTAATACAGAAATAAATTATTACAATAATTGTATAACAAATAGTTTTAAGTTATAAAATTATTTAAAAAAAACACATACTGATAAATAGAAAAAGACTAAGCACCAGTGTAAATCCAAGTTTATAGTGTAAAGTTTGTTTGTCTCAACCTAAGTAACAATTTTATATAAATTGTTCCAGGGAGTTTAAAAAAGAACCCTATAAAAGGATGATACCTTGTAGCAAGCGTATCTATTGACTTTACAATGGTTTGGCTCTGTTGATCATAAAAACTGTAGAGTTCCAAAAGTAAAAACAGTAAACCAACAAATGTTCGTCAGAGTCCCTTAAACCATCACGATATATATTTGAATACAATATTAAATGAACAATTCCAATAGAACAAAAGTATATTTTACTGAAAAACAAAAGTGTTTCACAGAAGAAGGATGAGTTCACATCCATTTCCCTCCGCAATAAAGTTTTTGTCCACTGTCCTTTGTTCGTAAACTCTACTGGACCGTTTCACATTCACTCGATTGATTCACTTTGTTTTATATAAAGGTAATCTACTAAATGGAAGCGATTTCATTGATTCATACTTTGCCGGGGACATCAATTGGAAACTGTTGGCGTTGGCGTGTGCAGTGAAAAGACCAGTTTATCTCAACTTTCTACATACCTTTTTGGTACTTTTAAACGTTTCAACTTTTGTTATTTTCTTTAAAAAATTGATAAATTTAAAATCAGTTTTTCTATGTTTCAGAGTTTTAAAGTAAAATCCTCTGATGATAACAATAAAGTGGTTTAACAACGCAACAACTTTTGTAGGTTATTAACAACGTTTTAGGTAGTTAATTCCTATTGTACGGCAACATTTGCAAAAGAGAAAAAAATGACAACAAGCAATTATTTGAACCTTTTATACATTAAACTATGGCTTTAAGTAGAAATTCGGTTTCACTAACTTGGTCCTAGACATTAACTTACTACTTAAATACACATTTGTTTGCATTTTCAGTCTTTAATTTCAAAAAATTATATAATATTACCACGTAAAGCTTGTATAAATACATTTTTGAGCAGATTTTGGAAGAAAACAAAATTTTACTCACTTTGTTTTCTTTTAACGAAAATTTGAACACAGTTAAAATAATATTTATAAACTTAACCGTAAATCCAATACTTTGAAGCCACTCAGTTACAACAAGATACGTTACAATTTACAGAAGAATACAACAATATAATCTAACATGTTGATACTTCTGATAAAGTTCACAGTAGTGATTTTTACTTGTAACCTTTTGCTTTGAAACATCGAACACCTTAGAAGGTATTTTAAGGTAATTATAGCATGATGGTGAGTCTGATGAGTGTTTTTATGGATGATGAGATGTAGTCTTGTTACAAAATAGGGCTGACTGTTTCCCAGCTTGGGTAATTGATTAATAGCCTAACAACCAATGAAATGTACCAACAGTTTAACATGACTTCCGAACCACGGGGATTGGCTATCGGGAAAAGTTATCACTGCGCCTGGGATTCGAACCCGGGTTGATTAGGTAAGAAGCACGCACTACGCCGAATCTGTGGCGGATTGGTATCGCACGCGACTCCGGAGCTCATCACTTGGGTGGCGTGGGTTCGATCCCCGCAGTCACCACTTACATTTGTAATGTGACTAATACGGTGATGCTAGGTAAAGGTCGAGGTTGAGTGGTAGAGAGGACTTTTTAGTCCTAACTTTGCCTCGTTAAACAAGACAAACTTTACCTTTTACGTCAAGGAGCTATAGTCACCCTCTCTAAGTAAACGCTATTAATTAGTAACGCTATTAATTAAGTAATATATTAACTAAATGCCAAAATAAATGCTACAGTAAATCTATTACCTATTATATTTTTTCTTCAGTACATGAAAAACAAAGAGCAATCCTTAAAAACTTGCTTATATTTCGCTTTTTTAAAGCTTATTCATAGCCTACTAAAAACAACAAATACACATTTCCATAACATACTTCACATTGTTATGCCTTGGTTTTACTACTGTATATGTTTTAATTTTTTAAATTTTTATGACTAAGTGCACTCTCTTTTTCTTTACTACGGCAGGTTTCTACAATTACCAAATATACAAACACGTTTGTAGTAGCTAGCGAAAAAGTGCGCATACAACGAATATAACAAGGTTTCAATTTGAGTTGATCTACCAAAACCCATACGTCCAATGTTAACACCTACAATGTTAAATGTTCGATACAAATCTTACTTCCAGCCACTGCATTGTGGTTTTCAGCTACAACAAATTTTAATTTTGCTCCTAATAACTTATTTATGAAAACAAACTATGAACCACTATATTGAAGCTACTACCATTAAAACATTACAAAAACAAACAAATCACGTTAGGTTAAAAAAACAATCAAAGCAGAATAAATGGTGTCTCTTTTTGTCGAATTATTTGTATTACACATCGACACAATGGCTGGCAGTGAAATGTGTTTGCAGTTTGTTGATTGCTATATAAATAGTTGATCAAACGAATGTGTCTACGAGTTATTTATTTTGTCGAGTGAAACATTCTCAAAGGGGTTTTAATGGTGAGTTTGAACAACGGAAAATATAAAAATTAACTAATAAAAATTGGGTACTTCTGCATCAAAAGCTTAAATTGAGATTTGTTTAATTTTCTGTATAAAGCTTAATTTAAGTTTACATATTTTAGGGAAGTTTTACCAAAACTAATATAGTGTTTATAACACAATTATATCCTTTAGTGTTGTAAAAACTTAGCTGTTGCTTTTTAGTACAAGTACGAATTTATGGTTGATTCTGCTAGCATAAAGTATTACAATTTTGTACAAGTATGAGAAAACGTACGGCTTTATTAAGCAACATTTACAACCACTGGACATGTCCATGAAATAAATCATAATTACCCTGGCGTAGTAGGGACATGTACATGAATGAAAACGGCTTTTAAATCTGTTTAAACATTTCGGAGATAAAATACGGACGTATAAAATTTTTAGTAAACTGAAAGGTTCTCCCACCATCTAGAACAAAGAATTCCTTGAGATTTTAATACCAAAACTTTCCACCGCCACTAAGTATTGACGTTTCTAGTGCACCCTATTGCCCTACTAACGAACTGTAAATAGAACGTGCCCAGCAATACAGATCACTCTTAATGGATATACCAGCTGGTGTCTGATTTCCATAGATCTCGCTGTCTATTTAAACAATAGACTTGTGACTTGGTATTCATTGTTGTACGTATATTCATGATGAACTCTACTCTGTTGCTGATCTTGGGGTTATCGGTGTTATACGTCAATGCAGGTAAACTGTGGTTTAACAGGTTTAGTTAAAACATAGTCTGATTTGAGGTTATACTTGTATGTTTTATACATTGTGTTATAGCATTAAAGTTAGCGAGTTTGTTTTTATTCTTTTATGCGGTGTGTAATACAACTTCTCAAAACTACTTTAGGAAAATGTATTAAGCTTTTCCTCTTTGGCCATTACTGCAAGAAAAATAATTGAACTGATTAGCACTCTAGTTTTTGAGCAAAGGTTTCAGCAAACTGGATAGCAGTCAGCAACCAGGAAGTAGCTTGGTTTCAGCCAATCAGTAACTGAACATGGTACTACTCTACAGTGAAACATAAATATTTAAAACTAACTATTATAGGGTTTCTACGCGGTTTGATCCGAGAAATTAGTTATGCTAGAAATGTTTGCTGGGGAGATCTGTTCTGGTGTTTGGCTGTGCAATGAAGAAGACAAGTTGATAGCGTATACATTTATACAGTTCAAAGTGAAGTTTTAATACGAAACAGAAAAAGAACGAAAACATAACGTAATCTAAACATGTAATGAACTCTTTAGAATAACACTATTAACAGTATATTTTGTTATATAAAACCTGCATGGTTTAAGATTTACCACTCAGTTTCTTAGTAGTTTAGGTATTTTTTATGCAAAGCAAAGTCTGGTTAACATGTGTTACATTAAGTCAAGACAGTTGGAAAAACTTATAATGTAAGGGCACAACCTCGTTTTGTAGTTGTAATTGGATTCATTAAACCTGGATGACTAAGCGACGTTGTTTGTTAAATAAGTACAAGAAGGGTAATCTAGTTACAACTAGTTTAACTGATCAGCAGTTTAATTGAATAAGTCGTCTCCTTAGTAGACAAAGAAGTGGTTCTTGTTGTTGTTAGATTGAACTGGTTTTTTAGAAATGTTTGAATGTCGAAGAGCTGTCTGTTGACTGTAAGTTTTAAATGCCCCTCGATGAGCTATTTTTAATATAAAACAATATAGAAAATATTGAACATTACAGTACAAAGTATGTAGCCTAAATAAGTATGAAATCGATCATAAGCTTTAGTACATGAACAACATTTTTGGCAAACTAGAGTTAAACTAAATAGCAAATTGCGTAAACACGTAGCATTTCATTCATAGTTAAGAGGAAACTCTTTTTTGCATTTGTCTCGATAATTAAATATAAAGTTTGCCCTTTTTAAGGAAATTATTGACCCGGTTCGTTCCAAGCACTTTTGTCTTCAAATATTTTTAGTAATAAAGAAATTATCACTAATAGTAATTGTTAGTTATCATTAAAACTTCTTTTAGCTACGTAGTTTTAATAAATTGTAAAATTAACACTCATTTAAAATTTTAAGCTATTAGTCTGTGCAGACTTTGAGCACGTATGCTCAAACAATACGCTCCAGTTTCATACCCAAAGAAAAATACGGCGTACGCTAAATCTCTATTAGATAAATTCTAAAGATGTAACTACAAGGTCTGTTTCATGTTTATACCCAGGTAGTGCTGTATTGTTTATAATAAATGAATAAACTATTTATTCCAGCAATATGTATATAACTTTACAATAAATGAAAAACACTCTGGAATTACACTGACCGCTTGTCAAGTATTGCGGCCAGCGATAACAAAACTAAAATAAACTATTTAACTTGTGAGTCGAGACTTATCACTGTATTGACTGTTGAGCCACACTCTGCGACGTCTGCTTAACACTACAAGCTACTTACTAAACTTTAACAATGTCAGGTATAAAATGTTATCTACTAATAGCTATATTTACATTTATATCTAACAAATTATATCAAATTATTCTCCATTAATAACTGAAAAACTATTCAACACGCCAAGCTTTCCCTCTGGACCAAGGCACCCAAGCCTGGACCAAGGCAAACACAGACGCTGCCTTTATAAAAACAAAGGCAGTCGACTTTTCGCCAGCCCGTATTGATCATGAATAACCTAGGGCCGCAGAGGCAAACTCAATGGAAACGCGAATAGCAAATCCCAAACCTACACACTTATTTGCGATAATTCATTTTAGATTGTGTTGCAGGTCAGTGGTGTGAGATGGACGGGGCCAAGTATAGGGTCGGAGAGTCGTGGACGGTAAGGGGCCAATGTAGCCAAGCCACTTGTATGGACAACGGAGACTTCACAGCTAAGACGTAAGTGCTACACTCGTTGTTTTTACCGGCAACTTAATAACTATTTTCACAGAGAGACGGTTGAAAAATGATAGAACAATTTTCAACTTTTCAACCAAGAAATCGGTTATAAATTAAAAAAAAGATAAAACTTGAGTTATTTATTTTTAAATATGAACACTAATTTCAAAACTGAATCGTACATATTGACAAGGAGCTGCAAGATACGACATTCTTTTTTCCGTTAAACATTTACAACATTTTGAAGCGCCAGTTTGAACAAAAACATCTTATCTATACATTAAAACTGGCACATGTATAACATGCTGTTTATAAATTAATAGTAATTACTTAAAATTATTTTCTTGAAACAAAAATATCTATTCAATTGAGTACAAGGGACACTCAGACTGTGTCACAAAGGTTGGCCTGCAGTGATCCCTATCAGCGCGCCCGGTGATGTTTCTCAGGGCTTTTTTTGATGCACCAGGGAAAATGTGTATGACTATCTACTCATTTTTATTTTCTTTGTGTAATTTAAAAAGTATATAGAAAAAAGTAAACAAAAGCCAATAGATTGACACACTGAAAAATGGATTTAATGGTTTTATTTTTAATGGATTTTAAAAGTATATACATAATTGTTTATGTATTTATTTGTTTAAACACTAGATAGTGAATATTTAAAGAAATGTGAAGACAAAATGTGTGGACCGAACTAGGACACGAATCCAGGTCTCCCACTTGCTAACCACTACACTATCCTTGCTAACTATTTATGCCTTCAAATTTAGAAGTACTTTAATCAAAATGTGTATCCAAATTAAGTGAACGTCAATAGCGACTTTAAATCAACAAGCTGGAAATGTCACAAACAGAATTTAAATAATTATTTTCACACAGTTTATGGAATGTATATAGTTATTTAATCATTCTGTACTTATGACTTCTGCCCTGTTACTAATTACTTCATTATTCGTAACTTTGCAGGTGTCCTTTAGTAACGGTGCCGGATGGCTGGACTCTAACTAAAGAAGACTTAACCAAAGCATTTCCTGACTGTTGTCCCCAACCTATGAAAAAATAAAACGTTTCAAACAATAAAAATGTGTTTCCACATCATGTTGTTACTTAACCTAGCTTACACAAATTACTAATTGAGCTTTCACGTAACAGTTTGAGATAATTTAGATTAAGTACTAGGTATTATTAAGTAACAATCAAAATAAATCGACCAACAACAATTTTACTGAATCTGAAAAAACTTTGGTTTGTTCTCAGATGTTTTTGATTTAATCAGAAGAATCAAGTGGTTTCCGTTTTGTGTTGAAAAATATAACCTTGATAAGCAGGTATAATTGACACTTTCTCGTATCTTGTATTTCACAAAAGGTTACAATAAATAGTTGTTACATTCGAGATACGTTAATCCAATCGTAATAGAAAATATCACAGGTAAACTGTTTAAGATAACACCAACAAAAATAGCTGTGCAACTAGCTCATATGAACTGAACAGATTACTACCCGTAATAATTAATACATTTAGTTTAGCCGAGGAGATTTCTAGGTCTGAGATGTATGCTAATCAGGAAAACTTGATTAGCCTACTTAAATAACAAACAAACATTAGCTACTACTCACCGTCAGACGTGAATGTATTGCAATAAAGCATTATAATAATAATGATGAGACTTTCCAGTTTAAGACATTTATATAGACACACTGTCAGCACACTCATGTTGTTATAAACAAGACAAAGCCATTTAAGTAGCTTAGATTCAACTAAATGTATTCACTAACGGTGTTAAATGTATAAGCATGTTTGCAAATGTAAAATATCATTGTTTAGAAGAGTACAACTAGTTCAAAGTATTCCAAGTTTTGCTCGTCAACAACTTTCCTAATTACATTTCAGTATACTTTTGTTTCATCGTTGTTTACTAACTAGTGTTTATACGTCGTAGTTTAACAAATCTGTTATTGTTATAATTTATTTTTTCGAAGTAAGTATCCTTATAAGGTAATGCCATAACGATAATTGTCCTAGGCCGGGCTAAAGGCAAAGATTGCTAATTATCACAATTGCCCACGCAAACATATTTTCTTAGTTAGGAGACTGACACAGATAATAAAGAATATCTCAAAATGGTCAGAGATGTAGTCCCAGTTAAAGGAATACACGGTAGGTCCAAGGACGGCAACCAGTGTTGATGGTGTTCTACAGCTGAACATTTTGTTGTTGAAACATTGCCACATGTCCTTTGAAAATGTCCGTACGGGGCTCCTCTCAGAAACCACCGTCACAACAGAATCCGTACACTGATAGCAGATGAATTTAGAAAATGCAAACAACTTGAAGTGTACGAAGAAGTAACGGCAGTGGCCAAGGAAGGTTCCATCCTGAGAAGTGATAACATTGTGCTAGACAGGAAAGAGAATAAAGGCTTAGTTTTAGATCCTACGATACGTTTCGAAATTTTTAAAAATGGGTCAAAATGAGTCATTGAAGAGAAACAGATCATAATTATATAACCCAACAACAAATTATTATTCGGAAAAATTCAACATACAAAATTTTGAAATGATTGGTTTTCTCATCGGAGCAAGAGGAACTGTGCCAAAATTTTTTAAAGATTTTTGGAAGAAACAAAACTTGTGTAACATAGTTTTACACCAAATTTCTCTTATACGTATTCAAACAGCAATTCAAATATTACGACACCATCACTTTATACAACCATGTAAACTAAATTTATAATTTGTAATAATATTCTTTGTTACTTAGCAACCTACGTTGGTGGGAAGAAGTAAATTTTTATTAAAGTTTTCTTTATAATATAACTGCTATAAAACTGTCTTTAAAAAATCACAGACATGATACAATACTATATTTGTTTGCAGATGTTTAAAGGTTTGTTGCTTGTTCGTTTTTAGGTAATTTAGTAGTGTGATGGCAACTATCGTTCAACATTTGTTACGGGTGACCAAGAATGTAGTTTTTTTAGGAATTTTCAGAAATAACAGTTGTATTGTTCACCGTCATAAAAAGGATCTAACAATTTACAGTACTCTAGTTACAGAGAGACTCCACTAGTAGTATCTAGAGGGAGATTCACATGGAATTTCAAAATGCACGAACGAATACAAGTAGAAACGTGTTCCATGAAAACAAAAGAATCAAAAAACACATTATTCTGATTACACATTAATTTTATGTGTTTTAGTTTTTCTAATTTGTATGTAACTAATTTGTCTGATGATGACAGCATTGCTGTTGAAAGCCCTTATGGATTTAAAAAATCATTCTATTTTGATCATTGTATTTTCAAATATTTTGTTAAATAAAAATGAATCATATACTTTGTTAATTACATGAAAAGGATTAAATGATAGACATGGCAAGATTATGACAACTAGGATATTGACACATAGGCACAATAGATCATTTTTGACTGATCGATACAACATGATATTCGAACGTTTTTTCAACACACGAGTATTCTACTATAATAATATATAAATTGTAAGATAAGCCGATACAACAAAGGTACGAAGTTTGTTCATACACGAGTCTTTATTATGAAAGGAACACAGTATGGATATAATGAAAAGAACCCGTTACTGAAGGCAGCCCGTGTCTCGTATTCAATTACATATTTGCAAGGCTTCTTCTGTGTGCTCAATATTAGACCTTACAAAGCGTAGAGATTGCATTTCACCACAATATAACAAATTGTAGTCAAAGTCTTTTTAATCGTAGTTGATTTCAAGAGTATGCTAAAGTTGCGCTTTTGTTTACTGGAAGATAAAACTTTTGATGATTTTTATGTTGTGAGGGTACCATATGTTTCAGTGAGTATTTTTCAATACTTGCACTGACGAATTTTCATTAAATTATATTTGATGAGTGGGGGTAAATTCAAGATAAGGTGTTTTGTTATAATCTAAACACTGTGTGTATGATCATATATCGATTAAACTAGGTATTACATATATAAACAACTTCAATGAAATCCAACAAACCAAACTTCGAAATATTACGTAGAAATGAATAGATCTATTTTATCTACATTACATTCAATAATCCGTCTTAGAGCCCTTCAGATATTCCTGAACTGTCACCGATATCTTTCACGCATTTGCTTTGCTGTAATTTCCAATGATACATCCAATAGATTATTTTTATAATTCATTATTATCCGGTGAAAAAGCAATATACATTAATTTCTGTACTTTAATCGACGTTTTAAACTAAACCAAGAGGCTCAACATAATATAGTATAACCAGTAAGCTAAAACCACTCCGTTTGTACATTTTGTTGCACAAAAGTGCACTTAACAGTTAACACAACACATTGATATGGCATGAGATAAGAAATCAGGTCACTGAATATGACTGGAATCGTGATTAGGTTCAGTTGACTTTGACGTTTGTTTGTGCATTTCATTTGTTGCACGCAAAGTATTAGTAAAAACCACATAAAGCTTGACAATGTGCAACTAACGTAACAATTCTAGTTTTTAAGCTTTGTGTGGAAGCGCTGCCGTGAATTTTAGTGAACTTCTTTTTTCTTGTTGAAGGTATGTGACTAAATTACAAACATTGCTTATGTTCTACATTTACGATTATATTTCGATGAAACTACTTTTTTATTAGAAGGGATTTCTGGTGGTCAGACACTTTAACACAATTTGGTACATTTGTACTAAAATATTTAGGTTTAAGTGCCGTTTCGGTTCAAACATATTGTATTCAAATTTCTTTACATTAGCTATAGTTAAGCGTGTATACAAATCTTAAAGATCTTAAATGTATAGTGACTTGATAGACTCGTATATCATGATCCCCCTCTTAAGTGTCATCGGCGAATGCAACAAAAAACACACACAATTGTGCTCGAAAAATCCACTGCCTCAATTAAGGCCATTCAACAAAATCAGTTCAAAGGCAACACGATTTGCTAATAATATGTATGTATGTGCTTTTAAATTTAAGACTATGTTGTCTATTTTTAAACCTTCAAATCTTTGTTTAGATAAAACTCTTTGTTTAGTATCGTAAAACATTATTTGGTTATTCATACGCGTATAATGCACAAATTGGCTTTGTTAGGTTTTCAAGGTCCTATTTTAAATTGTCCATAATTAATACCACTTTGTATTCTGTTGATGAGGAAAGAGAAAGTTCACATTTAACTAAACAATCGGTGCACTTTATGTCCTTTGATAAAACTGATGGATCCTTTCCCACTTGAGTGATTTTGGTTCTCAAAATCTGTGTTATATTCTAAAAAAGTTCGGTGTGGGAGCAGAGTTTGATTATACGATATTGGCTTTTTAGATTCATGAAAATACCAAGGATGTTCTCAAATTTCCATATTTGTTAAATTAGTTTAAGACATTTGTGTTGAGTTTCTTAATGTAAACGTACACAATTATTTTACGTCTTATCAAACACAATTGAAAACACAAAACTAATTACACAAGACTAATAGGAAGCTTAAAAATAAAAGAACATCCCTAAGATAAAGCAAAGAAGTCTTATTTATAATCGATGCACGTTTAAGGCCTACTTATATCCTTTTATATTTAAAAAAAATCCTTTTTTGTTCTCAATACTAAACCAAGTCGAAAAATGTATTGATATAATAAATCGTAAATGGCATTGGAATACTCGATGTTTTTATTTCAGATCCAATAACCTTTAGTGCGAAAAACTGACCAAACAACGTTATTTTCCGATAAAGTGCTAACTTGTTTAAACGATAAATAAGTGTTACAACAATTTGTATTTTACTGATATACATGTTTTTTTATGATTTATTTATATCTTTCTGTGTAAATGATGTCTGAGGATAAATAACTGTAAATTGAACAAATGTAAACACTTTTTAAATCAGCTTTGCCGCAACGAGTTGTGTCTATAATAAAATGGATTATCACACTTCAACTAGGGGTTGGAAATACATAGTTTCCCGTATTCTATAGTTTTGTAAGTTCACACTTATGGCTGGAATGAATGGAATCTTTTATGGACAAACATTACTAACAGAACAGTCGATGTAATGGTTTGTGAATGGTCCAACAATGCCTTTATATTAAATAATAAATACATATTCAATAACAATTCAAAAGATAACTTGCGTACACTTGAAAAAGCGAGATAATAATTATAATGAAACTATTGTAGTGTTTTTAGTTAAACATTGAGCATGTACATTTAGTTTTATTCGTTACTTGGGGTACGTTTATAACAATTTTGTTAATGACGATCGATGATAATGATAGTTTGATACATATCTTGTCGTATTGATAAAATAGCCAGCTATCAGAATGTTAGAACACTCGTTTATCATTAATTGTGTAAATTTAGTTCGAGTGCAGAGATCCGGTAAAATTTGAATAGGCTATAATATCTTTACTTGATCTTTTCCTTCTCTCTCCCTACCTTAGCCGGTGACATTTTGTTACTAGGACACCGTACCTTTTCTCGGCTTTGTGAAAGCGCAAATTATTTATACGCAAGCTATCAAACCTCACATGGCTGAGTCAGGAACTACACCCGTGACTCTTCATAAGCAAACTATTAACTTTAAAAACGCAGACCGTAATTAAACAATTTAAAGTGTCAGCTTATTAACAAAATACTACACTGATGTATTTGGTATTAGATCTAAACGACGAGCTTGTTCAAAACAGAAATAAATATTGAGAGAACAGTTTTGAACACAATATGGATTATGTTTATATAATTAGAAGAAAATATTTTGTTTTACATATAACTTGTTTGCCCGAAAATGACCTAGATCGAAACCGGTCGTAAATAAATTTTGTTTGAAAAGGGTACTTTAATTTGTATGTCTTTTTACATATTAACTTAAGTTAATTTCTTAATTTAAAATTAGTGTGTGCAGCACGAGTGTCGAAAATGACGTTGTAGTCTGACCGATGATTTAAGTCACGAGCATAAAATTTATGTTTTCGAGTTGCTACAAACTACGCAATCTCGTGGCATTTTTATACACACGGCGTTTATTTATTTCTCGAAGGCTTCTAAACCAACGAATGACGCTATAGTATGAATTTTTATTTATTTGAATTTTAATATGGTGAAAATATCATTTTGAGAAGGTTGGAGACACATCTTTGATATTTTAAAGATGTTTTCAAAACACTATGTCAAATGCTTAAGCTTTTTATAGTAGGGATTTTTAGCAAAATGGACTCACTATACATTGTAGGCCTGCAGGTAAAACATACGAATCAATAATCCCATTTGAATTGTGCTTCTCTAACGAATAAATTCCATGTATTAAATTTATTGACACTATTACTGTGCGCGTTTTTGTTGCGTATTCTTTGTTTCGTCATCCTGTTTTCCATCCATACCGCGCAGGCTTTTGAAAACCATACATACATGGTTTCAAACGTATGGCAATACAAACAACTTACACACTTTTTCTTCCGTCAAACTAAAACTAGCTAAAACTATTTTGTAATCAATTGGTGTAATTAAGTCCTTGAAACAGTATCTATCTGTGTGCAGTCTGGTCACAAAACCGACCGATGGAAGCATTAAGCACAGAACATTGAGGAAGGGGATTTACATGGAGATGAGAACGAACTGTTTAACTTTGTCCATTGTCCGTCTGAATCAGCAACTGAATAAAAGTTATTTCATTACCATCAAAAAGCTGTTTCATTATCTCTCATTAAACCAGACCTTTAACTTGGTTATACATGTTGACTACCCAACTTAACTGTACCCTTAAAATTAGCTGAATGGGTTTAAATAAAACACTATCATAAGTCATTGTAAACTATAGGTTTACTAAAAGCAGTGATTTTTAATTTCCGTTTTCCTCAAAAATATGCCCTATGAATAACCTTTTAGCTCCGGATAACCACTAATGTATCATTAGACAGGAAATTTGATTTAGTACTTTTACATTTAGTATGTTACTTTGTTGTTGTAGCCTCAAAAACAAGATTGCTGTCTGATCAAGTGTGTTTTGTGGCTTAAGGAGACCTACTATTTGACACAAGTGTGTCGTAGTTTGCTGTGTTGAGATACAATTTAGTAACCTGGATGGCGTAACTTCCACATCACCTCGTTTAGAGGAAGGTGGTAATTTCTTCACAAACCTGGCGTGAATAATATTAATTTTAAACTTAATTGATTAAGTTGATTGATAAAATGAATGAGTTCCAATCAAAATACAAAGGTGTGAAACTGACCGTAGTTTGAGGCTGCGCAGTATGGTCAGGAAAGATACAGAGATTTGTAGTACTTGAAACGTCACTGTCGTCAAATGTTCTCTTTTTACTTTACAGGTCTTAAATGCAAGCTTAAAATATCTGACAAGCGTGCTCCGAAGCCGATTTATCGAATGATATTCAACATAGCATTTTTTAATAGAGTCATATAACCTCTCTAGTTCTACTTAGTGCTCTTAAACTTGCTTTGACCATTTTATCACTCCTAGCTATAAGCGCAATGGCTTAAAATATGAAAAATATAACTTGTAGAGAAGTAATCATATGTTTAATTACGAGTATTATGTTTTGTTATTGTTTACATTCAGTCTTAAAAATAAATGAATACTTTTTGAGTCTTGAATAAGTACACTTTTACTTATTAACATGGTGTCAGAAGATTAAAATGAACGGACTACCATTGCCAAATCCTCTGGATTTATCCGGCAAAAGAAATGCAAATGAAAAATGGGCTTTATTTAAGATACAAAGGAAAGACTATGTCACCTTAGCAGAGGCGTGTAGCAGCACTCTCAAGGCAGGTAAACTATCAGATAAAAAAAATCAGAAAGCACTGTTTCAATCTTTGATAGAAAAGAAGGCGTTCAGCTAATATGCAAACTTTGTAGTGATGAAGCTAATGTTGATGAAATTATTCAATGGCTAGATGGCTATTTTAAGGAATCTAAAAACTTAACTTTTGAGCGTTATTTATTCAATAGCGCAAAACAGTCGCCAAATGAATGCTGCCAAGACTATATAAATAGATTACATGAGATGATTGGCAAATGTCAGTATGATTCCTTAGCAAATTTGTCCAAACTAAAAATTGAAGAAAACCTAATTTGCGATCATTTGGTGGCCGGGTTATTCCGTTCAAACTTGCGAAAAACGCTTCTATCTACAAAAGGATTAACTTTAACCAAAGCTACGGAAATGTGTCTTGCAGATGAACAGGCAGGAAACATTGCAAAAAGTATTGATGAAGCACATGACAATCCTTCCCAAGCATGCGAGAAGGATGTGTCTGCGTTCAAAGTTAAAGCGCATGGAAATATAATTGAATGTAAGTACTGTGGTGGAAAACATGATCGGGGAGCAAATAATTGTCCAGCATTCGGAAAAACCTGTAACTTGTGCAAAAGAAGGAATCATTTTTCCAAAGTTTGTCTGCAAAAGAAAGAGATAATCAAAGAAGTAGAAAATAGTAGTACACATTATAATGAAGATGAATCAAATTCAAATGATAAAGGGGAAATCTACAACTTAAATGATGATGTACCTAAAAAACAGCTCTTTGTGAACATGAAAATGTCTCTAAAAAAAGGCTTGAAAACTTTGAAATGTCAGCTAGACAATGGCGCAACTTGCAACGTCATAGGTCATACAACGTTGAAGAATGTTCTAGGATGTGAAAACCCAAGACTTGATGTTAGTCGTAGGAAACTTACCTTTTATGGGGAAATTCACAGAAGTCATTAGGAAAAATATCGTTACATGCCATCTGGAAAGAGAAGCGACAGAGGATGATTTTTGGGGTGATTGAAACTAACCAAAATCCTCTCATCGGGGCGCAGGATTGCCTGAGGTTAGAATTGATAGCAGTTGATGAAGGTGTATTTCAGATGAGGAAGTATGAAACAGATGGTGTATTTGCATATTTACCTAACATAGGAAAAGGCTTAGGAGGTTTTAGTGGACTGTATGATTTTAAGGTAGACAAGGCAATAAGTCCAGTAGTAGTACCACCCAGGAGATACCCTTTAGTTTTGCGGAAGGAAATAAAAACTGATATCGAACGTCTAGTGGAGCTCAAGGTTCGAATTTCAAAGAAGAATTCATGAAGAGTTTGAAGGGATTAGGGGCATGTTCGTTATAGCTGATGACGTAATTGTCTATGTCAGTGGTGATGCTGAAGAAGAAGCTATGATTGATCACAACAAAAACCTTTACAGTTTACTTCAAAGAGCTCAAGATAGAAATATTAAAATCAATGTTAGTAAATGCAAAATTGCTATGCGTGAAGTGAAGTATATGGGTCATGTAATAAGTAAAGATGGTCTAAAAGTAGATCCTGCAAAGATTCAAGCAATGACTGAAATGAAACAGCCTAAAAACAAAGAAGAAGTTCAAAGATTTTTGGGATTCATTAATTATTTGGGAAAGTTTATTCCAAAACTCTCCGAAGAAGCGTCACCTTTTCGAGATCTGCTAAAACCTACAGAATGGACATGGGAAAAGCTTCATACACAACGATTCCAGAAGCTTGTCAACATGGTCACATCAGCACCAACATTACAATACTTTGATGTGGACAGACCTGTCACTTTACAGTGTGGTGCTAGCCAATTCGGATTAGGTGCTTCACTTATACAAAATGCTCAACCCCTTGCTTATATATCAAGGACTTTGAGTACTAGTGAAACTGCATATGCACAGATAGAAAAATAGTGTTTGGCAGTTTTGTTTTGCTTTTGAAAGATTTGAACAGTATTTGTTTGGAAAAACAGATATAACTGTTGATACAGACCACAACCCTCCCGAAACTATTTTCAAGAAACCTTTAACTAGCGCACCAAAGAGGCTTCAACGTATGATTCTGCGGCTGCAGAAGTTTTCGTTTGACATTATTTATCGTCCAGGAAAAACCATGCTTGTAGCAGATTTTCTGTCCCGAGCACCTACAGATCTTGACAAACATAGAGATGACAACGATGTTACCATTTATGAAGCAAAGAACGAGAAATATGTAAGAAGAGAACTAGAATCATGCAAGTCTCTAGAACACGTTACCCTGACAGATGAGCGTCTAAAAGAGGTGAAACAGTACACAGCTGATGACCCAGTTCTCCAGTTACTCTCAAGAATCATACAACGTGGATGGCCATATAAAAAAACTCAATTGCAACAGGAGGTACGAAAGTTTTGGCCCTATGAACTTGGATATGAGGACGGAGTAATACTGAAAAGTGAGCTGATTGTTATCCCAAAAAACATGATCAACAATATAATAAAACGGGTTCATTCTACACACCAAGGTGCTGATTCGTGTGTACGGAGAGCTAAAGATGTTTTCTTTTGGCCTGGAATGGCTAATGAGATTCGAAGAACCGTTGAACAGTGTAAGGTGTGCAAGAAATATGCGTCAAATCAAGAAAGAGAGCCATTAATACTGTATGAGACTCAACAAGACCTTGGCAACGCATTGCCATTGACTTTGCGCAAGAATCATCCTCACACTATTTGATTGTTAGTGATTATTTTTCTTTATTTTTCGAAGTGTTAAAAAACTACTTCCTGCACCTCACAAACGCTTATTAATTTCTGCAAACAATTATTTGCCAGATATGGAATTACGGAGGTAGCGGTGGTTGATAGTGGTTGACCATTAATATCTTCCTTTTTTCAAGCATTCGCAAATGAATGGAGTTTTAAGATTGTGTCATCGTCACCATACCACCACCAGGCGAATGGGAAGGCTGAATCAGCTGTCAAGATTTTTAAGTCCTTATTGAAGAAATCAAAAGAAGATGGAAAAGACTTACATAAAGCTCTGCTTGAACTTAGGAACAATCCACTCGCGTACATAGGATACAGCCCTGCCCAGTTGATGATGAGTAGAAGAAATCGATGTTCTATTCCTGTACACGAAGAATTACTTCAACCTAAGATACCAAGAGATGCTGTAGAAAGATGGAACAAGCACAAACAGAGTTACAAAACTAGTTTTGACAAAGGCACGAAACAGCTGATCCCTCTTTCAATGGATCAAACTGTGTGGCTGAAGAGAAGACCTACAGAAAGAAATGAACCTTGGGTAGAAAGAAGGCAGGGTAGTTAGAAAGGATGGATTTCGCACATGTGTGGTGGAAGTGAATGGAAAACAGTATGTGAGAAATAGAAGATTCCTTCGTTTGTAATTTTGTTTTTAAAAGAAGGAGGATGTTAGAGAAGTAATCATATGTTTAATTATTATGTTTTGTTATTGTTTACATTCAGTCTTAAAAATAAATGAATCCTTTTTGAGTCTTGAAGAAATACACTTGTACTTATTAACAGTAACACACATTTTAAAATTGAAAGTCATGAACGAAATTGACTAAAGCTCGTCTGCAACGTTTCCTCATGGGAAAACGTAACATTTGAACAACCGTTGATTCCCCCCGTTACAACGAGATCTATATTTGCATCAAAGTTTCATATTACGTTTTCCCTTGTATGCGTTATCGATATTTTCAATCTTGTTTTTCACTAAGTTTTAAGTGATGCACCGTTTGTTTTTCGTTGTAAGGAAATAATAAAAGGAATGTGTTTTTCGCATATGTTCTTGGTTACCTTCAATTTTGACTGACCTGTTGGTCGTAGAAAAGTATCAAAGAAAGAATCTGCATTTGAGTTATTTTGCCCCAAACCTTTTTTTTATTTCTAAGGAAACTATACGGTTATCTAAGAAGAACCACTCAGCCTGTCTAGTTATATTTACTCTTCGGTGTTTGAAGTTAACAAAAACGACTCATGTTTTCCATTTGCAATGGATAAAATAACGGGACTTTTCGAGAACAAAGTCCCTATCAGTAAGTGTGTTTGTTTACAGTTTGGAGCATTGACCTTAAATGGTTTTACTTAAAATAGAAAAGTCATACAGTAGTATTTTGTTACATCATTAGTAATTATTATTGTAATAAAACAGGATTTCACCAAACATAAACGAGAATTTGTTTTTAAAACGAATTATTTTTAGTGTTCAAAAATAGTTTATATTTTCAAACTACAAAAATTATTTCAATTTAACTGTCTCGTAAAATTTGGTCTAAACATTGCATTATTATTTCAAGAACTAAGTTTGAAGCAGCTAGCAAACAAAGTGATCTCTTAGTTTGTAATACGAAAATACTGGTTGCAAATAGGTTAAATGCAATTATTGTCGCAGATGCATTTCTCTTTGCGTGTTTCTCATTTGTAGCTCGCGTGTAACAAATGAAATGCACAAACAAACCTCAACTCAAAGTCAACTCGAATTTTAACATGATTACAGTTATATTCAGTGACCTTTAGTGACCTAGTCTCTTATCTCATGTTATATCATGTTTGAGCTGATGTAGTGTACCTTACTGTGTAAAATAAACTGTGCGTTTCTTCTTCAGTTAATTTTTACTATCTAGACTTATTTTGACTTTAGTATGACGTTAAAGTGTCAGAAAAACTTAGCTAAAAGAGTTGATATAGCTTAAAACAAAACCTTACCTTCAAGCCAATTTTATTGTTTTGAAGATCATTGTTAACATCCAACAGAAGGTAAGTTGTAATACTGCAGTTTCTTTTTTTATGAAACATTCACTTTATAGTATTGACTTTTAAGTTTAACTTAAATCAGAAAAGGATATTATTTTCGAAAAAAAAATCCATCTGCGTATGTAAATTAGAACGGACTGTAGCGTCTACGCTATATCGTCATAAGGATAATTGTATAAAGAGAGATAACATTAAGAAAACAGTTAATTTTATAGTAAAGAAAACTTTCTTAGGAATGAAGCGCCCCCCCCCCCCACCAAAAAGAGATTTTATACAAAAGAACCTGTAACTGAAACGAGTATCAAAAAACTATGAAGTACAATTTGACAGGCCAATATGTTGGCGAAGTAATATTTTTCGCCACCGTCGTAATAGTGCTTGTTGCATTTTATTGATACTTATTGATACTGAGCCAATTAGGATGAATCCCGGAGAAAAGAGTATAAAAAGCTGTGACGTAGCTCCCCACCAAGGTTAGTATATACTATATACTAACCTTGGCTCCCCACCACTTTTCCTCTCATACGGCTTAGTATAGTCCGTTCCAATAGAATTCAAGATGGCGGTTTGTTTACGAACAGCGACTATCTAAATTATCTTTTTTCTTGAACATAAATATTTTTTTATCGTTTGAATTCAGTTTGGTTGATTCTGTTTTATTATTTTTGACAGTTGTTTTGCAATAAGTATTAAAGCTAAATCCAAAATTCTGTTTAAAAGCAGACGAGCAACAAGATGAGGTTTGCTTGTCTCCGACTCTGTTTAGCGGATAGGAGATGTAAGAGTGATCTACGCGCATGCGGAAGTCGCGCTTCATGCTAGTTGGCACTAACTGTACATTTTGGTTACAATTACCTAATTGTTTTTTTTTTTTTTTAAGAACGGAAATATAATCACGATGGCAGTTTTAACATCATGTAACCCTCTGTTTTTGCAAATGTTTGACCGTTAAGAAAAGTTTACTTGGATGCTTGGTAGCTCTCGTCAGCTACGCTTTCCATATTCAACGCCAAAAACTATTTGGCACAATACAGTTGTATAGTTTGTTCTGAATACGTTTTGAATGCAAATCCCTGAAGAGAGACTATTAATGTTAAAGAGTAAGTAAGATAAAAGCTAAATGAGTCCTCAGGGAAAATGAGATAATGAATTTATCTTAGTTCTTAACAACTTCAGAGCCAAAGAGAACAGTTTTATTTATCTTACGAAATGAAAAAAGTACGTTTGCATTTTACGAGTACAGCACACAAATACTTAGTTACTTTTAATTGTCCTATCAGTTTTTGAATCCAATTGATTCCAATCACCTTCAGTCAAATATATTACACATGTATTTACGCGTAACTTTTAGTTATTCTTAAGAGTAAATTTGAAAACCTATTCCTTATTTAAAACTAGTCCGATATATTAATTGAAATCTCGTCAGAATTTAAGCCTAGACTTTCCTTACTCAGCGTATGGTCCAATCTAAAGTTGAAACCTAGCATTCGTACAATCGTTTGGATAAAAGTAGTTTTGATAAGAAAGCGTGAGTAAATTTGGAAATAAATATAAAAAAACCAACCCTGGACGAAATTTGACCAAGCAACTTATGTGTTGTATGCTACTTTTACAAGCACTTTAAGAGACAACTTTACAAACTTGCATTAAACAAAGATTACTTAAAGATATAAATACCGACGTGAGATCTTGTACTATTTTGTTAGTAAAGTTATTATGCTTTAGTGTCAATATTATCATAAACAAAACGAGTGGGCATTCCTTCAAAGAATTTCAGAAAGGCTTGATGAGGAATATGCAGATGTAAAAACAGCCATCCATCAACATTTTACACCACACATTTTTGAACATGAGATTACAGGCCTTGAACACGAATTATTTTCTCTTCCAGCTCGTCTTGGTGGTCTAAACATCAAAGATCCGACCAAGCATGTTGATTTACTCAACAACCCGTCCAGACGCTGTACTGACCATTTGACGATTTGCATAAACCATGGATAACTACTGAACAACAATGATCATTTATTAAACATGCAATCGGTAAGAAAAGAAACAAAACTGTGCAACGAAACCATGATCAAAGCTGAAAGTGAGAGAGTTCTTCAGCTTGTACCGGAAATCCAACAGAGACCATTAAACCGGATTGTCAAAAGGAAATGCAAGCCAGTGGTCAACTGTCATCCCAACTGCTGCTGACCATTTGGACTTATCGCCGGACCAGTTCAGGGATGCATTATCCATCCGTTACGGCCGTACTCTGAGGAATCTATCAGCTCAATGTGACGGTTGTGAGTCACCAATGACCTTAACTCATGCACTTAACTGCAAAAAAGGAGGCCTAATTTATTGTTGATTAGACATGGGCATGGGTTTTAACATGGTTTTAACATGGGCACGATAAGCATAGAGACAATTGTGCAGCTCTGGCGAATACGGCATGGCCTGGCGTTGAAGTGGAACCTATCCTTCAAGAAGCTGATCCAACCAACAATGTTCCTGTGTTGCAAGCAGATTTTAAAGTAAATGTAATCTGGGAGGCGGAGAGGGAGGGGTTCTTTGATAACCGCACTATAAATGCCGACGCCCCTTCTTACCTCAATCTAGATTGGAAAATTACTTCCAGAAATCATGCAACACAGAAACGTTCAAAATACGATAGTGCAGCTGAAGATATAAGGGGACGTTTCACGCCTTTGATATGTTCCACAGAGAGAGTTCCTCATAAAGAGTACTATTTATTTTAAAAAAAGAACTAGTGAGGCTCTAGCCAGAAAATGGAGGAAACCCTACTCACAAGTGATTGGATGGCTAAGGGTCCAGTGCCAGTTTTCAATTATCAGAGCTGTCTCGCTGCGATTACGTGGTAACCGGCGTAGGGTTAGGAGTATGCCACTTTAAGATGGTGCTGGAATTCCCCCATTGATGTATTAAACAGCCTGTATATGTTGTATTACTTATACAATCTATTTCCTTCCTTTATACATAACCAAATGCATATTTATATCCTTGTTTAAATATTATTAAAATAAAATTATATTATACTGCTAAACAAAAATATTATCATCAACATAATATAATTTTAAGATCGTAGATGATACTATGTCCATGACTGATTTGACATATGATTTGATTATTCATGATTTGATTTGACAGAATAACTCAAGGTATTTTCTTACGCTTATACCGTGTCCTTTAAGCAACAATGTTACTTATGATGAATGACGAGTTGTTAGAAATAAGTAATGATTCTTTTTAGTTTGCATTTCAGCAAGGTGAACTGAAGAAACATAAAAGCTGAAAAAGTAAACAAGATAAAAGCTAAATGAGTCCCCTGAGAGAACAAGTTAACGTATTTATCTTTGTATTTCATTACGTTTACAGAGAGCCTTGAGATTCAAAAATACAGAAATTTATTTTTGTGAGAGGCATGATACACTATTTGAATCATGTGTTTGTTAAATCCACCTAGATTTACTAACATATTTAGTACTTTCTTATGCTTTGTATTATTTGGTGTCTCAAATTGAAATAACATATCAAGGTATAACTACACGATGCTTGTTATTGCATTGATTTTTTAGCAAATTATAATGTACCCGAACATGAACCTTGATCAGCATGCATTCATGCTCCATTGGAAAATAATGTCCTTGTTACCTATTAAAAATTAACCATTACGTATAAATATATGCAGATGAGTACAGAGTGAAAATATATCAATGAAAATACAGTTCGAAGGAAGTGTGCCCTAAATCTCTCAAACAATATTATACATTCTTTATAAAAGATTAGCTGAAACTTCGTGAATAAACAATATTCTAAGTGAATTACGCAGAAAACTTATAGATTTGTGTTTTTACTAGCTTTGTTTATTGTACCCTGTTTATTGTACTTGATCACGATTTTAAAATTATTACTGCATTCAGTTCTGGCACTGCTTTACCAATTTCTCGATGAAATAAACACAGGTTAACACTACTACCATAATGAAGTTCCACGTTTTCCGAATGAACATTTTTTGAAATATTTTATTTGCGTTTAACTTAGCAACGGAGAAACAGTAAGGTTTACTAAAACATTGAAAAACTCACGTAGAAAATGTAACCACGATAATCTCAATATCATTAACTAAAAAATATCAAAATCAAGTAAAAGGGAATGATTTTGGTGAAAACAGATGTTGTATTTGTTTTATTTACGTTTGATGCTGCAACTAAGTTATTTTGTTTTGGTGGAATTTCTGTGTTTTGATATGTTTATAACAAAATATAATATAATTTTGTCCGTAATATTATTACTTTCTGACTGTTTTATTAAAAGAAATAACACAGTGGATATGTTCAGCAGTACTGAATATTAATAACTATAATTGTATAGAAAGAAACTCTGGCTAATGGGTAAAGGCAAGGTAGGGGTTTCGCAGAAAACTGTCCTTTTTCTCTATTTTGACTAATGAAACTCTTTCCTTGACTTTTATCCATTGACTATGATACATATTACGTACATTTATAGGGTCGTAACGTCTACAGCAGTATTTGTCGGAAACGAGACCATTAAATTTATCAAGATTTGTAACACCCATGAATTATACTTATAGTTTATTGTTCGAGGTGTATATACAATTTGAAAAAAAACCTTTTTTATAGGATGTGATTAGCCTTTTTTAAATCAAACTTTTCATATTTTAGATAACTGAGTTTAATCCTTTAATACCTGTTTAGTGATCTTCTTGAGCCTTTTAAATAGAACGACCCTTCGCCTGAAGGGCAAAGCTAGAAAGATAATGAAAATAATGGTAATGAGCGTATAAATTAAACGAATAATTAAGCAAAATTACCACTTACCCAAATAGGGTAACAGATCACCGGATAAAATGGAATGGACAGCTCATCCTAGAGTTGATTTATAAGTGCAATATAAATAACTGCGTTCGATTAATCGAAAAGTATGGCCTCATATGTACTTGTTCGACCAAACGGAGAATTTTAAAATTTGCAGGCTCCAAAATAGTTGTGCCGAATCAGATTAAATTATTGAATGAAAAAACGGTTACCTGCATGGTTTGATGATTTAAAACTTTGGAAATTAAATTACTGTTTTATATTCCATTACCTGTCTACAGTATACAGATTTTCCTTTACAAAATAACGTTTTTATTAGGTTTTTAATTAACAAATATATGAAAAGAAATACATATAAATAAATTAACGGTTTTTTTTACAGATGAGTGTTTTGTACAACCTTTGTCGTGTATAGCCTGGGGGTATGATGAACATTATGGTAAGAGCTCGCTTTGAACTATGATCAAAATAAATGGTTACCATAGAAAGTAAATAAAACTAATAGTATGAACCGCGAAAACTTCATTAGCACAACATTGCAGTTAAATTAGCAGTTTAGTTAATTAAATTGACTATGATGTTGAGTGGATCTAATAAACAATAAATATAAATAAAAACCTTCAAGTATTAGCAAAGACCTTAAACCTAAAAGCAGTTCTTAACTGTGCCAAATCACTAAATGAGAAACTCCTTAACACAATCCATTAAATCTGACGAAAACTAACTCTGATAAAAATGTGCATGGCTAAGTAAACAATAGATCAACATAATGTTACAATAGTTAGAACAAATAAAATGCTAAAATAGCGTGTGCTGTAGAGAAGACGGAGCCCTTAGCAATGCTCTTTTATCCTCTAGCAACTTTACATTTTAGAAAAATAATTGAAAGGCCTGACTGGTGTGACACATTGTTAATACGTGGAAGATTTGTGAATCACATTTTAAGGACTCACATAGTTGTTGAAATATTTTAAGCAAAGAGGAACAAAAACGTGTATTTCCTTAATGGTCGATTCTCATAGTATCAGAAAATTACAATACCATCTTTCAGAGGAACTAATTTAAAAACTGTAGTGCGATTTCTAAGTGTTACATTGGAGTTATTAAAAACAACTATGCCAAAGAAATGGTTAATAATTTGACATCGAACATAGAAAAGCTTATTAGTTCATACAAAACCTTCTATCAAGAGGTTTACCACACTTACGAAAGATGTTCGTTTTCAGTACAGTACTAATCTTTCCAAAGAAGTGGCTGAGAGCGAGAATCGGGACAGCGGTAGGGAAAACCAGCAGCATTTATGTCAGGGGCATCCGTTAGTTATAAAGTGCGAGTATGGCAGTTTCGAAGATGGGGTTGGTGTCTAGTAGTAGTAATTCTTAACGTGTCCAGTAATAACAACTCAATTTAAAATACACCCTTTTGAATAGCCTTGTTAATTTTCTTTATGCATTGTAACAATTCGTTTATTTTATATTATTAGTTCATAAAAAAGGAATACTGTTATGGACAAAATAATTTTATGAAATGCTCATTCTTTAAATAGAAGAAAGACAATAAAGATGGATCGATTTCAAATGAATCTAACAAGTTGTAACAGCCAACTGCTCTTTATAACCTCAATATTTTGAAACAAAGTGCCCACTGGCTAGTTACACAAATATGAATGATCGATAAAAGACAAAGAAATGAAAAGATGAATAAAATAACTTTTAATTCAATTGTAAATCCAGAAGGACAATGCACCAAGTTACGAGTAAGCCATTCGTGTCCATTTCTATGTAAATCTCCCTTCTCAATGTTCTTTACTGTTTTAAATGAGCTCAAAGTTCGTAAAGTAAACTAAATCCTAAAAATAAATGCATGTAGTATCAGCGTGTTAAATATGGTTCTTTGAAGAACTAATACTATGAAATTGTAGGATCAAAAATACTTTGTAAGTTGTAATATTAAAATAGTTTCTTTTATAATTAATTAGCTTTAACTAACTGTGTAGTTGATGTATTATTTAATCGTTTAACTAAAAACAGATAATCGCGGCTTGTAAATATATGGCTATTTTTTAAACCATGTTTTTAGCATAAGACAGCTATGACCATACTAATAAACAAATTCATAAACAAATATTGGATTCAACTAATTTAAGTAATATTTCCATAAGTAGAAAACAGTTTATCTACTCGTATTTAGCCCACTTACGTAATTTCAACAATTAAACATTAGTATTGCCATTTTGCTAACGAAGAGAACTCGATTTCAGTTTGTAACGCAGACATGTGGGGTTTATTAATCACTTCCTAGAAACTATTTGTATTTTTACATAACCAAGAGTAGCTGAGTAGCTTTAATAACCAAATACCATTGGCAAAGGTAAGAAGAAGAGGAAAGAAAATGGTCAAGTAAAGATTGTGAAGCCTATTTAAAACTAATCATATCTCATATCTCTACCCTATAAGTAATTTTAGACGTAATGATAACCGGGTGTTCTAACTTTCTAGTAGGTGGCTCATAACGACAGTAGGACAACAACTTTGTCTTGACAACACACAATTTGTCATACTGTTATCGATCGCTATTAATGACGTTTTATATACAGAGTGTCAATTAAGTTTTGAGATGGGTCAATTGTTTTTTAACGGTGCAGGACAAACAGGCCAAATTTTGCACTCCCTGCCTGGGAAATATAAACTACATTCCTAAGTACGTAGGTGTTGGCCGCGATGTTGCCAGTGAAGTGCACTGCACTGGGGGTTAGTTGAACGGATTTCGCAGGTAGCTATAGTACATAATGTACGAGTATTTTGGGAAGGTATTTTAACGAAAAGTTATTGCCGTTCAACGTTTCAAAACCTATTACAAGTTATCGACAAGGACCTTTGATGTATTGGGTTATTATAAATTCAGTTTACAGCATTATTGTTGGGAAAACATATGTTTTCAACGATATGCGGCTTGTTGTAGTTTTTTAAATTTGCTAAAACCTGTACTTCAAGCGTCTGGTTCAAGTAAACTGATTTACAATATTTGAAATTAAAAAGTAGGTTGTATACCGTTAAACAAGAATTTTATTACCAAAACAATGCTGCAAACAGGGTTTTCAATTAACTATTTTATCAACAGCTATTACCATTAAAACCTAATTCTTTTCAACTTTTAACGGCAATAAAACCCACTCGCGCTATCGGGCCAAGAACTACGTAGAGAAGTAGTTTATAGTTATTTAAAATTGTCTGCAAATTTGGTGCGTTTGTCTTTCCCGTTAAAAAGTTATTAAACCGTCTC
Source organism: Matsumurasca onukii (assembly GCA_018831715.1). Lineage (NCBI taxonomy): Eukaryota > Metazoa > Arthropoda > Insecta > Hemiptera > Cicadellidae > Matsumurasca > Matsumurasca onukii. The sequence continues at coordinate 20,382,646 of CM032062.1, read as the reverse complement.
TAGACCTAATTGACACGGTCACAAAACTGTCAAAACTATTGAAGTATTAAAAACATGTATTAAACTCACTTGAAATACTTTTCAATAAAGCTACTTTTGTATCACTCGAAATCCATCATGTTGATTGTTCAGCTGGTATTTTTGTTAAAAACAGATTCCATTTGTTTCGCCCATTAGTCTGAATTTACAAAACTATAAAATACGGAAAGTATGTTTACAAAACACTTTGTAGAAGTGTGATAATCCACTCATGTTTCAACAAAACGCGTTGCGGCAAAGCTGGTGTTAAAAGTCTCTTTTTACACTTTGCATTTAAATTATCCTAAAACAAACATTTATACAAACAGCATGTTATTTACGATTTCAGGTTTTCTTTTTTGTTTACGTTTGGTTAAAAATTGAGCACAATAGCGAATCTTTGAGAAATACGAATTAATATAATTCATTCACGCACGCTGGTACGAGAGCTGTTTCATAAGTACCCGTGTGTACATAAACTTTAAACAGTAAATTCTTTTTCATATTGTCAACTATTAGAGCTATGTAAACAACAGCTGGCTAAATTTAAAGCAAACATTTTTTTATGTTTTGGCAGCCATTTTAAGAAATCAATTCCGGACCTTTGCCAACATGGAAAAAGAACCGTATTGATCTGTGATTAGACTTTTGTGTTTAGAAAGGGAGGAATCTAAGAAAATCCAAAAATTACCTTATTTACATAGTATCCTTACACCTCCATAAGTTTTGTCAGATATCCTCACATTTTTCCCGTTCAAACACACAAAAGTCTAATCACAGATCGAATCAAGAGTTCTTTTTCCATTTTAGCAAATGTTCCGGAGTTGATTTTTAAAAACATCTGTCAAAACTTAAATAGTTTATTTCATCACTAGGTTCTAAAGTGACACCTTTTTACACAGGTCAAAAAGACAGATTTGTCATGATGCAAATACTAATAAGAAATAAATGTTTTAATATTATAAACAATCAATTAAATAAACATTTTTTTGAATTGTAATGTTTTGAAGAAACAGCTGTTACACTGATTTACTATACGTATGTGTTAAATTAGCGGTTTAAAGCTAAGGTCTGGTCATTTTTCCAGAGAAGAATGACAAAATAATTTTTCGGCTCAAAATTTAGCCAACTGTGGTTTACATAGTTGGTTACATAGTTGTTTAAAACGGAAATGGATTTACGTTTTATTTAATCACGGGTACTTATCAAACAGCCCACGTAAATAAATTTTAAGAAATAATCTTAGGTGTAATATGGTTTTTTTACATACAGCAGTTTGCTATGAAGTTTTTTACCCCACGACTAAGCGAAGCGAAAATATCGTCTAAGAAACTTTTATTGGGAGTATAAAGCTGTATTGGCTCTTATGATCTTCACATCTTACCTTGTGATAATTAGTTATTTCAGATGTGGATTTGTTAAGAATAGTTCATATATTATTCTAACTATTGAAAACCGTTAACATCGCGTCTAAAACCCGTATAGCTACGTAAAGTATTGAGTTTGCATAGCCGATGAAGGTATACTCGTGAGCATTCCTTGTACTGAAATATCGAGTACAATTTTATTTTTTTACAATCCTACAGAAGTTTTGAAACTTCTGGTGACAACTCTTTGTCCTTGTTTGGCTGAAAAGGGCTACAGTCATTATGCAAACTTTAAAAAGTTGTCTTTATATTTCACTAATCTTAATTTGATTGTAACCCGCTATTTTATACGCTTTTCCAGATTTAAGTGACTTTATAAGTAGTGAGGATTAACTACAATTTAAATCTGCCATTACTTCTGTTTGTATTTAGATTCAGAAAAGTAGTAACCCAACAATATTGTATTCACAAAAAAACCTTGGATGAGTGATTTTACTGATAAAATTTACGAGAATGTCGCCTGTTTGAGAGTATTAAAAATTTAAGAGCCTCCTTTCGACTAAAATTGGAAACGGCTTCCATTTACAACTCAATGCAATATTATATAGATTGACCTCTAAATACCACTACTGAGTAGCAAAATGTGACCATAGAGCTCTAAATGTAAAAAAGTCCAAACTAAAATACGGAGTTTCAATAATCTACGAGTAAAGTTGAAATTTACATCAAAACCGTAAAAATATATAATTTAAACACTTCTACATTTAAGAACTTTATTTTTGATTGAATAAAAATAAAATAAGTATTAAACATTTCAATAAAGTAAAATATAATATTTGCTTTGAAATTTACAAATTCTATTTATAATTTACCAATTTTGGAGTTCTTAACCCTTTTTTATTACTACCGTAGTTTGATGTACATTTAAAAAAATAATATTAGGTACAATTTAAACATTGTGGACAACCTTTTTTATCTCATAGAGGCTTCGCTAAAGACAAAGTTGGCAAGAAAGAGCAACAATAATTTATGACAAGTGCCGTAACTCTAATTAGCTACACAAAAGAACAAAATGAACTCGTTTCGCAACTTTATGCTTCTAGCTTTTGCTTTGCAAACTTAGCTTTGTAATTACCTAGTGTATACTAGTTAACAAACACTCAAAGAATGTTTTAGTAAAAATAGATTACTGTACAGTTAAATGCATTTAATACATTTTCTTAGTATAACAAAAGACGACAGTCGTTACTGTTTTTAAAAGGACCTAATTCGAATATAGATTTAGGATAGAAAACTTATGCTTGGTTTATTATCAGATCATCAATTGCGTGGTTCGGAGGTCACGTTAAGCCGTTGGTCCTTGTATTTCCATTGGTCATTGGGCTATTAATTAATGACCCATTCTAAGGAAGAGTCAGCCTTAGTTTGTAACAAGACTACACCTGATAATTACTCATTACTACCACTCATCACACTCATCCTTCACCACATATTTGCCTTAAAATACCCCCATGAGAGTGGTCGGCATTTCAAATAGTGATATAGTGAAATTCTGGTTATTAACAGTGTGATAAAAGGTTTCCAGGAAAACAAAGTGAATCCAATATCAAATATTTGTCGGAAAGGGATTGTTATTTCACCACTTCCGGGTCTGATATGAGAGGTAATATATATGACTGGTATTGGTTTATTTGTTTGTTGTTTCGACTCCATTGTTTCCCCCCAGAAACAAAAAATCTCTTCTTTGCTTTCTTGGTTAGAGGAATAGCTGTTAAATGGTTTGAACTGATGGTTTAGTCACGACAAAGATATGGTTGTAGCCTATCGTGTAGTGTTTTAGATAATTCAAATATTAGTTAAACATCCTGAAATGTTCGAAAGTTGAAACTAATAAGTATCCCCAGAAACGAATAATCTCTTCTTCGCTTTCTTTGTTAGAGAAACAGCTGTTAAATGATTTGAACTGATGGTTTAGTCACGACAAAGATATGGTTGTAGCCTATCGTGTAGTGTTTTAGATAATTCAAATATTAGTTAAACATCCTGAAATGTTCGAACGTTGAAACCTAATAAGTATATTTTAAATTAATTAACAGTGTCTTTGAATTGAGCTGGACACTTATTGTATTGCTACAAGCATATTAAGCTGATTTAGCTGTCTAGAATTAAATGGAAAGTTTGAGAAAAAATAGTTTATGATATACACAAATACTTATTTAGATGCTTCTATTAGTCTGTAAAGAAAACTCGATACCTATTGTTATAGTGTCACACAAAATATAGCCTGTTTTGACACCTTTTAGTCTGAGAATAAGGTATAGAAACCTTCTATAGTTTTGTTGTGCTAGTTTGATGTGAAGTAAAGTTAAAGTTGTAACACTAATCAAAACTCAAAGACAAGTATCGTTCGTGTGATTTTAAACAGTTGATTTTGCATGAACAAAACATGTTGTTTTAAAAAAAATCATTTAAAACAAACTCGCATTCCTGAATTCTTATTGATTATTTATTGAAAGTTTTATGTAAGAACAAAAATACAGTTTCGAATCCCCTGGAGGCTTAAACATTATAATCTAGAAAGCTTGACAATAAGACTCAGATGTCTCTCGGGAATCTTCAGTACTTCTTTGGGGAGTATCTTCTTCTTCGGGGTAAATTCAGTTCCACATGTATATATTTGCCCTTCGTCATCATCAACTAGTCATTCACTCCAATAAAGAAATATAGTACATGCAATCTTTCATTTTCTTCATATTGCGTTGTGCGAAAATCAACAGCTATTGCCTGCATTACAGTTTGTACTGGATTGACATTGTCTAGATATTCCAACTTTCCAACGGTAGGATCTGACTTGAAGGGACTCTAAGATCCATGATTTGAAAAACGGCACAAATTTACAGGGTCCTAACAATGTAGTGGGGCAACTGAAGGCAATCAAGAGTACGGTTTAATACTAAAACACGTCACTAAAGTGAGGTATAATCTATGTATTAAGCCGCACGCTCTTGATTTGCCTTCAATTTCCGGACACACCCTGTATAATTTATGCTAAAATCATGAATTTTTTCTACCTAAGAAATGTCGCATCGCAAAGCAGACCAACGCACAAGTGTATTCATTGGTTTCAAATCCTGAACAAGAAAGTGGAATTTTAATGCCTGGAGAGGAAATCGAGTAGTTTAAACGTACATAAGCAGGAAAACGTACTTTTAAATGAAAGATGCAAATATTAAAAGATTGGTTTGATAATTAACTTTAACATACTTTTTTGTCCACATAAGACCTATTTTTCAGTATTTGTTTATAAATGTAATTTACGATGTTTTATTTGACAAAGATAAAGTTTTGGTCGATAAATTTAATTAGTCAAATTTCGGCACTGCTTTGTGCACAATAAATATGTCATATAAAAGTAATCATCAATGTTAAGGCTTTCATATCAATAGCTTAGTAAACCAATACTAATTTTCTTAATTTGTAAGTGAAAGTACTGCTGACATAATGTTTCAGATGCATTTAAAAGCTACATGATAGTTATGTAGGGTCTTTAACAAATATAATTTAAATACTTCTTAAAACTGTTGGGCTTGCTTGTTAGGTAATATGAGAACTTGGAAGAACTTATTTTATTAGAAGACATTTTATAACTAAAATGTAAACAACAACAAATAACACTATTGAACATATGGTAATTTAAATATGAATAATATTAGCATCCAAACATCTTCGTCTTAAGCTTTTATAAGTTCAACCCTTCAGGTTTTCTTATAACTCTTCTAGGTCTGTCTGGTACAACATCATCTCGATGTACCATATCTCTTTCCTCCACATGAGCGCGTCGTGCGGGAAATACTGGAACTGATGGTGGTCTATGGCTTGGATCTTGTGTGTTATTTTGTTTTCCATCTCGTTCAATGGTCTTGTATTTTTTAATACAACTTGAGTTCCTTCTTGAAATACTTGTGCAATAGTCCCATCTTCATCTTTTAAATCTTTGGGCCTAATAATCTCATACACTCGAAGCCTCAGGTCCCATCAGAATTTTGAGTATGGCAACTTGAACATTGTTATTCTTTTTGGTCAGTTCGGTGGCTATAAAGTATATTTTCATTTTTTTTTTTAAACTGAAAGTTTAGGTCCAGGTTCCCACTATGTTAAGTACCTGGTTTTCTGGATTTAATACTTTAATAAACTATTAAACTTTTAACTAACAAACTTTGGCAAATACATTATATGACTTGTAGGTCCGTAAAACTGCGCCATGTTAAGTAATATGAAAACTTGGAAGAGCTTATTTTATTAGAAGAAAGTAACTAAGTACTTATTTTATAACTAAAATGTAAACAACAATATATACAACTATTAAACATATGGTAATTTAAATATAAATAATATTAGCATCCAAACATTGCTCGTACACTAATCATAGATATTTTATTCGATAATCAAATTGTATAACCGCAATAAAGGTTATAAGAATTGGTAGGCTAAAATACAAATAAAGGGCTACATACAAACTTGTGTCCCGAGGGAAATTCAGAGACATGTAAGGATAATGCATATGATATCTCATACACAACTTCATTTTGTCCTTTTCTAAATGTACTCTAATATTTCTGGGAAACTCCTTTTTTTACCGAAACAAACTAACGTAGGCAATGTTGAAGGATTTGTATGTGATTCATTGATCAACATGCATGACGTATTAGCTAGTTAATATGTATAATATCCATTAGTATATAACTTATTTCAATATGTATACCATATGTATAACTTCTAGCGTTACTGTAAAGTCTCTTAACAATTTGTTAGTGGTGGCTGCGGAGATCGAACCCGCGCCACAGGAGTCGCGCGCGATACCAATCCTCTACGGGTCTCTTGTTAGTAAATAAAGACGTAAAACCAAGTTAAAGGTATGGTTCAATGAGAAACAATGAAACAGTTTTTTGATGGTAATGAAATAACTTTTATTCAGTTGCTGATTCAGACGGACAATGGACAAAGTTAAACAATTCGTTCCCATCTCCATGTAAATCCCCTTCCTCATTCTCTACTTAATGTTTCCATTGGTCGGTTTTGTGATCAGAGTGCCCAGACAGAGACCGTTTCAAGGACTTAATTACACCAATTGAAACTGATGCGTTTGCATTTCAGACTATGAACAGTATTATGAAATAGAGTAGTTGCTAAAATCTGCACACTATTAAATTATTAATTTATTATGATAAATATTATTTATTTTAAAGTCATTGCAAAACATCACGTGTTCATAAGTAAAAAAAGATATGTTTCCTGTTCACAACGAATAAGGTGTAATTATTATTCAGTAAATTAATTTGTACATTTGGTCCCGAAACCCAGGACGACATGGGCAAGTAATGGTGGCGGACATCCGAGAAACCACGGGTGTATGGAGGCTACAACCAAACTCTTTAGGCTCTTTGCCAAGAAGACAATAAAGAAAGGTTATGTTATAATTTGGAGTTTCATTTATACTCTTTAAAACATATGCTGTTTTAAATGTGACAAAATATTTATTATTTTAAAAACATTGTAAGACACAGGCTAGTTTTTTTGTAAACAGAAAACAATCTGTTCACAGCGAGCAAGGTATTCAGGTATTCAGTAGTTTTATGTGTACAGTTTTAAACTTGAACGTTATATTTGCAGATAAACACTACAGATGCGTTTGCAAAGTTGCCACGAGTTTGCCTGTTGTCTACTCATTCCTCGTACTTCTTTATTCTACTGCACACTCTTAAGTGAAATGACGAGATAAACTCAAGCTACACAAATTCAAACTTTAATGTTTATGTAAAATTCGTTAACGTATCTAATCAGTAAACACTTATTCAATGAGTATATTTTATTCAAGTAGTAAGTTTAAGCAGAAATGAATTATGAAATTAACTTAACTATAATTTGTTCAATCTTTTTAAATTTTATACAGTTTTGTTACTGTATTTGGTTAGTCTATAACGAGATTGAATATAAATCTAGAGGGAAACATTAAATGCTTAACAGTTAGCAAGATAAAGGCTAAACGAGTCCTTGGGGAAAATGAGCTAATGTACTTATCTTAGTTCTTTAACAACTTCAGTGACAGAGAAAGAGAATAACTTTGTTATCCTGTTACGCAAAGTAAAATTACAAAATGCACGGAATAGTTTATTTTAAAATAGTGTTATTTATCACATAATATTATATTGTTTATTCTATTACAAATTGGTCTTGTAGTTTTGGCATGGTATATGAGTACTAAAACAGTGCGAAAAACTTTGTTCATAACTTTCATTTTTTCACTGTCAAACATTTTAAAAATCAGAAAAAACTTGTAAACTTTTACATAAATAAAGGATAAGGGGATAAAGGGATAAAGGAAACTATTGTTATTTTTTAAGGCCTTTTTATAATCAGTATAAGGTTTACCATATTATAAGCGTATCGATATTATTTGAAGTATTTGAAGGGAAAATTAAATTTTAATTATAAAACTATACAAGATAAATATTTTATTTTGGTACCCGTTAGCTTGATCTTGTACTTTTTTGATTATTGTAATAAGAAAATAGTTATACAAATAACCTCAAAGCTTGAACATAAATTCACATGTTACGGATCGTATTCGTACATACGGTATTTGAACTCATTCAGGAAAGTATAGAGCGTGTTATCTTGTAACACAGTTAAAAATATAAGAGTAAATGATAATGTAGTAAACATTTAAAGTAAAATGTACTTTGTAATTTACAGTGACGTTAGAGTCCTAGAGATGGTATCATGAATACACATATTTTTTTATTATCCTCACCTTAGCTTTGACAAGGTACTAGGAACAAGTTTAAATAATTTTAAAAATAGTTCAGATTTCTCGAGACATTATAAAATTATAGACCAGAGGTAAAGTTAACGTGAGTATAAATTAATTAATAATTTCTGATGAAATGTAGGTGCTATCCTAAACTTTGTACATATCCTTAATGGCGTAATTAGTAGTTTTTATAGTTTGAGTACGTTTAGTGTGTTCAACGTTTTTTAACGCGAATCGACATCTTAATCCCACTTTCCAGTACATTATACACGTTGAACAAAAATTCACACACAAGTCTTTTGGACTTGTTTACGTAAATTCTTTTCATAAATATCACATACGGAGTTTCTCAGAAATATTAGAGTACATTTAGAAAGGGACAACATGAAGTTGTGTATGAGATATCATACACATTATCCTTACATGTCTCTGAATTTCCCTCGTGTACGAAGTTTGAATGTGGCCCTCTATTTGTATTGTACCTTACTTATAACCTGTATTGTGATTTGAAGAATTTGTTATAAAGTTAATATTATAGATACTTATTCGTTTCGTTAAACAACTACATTAACTATAATATTACATACTATTTTTTTATTTACTTGGTAGACACATCAACTGGATTTGTTTTTTTTGTCTGTAGCGATGTAATAAAGAGGCGTTCAAAACTGTTAAAGGTTATTAACTTTTGTGAGTTTCAGATTGGAACCAGTTTACAAAAACACATACAGTAAACATAATAACTTATATATTAAGTCTAAACCACACTTAACCTCTTTATTGTAGCTTTAAACGCCACAAAAATAATTGTTTTTATAAAGCAGGAAAAGTAGTATAAGATTGAATGGGGTTTAACAGATAACCATCAATACTAATAAGAACCTTTATAAGGAATATATTTATAAAGAATCAGTGAAATAAGGACCTGAGTGAAAATTAAGTATTTTAAAATTAACTCTCAAACTTATATTTTAAGATGACAATCTTACTTGGGAATTACCCATATCCGATATAGCACTTTAAACTATTGCATTTAATGTATTTACTCTGAGTATTCAAATTTCAATTCCTTGTTCCAGATTTGAAGTGAGCATAATCTGCGATAACCCAGGTGAAATCCCAGTAATCTAGGCAGATCTCAAGCTAGTGCGAATTGACAAGGCAGCCAATAGCAGTGATGTGTTTAACATAAACTTCTTCTTCCCATATTTAGCAAAGTCTTTGAGAACTTATTTCTTTCAAGACTTCTATCGTTTTTGGAAACGTTTAATTTTATTCACATAACCACATCACAAAAGCAGTTTGGATTTTATTAAAAGGCAAAATTACTACCGAGGCAATAAACGAAATGCTAGATTTAATTACTTCAAACATTGACCATCAAACTTAATGAAAAATTTAGAACTTTATTGCCATTGACCAAAATTAATAAGAAATAGTCATTTTCACAATAATAATTTAAGATGTTACAGTATATTACATTAAATATAAATGAAAGTCAAAAGATTAGATGGTTAATGATACGGCATAAGTAATAAAAATCAAAGTAGCTTAAAATATTATGTCTTCATTTTGTTCTAAGAACTCATTTATGGTATAAAATGGTTTTATAAGGAGCCAATCCATCAATTTAGGTTTTAAAATTGTATGTTTATTTTTGAAAACACGTCCCCTGATCGCATTTTCACCTGAAGATGGGGCCAAACTCTAGATCCCGAAACGTTATTTCAATTTGTTTGCTCTCAAAAGCGATCGAAAACGTCCGTAATGAAATTTGTGCCTCAATTACTTTTGTTTAGTATAATTTATATTTTTAAATTGCATAGTTAGGGAATTAGAACTTGTCTTACCAGTGGTCAATACAATTGTGTTGTAAAGTGACATATAAGCCTATGTGAGTTTCACCTAAATAACTTCGCATGATACAGAAGACAAAATGTGAAAATCAGGTTAAGGATTTGTTATATTTCTTTATTGGAGTGTATATCTAAGAGATGACAACGAAGAGAAAATATTTACATGCGGGGCTGAATTGATTGATGATTCCCCAAGAGACTTCTGAGTCTTATTTGTCAAGCTTCTAGATTAAGAGTATATCAACCTCCAGATGGTTTGAAACCGTACCTTATTGAATACAGTTCAATGCAAATACTACCCACGGTTTGCATTTAGTGGAAATAAAGATGTTTGATTCCTCAGATGGACGACGTTTTTCGTAATGTTATAGTACATTTACTTGTACTATTAAATAGTGACAAGATAATTAATGTAGATATTATGTCAAGTAATATTATCATAAGGTAAGAGTCGTAAAAGAGAAAAACCGATTTAAAAAAGTCCTAAATTTTTAAACATATATTTTAGATATTATTATTGAACACTGCAACCATATCTATCAAAGTTCTATTATCAGTATTTATTCTTGAATCATCAACAATAGAAATGCTTAAAACCCCTGGATTCTTCAAAAAAGTTATCAGAGACATCAATAAAATACCAGACATCTATAATATAAAAATAAATCGCAAAATGTGTTGCTATGCGCATAACTCAACAACGCCTGGACCAATTTGGCCAAACGTTTTTTAAAAATGTTCGTTGGAGTTCAAGGATGGTTTTTATGGCGAGAAAACTCAAATAATTGCCGAAAACCCCCTTAAAACAGCCCTTTTCTTTTCCTCATACAAACGTTTTCTAACTAAAACGTAAACAATTTGAGCTTTATTGCTATTCGTTGCCAGCTGATATCCCTATTTTACAGACATAAAACATATGTACGGCTAAAGAAAAAAAAACAACAACAAATTGTCAATATCGATTTGCCGTTGTACATTGTATTATATTCTGTTGTTTACAGAATTCTGTTATATTCTGTATTTCTGTAACCTAATCTACTGAGTTTGCTTTTGTTAACTAATACATGAAACAAATTCGTATATCGTGTATATTGTGCAGAGTGATTAATACGAAGGAACAAAAAACTACCACATTACAAATCTTTTTCACAGGACAAAGTCTGTCGGGTCCGCTATATTAAATATTTACAAGTACAAAGATGCAGCACAGCTTTGGCACAGACTGACCCACAACATATAACAAGCTTACAAGCAATTTTAAAATGAAATGAATATTGACAAATTCAGAAGAAATTTATATATGTATCTACAAGCATATAGTTGTCTGGAAGAGTTAATGGAAGAATGAGTTTACTCGTACAGGTTGCTAGCTTATGACGACCATGGCTAAAAGGCTACCAATGGGCGATTCTCAGGTATGCAAGTAAGTAAGTATTATAGGTCATCCTAAAAGAGCAACAAAGATCCCACAGCAAAGTAAACAAGTGCAACTTCTCTATCCTATCCTTCGAAAAATGTACGTCATTAAAGTTGTCAAAAGTCTTTAATTTTGGATAGGTCTTATTCCTTGTGGATAGCTGTTTATAAGAATTATTTTGTAGGAAACTCAAAACTTGTTGAAGGACATACAAGATTTAAGACAAGTAGATCTGGATATTTTACATTGTAGACCTGTATCAAGTTTATATTAATAAGTGCTAAAAAAAAGAACTGGAAATGTTATAACTAATGTATTATATGTACATATAATAAATTATATAAATACCATATAAAATAATTAATACAAATTAACTAAATAAATTATTGTAAGATACATTAAAAATTGTTGCTGATATTGTTGTTAAGTATTTTGTAAGCAGAAAATATAAATAATTGTAAATAAGACACTTGGTGTAGAGGGTAACGAAACAAAATTCTTTGTAAAAGACTTACCTAATTTACAATGGGTTTGAATTAATGATTTAGTAATTTAAGGGTTTACAAATACAATTTAAAAGAGTTGAGAAGCAATTATACAATTTAAAAAAGGCAGGCTTACAATATTAGCAGGTTTTACAAAAAGCAGGGGCAACATGAAGCGGTTAGTACAAACATAAACAATGAAGTGAGAAAAAATACTATGTTGTTATAAAAATTAATAAACAATGAAATCATATGTTTTTAATTAAATAAATACAACAAAAACAGAGCAGCCACACAGATAATCTTAATCTATAATTAAATGCGTTTCTTTTGACTTTATACTAAACAATTGTTGATAACTGTATATAACTTAATTCATATCAACTCCCCCCCATCATTGCTAAAATACCGAGATCACGTTTATAATGTAAAGTGTAACGATACGATTTATAAAACCATGGTTAAATTGATCGTTTAAGTAAGAAATTCATCCTACAAAATAAACGAATTAGAACGTTGCAAAATGTTTTTTCGACCTGTCTTGAAATAACAATTACAATATATGTGCTATAGACAATTCAAAATATTGCGTAGCAAAACACAAAAACAAATTACAATACAATGAAATTGAAATTCACACTCACTCACACTTACATGATTTCACACTCATTCCACATTCACACTTAACATCAGACCTGGCTTTGGGGAGGAATAAAATACGATTTAAAGAAATTAGTTGTCCGTTAGATCATCTATGAACTCATCCACCGAGTAATACGCTTTGCTTAACAGCAACCGTTTTATTATGTAAAAAAACTATTATGTAACAAATATTATGTAAAATAATCTTAATCATTTAGCCAATGGTCCTAATTTGACACTTACGCATATAATATTAAAAACAAAACAAGATATAGGCTAACAGTCTTACAGTATAAAGTAATACATTGTCTGGAAACACTTAAAGTCCTTCAACGAATAATTTCATTCAATTGTTCGTTTCTGGGGCGAAACAATGGATTCGAAACAACAAACAAATAAAGCTTCAGATATCCAACCAATACCAGTCGTATATATTACCTCTCATATCAGACCCGGAAGTGGTGAAATAACAATCCCTTTCCGACAAATATTTGATATTGGATTTATATTGTTTTCCTGGAAACTTTTTATCACACTGTTAATATCCAGGATAAGCCAAGTATTAGTTTAATATCCAGAATCTATCGTTATATCTATATACTAACGACACTTTAAACACTGCAAAACGACCGTAGTCTTGCGTTATACCAACACGATTTTAGCATATAACAGTAAAGTAATCTATTTGTATTAAAAACTCCATCTGATGTAGGCATAATATTGTTCAAGTCCTCGTATTCTTTTACAACATTTCAGAATTCAATCAGTTTTAATTGCATACAATGATAATCCTATTATTTAAGAATCTTGCAAGAATCAGCTAGATAAAAAGCTTCGTTCCAATGCAGTACGGACGCCGTGACGTAACCATCCCAACATGCACAGCAACGGGGTTTTCAAACCAAACTCTTGTACGACTAATACTATATAATATACTACACTTGCCAAAACTTAATTTAAATGTCTTCTCTTTGGGCTTAGCCAAAACATCTTTTAAGGCTGAGTTCAACAAAATTATATTTACATCTATTGTTTACAGTTTAGGCTCCTAAACCAATAAGCTTAAATAACTTTATAAATACAACTGGAAATCCTCTATTCACTTACTTTTGCGTAAGCTACGAGTCAAGCCGCGCCGGCTTTTGTACAGTCCTCTTTTACCTTCTGATCTGCTGCAGTCCGCATTTCATGTGGGAGGCTCGCTCGTCATCTCCTAGGGATCGCCTGGTTGGCTTAGTCTGGGTAGCCGTGGGCTTCTCCGAAGAAGAGCTTTGTGACTCGGATCATGTCTGGCACTATTGGTTCTGGCGTCTTAATTGGCGACTTCCGCTCAGGTGATGATGGTGGTAAATTTTCAACTTCGAGATCCTTGCGAGGTTTCTACTATGCCTTCCTTCTGCCAGCAGGCTGCATCGCAAATCTGGCATGGCAGAATCTGGTCTTGCCTAGTACACTGACCAGATAGGTTGGTGGACTCTTGCACGCTGAAAGCCCACGCTGAACCCAAGACACATGCTTCTGGCGGACAATTTTTACTGCTACTTTTCCAGAAAACACTCGCCATCCACCTCTGTGACCATCCTTTGAATAGTGGTTAACCGCACAATCTTGGTTTCCCTCATCAGGCCTGCTGTTTCCACTAGAACTATGGCTTGTACAAGAACCGTTCTTCTTCGACTCAGTAACAACATTACACGAAAATACAGACTGCCAGTCCAAGACAATATATTTAAACCAGTTTTGACCCAGACCTACGTGGTCATTGTCAGAGACGCTACGAGGCTGTGAGACAGCCTCACTTCAACCTACGGCCTCAGATTTACGTGTTCTTAAAATTGCAAGTTATGTCAGCGATAATTGCATCATGAAGCGATAATACTTCTCCAATATCATTGAAATAGGACTACTCATTTCGCTATCATAGCGACAAATTACTTTTTCAAAACGACATGATGAATTTTCATAATTGTCAGTGTATTTATGTTCAAACAACAAAATGCATACTTTTATTCGAATTTCATCATAATATGACAAAACTTGCTGTTTTATCTTATTAAAACTTCTTTTATTGTTGAAAAGTACCCCCCAAAACTACCTCTTAAATGAACCTTAAGTAAATGGTTGAGCTTCTTTGGACCTTTTCAAAACAATGCTTAATAGACCCCTAACGCAAACTTTAGTCAATAGCTCATCCTTTGCAAATCTTGACTTCAATAAATTAACAGCCTTTGTTTATTTGTGTAGTCTTGATGGTGGACAACTTTCCTTGATTTTCTAGCTTCAGTACCTGGAACTGTTGCCTGAGTCAAGTAATGGAATTTGTCCTCTGCCTCTGAACTTTCATTATTTGAAAACTGCCCCCAAAAACTGTTTAATTTCTTATGTTGTTATCAAAAGCTTTTATTTCAATTCTAGGCAAATGCAAAGTCTTACTGACCACCAAATTTGGCTGAGACAAGCTAGGCTTAATACTTCCCAAAAATACAATTGAACTTACTGTGTCTAGGGCCTACTTTGGACCCAACGAGCTCATCTTTTATATACTTTTATACTTGATATACTTTTATATACTTCAAAGTGACCCATTTAATCTCTGTATGTTTCACATACATCTAACTCTTAAGATAAGGTATCTTCTAGCTCAGTTGCATCCATATCAGGATTAGAAAACAACTGGTTACTCACCTCAGTATCTATTTAAAAAGTCTATTTGCTGTATAACGTTTAGTAGGTTCAAAAGTTCTTTCTTTGACTTTCCCTCAACTTTAT
Source organism: Matsumurasca onukii (assembly GCA_018831715.1). NCBI lineage: Eukaryota > Metazoa > Arthropoda > Insecta > Hemiptera > Cicadellidae > Matsumurasca > Matsumurasca onukii. The sequence goes on along the minus strand of CM032062.1, from coordinate 20,367,281 downwards.
AAATGGCATCGAACTCTTTGGCTGCTATTATAAATAACCTTCTCACTATTAAGTAATTTATTTTAAACTTCTCTAAATACATCTTGAAACCTAAAAAATAACATACATCTTAAAAAGATATTACCTAGCAAAGCTAAACAAACTTGAGATTGCTGTCACGATTACCAGATTGTTGAGAATTCCCCTTTAAACTCTCACTATGCTAGATATTATTTAAATGGATTTAGTAAACCTTTCACAAAGATATTTTGTTATCGTTACTTTGTTTAAACTCAAACAACAATGTACCATTGACAACTACAAAATATAAATCATCTGACTTACAGTATCTGACTTAATAGTAATCTTTTCATAACATCACACATTATATGAAGTTAAATAAGTTATCAACACGCTTATTTTGATAGCAAATTTCGATTTGTGTATATTGCTCTCAAGTTGATTTCAGAATTCTTCTTCAAAACTGCTCCAGCTAGTTTTACAATTTTAGTGAAGGTAATTGTGATTCTTAATTCTCTGTGTTATATAAAAACGTTGTACGCAAAACTGGCCCTTTTTCGTATCCATGAAATAAGCGATACCTATTTCGCTCTTAAAAAATAAGCCTTGAAATAAATAAGTAATTCTTTGGTCCTATACATATCTTGTAGGCACCGTCATGTTGTCGTAATACATGAACAGGAAAATAGTATTGCAAAATGAGCCAAACATCTCAATTATAATTTCAGTCCTTCTAAGCACAGAAAGCAGTTTTTTAACAAGAAGAAAATTTTAAGTGTTTAAAAATAAATTGTTTTATTGTAACCCTGTGTTTATGTCAAAGAAATAATGTAATAGTTTAATACTATGGTAAGTATTGCACAGCAAAAGCTAGATACATTAAGTTGCGAGGGAAGTTCATTTTGTTCTTTTGTGAAGCTAATTGTAGGGCCGGCGCTTGTGATAAATTATTGTTGCTCTTTCTCGCAAACTTTATCTTTAGCGGCACCTCTTGTGAGAGAGAAATACTCCACAGTGTTTAAAATAAGCCTAATACTGCCTTAAACTGTCAAACATGTAATGTAACGGTGAAGATGAAAGTCAAAATTCCATGCTACTTATTAGTTTATTTTGTTCTATGGTACGTCCAGACAAAGAAAATGTTATAGTAGGTAGCTTTAGGGCAAAGAAAGCTGAGGCAGAAGAATCAACGTAGTTGCGGCAGCTCAAGCACAGTTAGCGCTGCGAGTGCTGCCATCTGTATAGCTGTCTTTCTTCTTTCTCCCTCAGTTCGACATGCTCGGACGAGTTTGTCGAATGTCAATTACGTAAATGTGACCAAATCGTGCATTTTTCGAGAGCAAACCAATTTGCACGTACGTCAATGGCTCTACTTTCTGTGCTTGGGCTGCAGAACTATGTTGGTTTTCCTTCCTCAGCCAGGTTGCATCTATGCGCAATCTACCTACCATAACCTAATCTTTGGTTCAGCTCAATGGTAATATTTTGCTACTCAGTACATGTGTTTTCCAGGCCAATCTATATATTGTATTGGGTTGTAAATGGAAGCCGTTTCCAATATTAGTCGTAAAGAGGCCGTTATATTTCTAATAGTCTGGCACAGGCGACATTCTCGTAAAATGGATGTGTGAACTCACCCAACTAAGGTTTCAGCTGTTACTTCCTTTTAGAATCAAAACACAAATACAAGTAGCAATAGAATTTTTAAGTTCGGTTAGTGGCTAATACTAGGTCACTTAAAACATACAAAATATCTAAGTAAAAATAGTAACTGGTAATTTTGCGTAAGTGTAAACTTAACTTTTTACAAGGTAACTGAGTAGTTACCAAAAGTTAAAACAATACCTCTAGGTTTGATTATAAAACGTCTCAAAATTTTACGTACCTAAAAGCTAAGGTCTAAACCGGATTGCCATTTAAAACTCAATATTTACAGTACGATACCTTTTTAGTAGATGGATAACAATAGATAGTTTTAATAACAACAATGCATTGATGACCTATATTAAACTAATTTCTAAAATAACAAGGTACGAGTAAAAGGAAAGGTCCTGAGTTGCCAGTAAAGCTTTATGTTCCCAATAACAGTTTCTAAGACGATGTTGTTCCCCGCATACTCCTGAAAATGGAACTTAGATAACAAGCTTCGATAACGGTAACTTCAAGGGAAAAAGGAAAATGCACCAAGTCTCAAACACAATGTTAGCTAGGTAGTAAAGGAATAATGTAAATTAATATATTTTGAGACTAGGGAGTGGATAAAAGGATGTTAAAAATTATTTTCTTGATTTTCAAAGGTTAAATCTTTCACTTGTTTATACACTTGTTTACACAGGTTGAGCTTTTGTAGTTTATTGAAAGCAAAATCTACACAGTATTAAGTTCAAAACTTTACTATGGTACTTTCAGTTCTAAGACTATTTTACACTCAAGTGTTAGCGCGCATCAAACATCGAATTGTATATCATGTTATTGGGTTGTGAATGGGATCTACTATGTTTAATATTGGTTTTATATGACTTTGTCACTCATGTTATAAATGCAATGTCGTCCTTTACAACTAATCATGCAATACGTTATTACAGCATACAACAAAATTGTGGATAAACACAACAATGAACTAAGGAACTAAAGCTTAATCTGAACACTGTTTGATAAAATACAATATCTTGTGTGTTTTCTTCAAACACACAAGACGAACGCTAAAAATATAGTTTTTCTCACGAGGGACTCAGTTAAATACAACGTGGGAGAGAAAGAGCAACAATAATTGATGGCAAGCACCCTCGCTACAATTAGCTACAAAAGAACAAAATGAACTCATTTAGCAACTTGGTGTTTTGTAGCATTTGTTTTGCATACTTTTCTTAACTTTTTAGTTGAATCATGAAATTTTAAAGATAAAACATAAATAAACCATAAAAATTTCATTATTATATGATAACTAAATAGTTACACGGTTGTTATATGAGATTAAAGTTATTTGAAGATAAAATCCCAGAGACGACAACAGTTTCTAGGACGAATATTTCCCCGGTAGCCCTGAAACTGTCACTTAGATAACGGGAACCTGCAACATCGATAACTTCAGTGATAAAACAAATCGTGAGAAATTTCGATTGAAATGTTCAGTGATTTATAGATTACCGTGGTGTGTAACTTTGACTGTATATTCAAGGTGTTCTTCTGCGAGCAGTGAAAACACGGCACTGGGTAAGTGTCATTACTTCAGGGACAGCTCCTAAATTTCTTAGGGGTTTTTATTTTTAACTGTGAAATTTTATTTTTAGTTTTAACTTCCTTCAGGTAAAATTTCTACCTACATTTAATCAACTCTAGAATCTTTAAAATACAACTAGGATATGAATGAGAAGAGTCCATACTCATTATTTCAAAACCTACATACCTATTTACATTTTTAGAAGAAGTCACTAGCGATATAGGCCTACTCGTAAGATAAGTATTATTAAATTACGAGTTGTGTAAAATTCTCAGTGTAATGTTTTTTTTACACTATTTTTAAATGATTCATCATAACTTCTCATCCTATCGATTTGGAATTTATTTAAAGGCGTTCTGTCACCAACTGTATCATCTTCTGAAAATACTATCAATATCAACATCCGCCGGAAGGGAATTGTTATATCTACACTTCCGGGTCAAACACGTTATTATGCAGCTGATAATGGCTGGGCATCCGATATTTTATGTTTGTTGAGGTTTATTGTTTTACTTAAAAGCTTGAAGTATTATAATGATTACACATGTATGTTCGCACGAGACAAAATATTGAGTGTTCCAATTATAATTAAAACATTGCCGACACGTAGCCACAAACGCTACTGTTAATATTAGCGAATTTACAATAAAACAGAACTGGTTTTATTTATCCATTTCAAACTAGATGAAATTCTTTTTATACATTAAAAGGAATTATTAAAATTATTTTTTAAAGATTTGCTTAATGTATTTACTGTATGGTTTTGTATAGTAAACAAAAAAACAGCTGATAATAGTTATTATTTGACATAAGAAGGTTGTTTATTTTCTGTATCCCAGGTAACCTAGGCTATTAAATATTAAATTTAACTAGTTTTAAAATTATGTGTAGACATTTTTTAGGCTACGTCTGTTGGTAATAAAAATGTGTACATTTAAAATTTAAATTTAAACATTTTTATTGCCAACAGACTTAGCCTAAGAAATGTCTACAAATGATCACCCATCTGTAAACACCTTTAAATTTTAAAATTAGTTAAACTAATTTCTGCCCAATTCTCTGAATGTCAAAGTGGAGAAATTCCGACTTAAAATTAACATGAAATAACTAGATAACAGCTGTTAGTTATACAGAGTTGTTTTGATCTGATTGAAAAAGAAATTCTACTATACAGGGGGAGTTTTGTATTCATTTAAAGTAAAACCAAAACTTTATATGTAAAACAAAACTTTGAATGCCTTCATTTTAAAACGGCTGATCTAATCTAGCTGGTTAACGAATTTAATCTAAGATTTACAAAACAAATATTTGTACAAAATTATATGATCAAAAAGCAAGTTGCAGAGTGGTCACACATATAGGTATATAAAGTTTTGCCATATGACTCAGGAGGTGATGGGAAGGAAAACCTGCAAACCGCACCTTTCTACGACGTGTCTTTCCCTTTGGTGGGAGAAATGAATAGCTCTATTTCCTATGGAAATTCGCTCAAAATGGCTACTGATTTTAGATAAGTTTTGTTTTAAGTATTTTGTTTGTTTTTTGTTTGTTGTACTTTCAGACATATTTACTTACGTATTATGTATACCAGTAAAATTTATATGCAATATATTTCCAGGTTCAACAAAATATTATACATATTTCTATTGTAAGGCTGTAACATTTTGTGAGTTGTAACATTTTTCAATAAATTAGCGTGTGTATCAGAAAGGTTCCTTTCACATAGACTTATCGTATTGTTTCATGAATATATGGTATATATACAAGTATTCGTTTTTCGTAGAGTAAATGCCGCTTATGGTTTCGTTTGAATAAATCTGCTTGGTGAATAGAAAATACAGAAACAGTTTTGCACAATTAGTACTTCTTTTTAGTATAGTATAGTTTGTTTTTATTAATGGTAAAGCTTAAAACTAAAGTTATTGAAACATGTTCATATTTCTCTTAAGTACAGCATTTCTCTGAAACACAAGGGTTATTTACTTTTACAAGGTAAAGGCGTAGTCACCGGAAATTAGGAAATACCTCGAGGCTTTCTGAGAAGTAATGTATAAATCGATTGGCCATTTTCAGGAAAACAAGTTTTCCCCAGACTGAATTCATCTCTTCTTTAGAGACACACAGGATATAAAAATCTTTATCGTTTAAAATTTGTACCAATCCTATTTTGTAATTCAATTTGGTGTTTTATTGGCAAAAACTTACGAATAAATTTGGATGTTTGGATCACATAATATATAATATATTTAGTTTTACACGAGTACAAGTTTTGTTTTGCATTTTAGTTTGTATTCAATCAAGTATTCAAGACTACGGGACATTTTTTAATCCTTTGACAAGTTGTTATACGAGTTTTATAAATACTGTGTTACTTGCGAAGAGTAATCAGATTAAGTTTAGTTGTACCCAATATGTCCATCTAATCCAGTCGCGTTTTGTTAAGAGATGTTACTAATTATATATCTAATTCGAACTAATCAGTTAAAAGTTATTCTTTATTTGCAAGAATATCTTGAGGATTGTTTGATTGTACAATTACTGCATCTCTTAAAACATACCCAGACATAACTTTTTAAATAGGAAATAACACTTTCGTATATTCAACGTATTTTACCTATTAAAATTATGTTAACTATTTTCAATATTGTTAACCAACATTTATCCAATATATTTTGAGAAATTAACTCAAGAAAAAACCCCCGCTTAAAAAGCAAAACAGTGAAATAATATTGGGGTTTTAATTATATATTTAATAACTGTTACACGCGCATTACATGATAAAAGTTAGTGATTTTGATTATTTAAGTGTTAGTGTTCTATTTTATAATATAGAAAGTCATATTATAGCTATTCTCAGAATGTGTTACTTATTTGGCATAAGATCTATATTTTATCATCAATCTCTCTAAATGTGTTTTAATTCCGGCACTTAAATTGTTTTAAAAAGGTTGTCTGAGAAAAACTAATGGCCCAAAGACTACTGCAAATCAAAGTATTTTCTTTATTAGTTTTGATTATAGATAAGCTTACATTGTGTTATCGTTTAAATAATCCTGCTTCATATTTATACGTAGGTTAAAATGTCTTTTTTTAACTCATAACTATGAAAGGTTTATGTTGAAATGTCTGGCCACATACTGAATACAATGTACGGATAAGTTGCGGTAGACGTGTCAAACACAGACGTGCTTCTGTTCCGCTTGGAAACACTCAACTTAACGCTTTTCCCAAATTAGGAAACAAAATATTTCAAGCGACAACACTGGTTTCCCACTACCTCGTTTGTAGTATACCTCGGTTCTTTTAAAATTAATTCATACAAATGATTTCAACGTGCATTCTCAGGTGGAACAAGTACCAAAAAGTAAAACTTAAAATAAAGGTAAAGCTAAACTGCTTTATTTTCCTGAATATTAAAATTGTCCAGGGAACTTCGTTCTTTTTGTTTCATTTTTAATCTTGATTACATTCGATAAAGTATGTATGATAGTTCCAAATATAATTGGGGTCTAAAAATATTCTTGGATTACTACGCTTTAACAACATTAACTATGAGTAAACCTGTTAGAAAGTCATAACAGTAATTGTATTCTGTAAGAGCATCTGAACTGTATAACAGTATTGTAACAGTTGAATTGTTACGTCTTGTGCCTATATTACTACAAAACACTCCATTCAGCTTTCGGTAGCCCAAGTTAGTGAGCCTTATTGTATCAGAGACAATGTTACGGTAGGTATATAACAAACCCAAACAAATCAAGTTACGGAATTGGACCTTGTCTTACCAGTGGTAGTAGTCAACACAATTTTATTATAAAAATGACTACAAATAAATAAATAAATATCCTTCATTAATTTTTGTTTGCGACAGTCAATATCAGATTGTAGTCCTACAGTCATTTTGGGTGAAACTGTGATCAAAGATGTCTTCTTGACAACATTCCTTGGTAAACCTTGATCGGGAGTAGACTTGGGATTGTCACGTAGACATTGTCTGCTTATAATTAGCCTCAGGCATTTATGTTTTGAGGCTATTGTCCAAATATTGTCCCACTCAGGTACTGATGACGGCTTATTGTGAACTAATCTAGCCACACCTGGCCTACGGACTAACGTTGTGGGAGGCTGCTCAAGCACAAACTTTTCCAGAGTGTTCATTCTTCAAAAACAAGCAGTGTGAACAATCGCAAAACTGCAATGGAGAGAGTCGTGCAGACCAGCATTCACAAGATTGAAACTGTTGATTTTACCCTGTCTCTACATTTTAGAAACGTGTTTCTTTTTTCAAATGTAAATGCGATCTTGTAAGATGAATAGATGTACGCTCGTACGAAACCAGGGACAGGGAGAGCTATTGATTTGAGAGACACACAACTATGAACTAGGGTGTATGAACGTTTCCTCTCACAGGCTGGAGTTCAGTTCGTCAACAGACTTTTAAATTCGATCAAAAGTGCCCCAGAGCCAAAGCCTTTCAAAGCTCGTCTGAATTCAATTTTGGTCGTCGCAGAAACATTTTACATTTCAAACGAGTTTGTGGCACACAATTGGGATACTGGAGAAAAAACTGACGGGTGGACTGGGAAAAATTCGAGTACATGGGAATAGTATGAATGTAAGTTATATGTGTTTAAAGGGATCTAGATGTGGGGAATGCAAACTTTATACTAAATAATTGACGATCAAGATACATGCCTGTCAACATGTCAGTTCAATCATATATAAATGTATTAATTTATTCAGGTATATAGCGATTTGATAACACAATAGCCAAAGCAGGAATAACGTAGTTCGAAAGTCCACACACAGAATGCGTGGTGAGCGCTGCCGTCTCTCCACATGCTAGAGTGTGTCCGATGTGTTAAATGTTACCAAATCGTGCACTTTCAAAAACGAACGAACTTACGCGTACGTCAGTGGCTCTGCTTGAGACTCTTAGAAGAATTCCTTTGTAGCGTATTTTGTTTGTGGACTGCCTGATTATGTCGATTTTACTGCCTCAGCCATTCGGCAACCATGAGCTATCTACTTGATGGTATCGAGACAAAATAGCTATGGTTTTAGACATCGGAATAAAGGAGAATTGATTCAATGATAGGTCATCATAAGATAATTTGCTCGTTCCCTTTTATAATATACAGTTATGATGGAATTTAGCCTGAGCTATTAGAATCGTCAAGCTACTAAAAGGCTGTTCAATTTTAAATGATTTAACCGCCCTTTGGGCTCGCTGGGGGCTATGCCTTCCCAGACCCCCGCTTTGGCCTGTGGCCTCGCTTGATAAAAACAGGCCATTCGCTGTGCTCATGGAGTTGCTCGGCCGAGAGTAGAGCAGCAACCTCGCTAGGTGGTTCAAATAAGTTGGCGTTAATCGTTTGTATTTATGACGAATTGTAATGTTAATTATTAATCATCTTAAAACGCCACAACAGAACATAATGTATATTTCAGTACTTCTAGTCATTCTATAAACTTTCATTCATTATATTTTTTGAGAACATAAATGTACCAATCTTTTAGTATGACGTTGGACGATGTAAGACCTTTACCGCGGGTGGTATAGCCGTTGTAAAAGATGAAAATCTAACGAAAGTACGGACTTTGGGTACGTATATAAGATATTTTATGGCAAAATTTTAATGTTTTACCATAAGTGTACCATAAGTTAACATGTTTTTTGCAAAGTGTTTTTAGTCGTTCTAACTTAAGTTGGTTTTCGTGGTCCTAAGAGGTACCTATATAAGTACCCGTTAAATTAGCCTAAACACACGAAAAATTAAATTTTTATCAGTTTACCTTTAAAGTGAAATAGCAAATTACCTTTTGGAGATAGGATAAAATGTCAAATACAAAAGTTGTAGAAAACTTTATTCCACACGAAGATTATTCATCAAATCAAATATCCGATCTCTACTTCAGCTGATACAGTCAAAATAGTAAACCAATGCACAAGCCCATTTTCGGCCGACGCCATTAACGGCCGCTCCTGCGCCGGGGGTTAAAAAAGTCGAGTTTTCAGATTTTTCCTGGCAGTTTCACACCAATACCTTTAAAACGAATATATGGTTGAGGGGGGTAGCCTAGCTCTACGGGAAGTGCCTAAACATTTATCTCGTTCACCAGTCAGTCACCCAAACGGCTTTATAGTTATATTAACTTTCGTAATATCACGTTTCCTCAATCTGTAAAATATCAAAATCTGTGTGATACTGGTTGATTACGATGGATCGAAAACACAGAGTATAAATAAAAGAGGCCGGATTTATCAGTGTGTGTAAAGAGGATATGTCTTCATCATCAGTGGCGTTGATTGAGTCCGGGAGCTATCAGCTGTTGAGGGAGTAGAGGGGAAGTGGGTGGCAGGGGTGGGGGTTGTGGTGAGGTGGGGGTAGGTAAGTAACCCGAGTAGTTTCCTTCAGTCTGTCGCGAACAGCCGGACTGTATGCATCGTGCTAAGTGCTATACTGTGCCACTGTGTAATTTTTGGTGAGTACGATGTGGAATGAATTTAGAGCTCATAAACAGCCTTTAAAGGACCATTTTGCGTATGTTTAGACACTATAAATTTTCAAAATCGGTGCATTGCTAAAAGTCATTTTGTGGCAATGTTACCCCTGGCTTACATGAGTACTATTTGAGTTTTACAATATTTAATTAAATACTTAGTTAACCATAATTATAATAGTCAAACCAAAGTATAATTTGTAGTTGGCAGTTGATACTCGAAATAGTGAACAAAATGCTACATTTTGTATGTAATATACAGTTTTAAAAACTTGCTAATTTTATTATTGAACATAACATGATAAAATCAACTAAAATTACCAACACGGTATTACGATGTAATTATTTATTTAACTATTTTATTACATGATAAAATAATTGAATTAATTAATTTTACGTATCAATATCTAAACCATTCTGTACAAGGTTCTTACACGTTACTTGGACAGGAAAGTGCAAGTACAGATATACTGGCCTCTAAGGATTTGGCGACCAGTGGCATAACTATAATCCAGTTCATCCTGTTCACATTGAGTCGAAACATCATTATAATTAGTAATTAGCTTTGTAGTATTAGTTTTAACCAATCTGTGACTGTATATGGTACTCCACAGCGAGACCGAAATATTTCAAAGTTAGAATTTTACTGTGTGCTGGTGTTCATTATTATGTTTTGCCGTGGTGTGAACCGGAATAACTATTTAAATATGTACTGGTTCGATGTTCATGAGATTGTAATTAACAATTAAATACATTAGTTTTATTAAAAAACATACGATTAAAATACATAAGTCAAAGTATTTTTCTAAACAATATACCAGCTTAATTAAAAAAGAACCAACGATTTAAAGCTAAACAATGTTATACAATAAGCCTAAGTTAACAACACTATTAACAACGATTGAATCTTGTCTATGAAAGGTAACTGACACAATGAAAACGTGTAACAACAATCAATAGAGATAACAATGTTTGCGGTTACAGTGTGCAAACACTTAAACCTCTTAAAACAAATTAAACCAACCTGATGTCGTACATTTCTGTGTTCAATCTATCTCGGAAACATTTAAACACTCTGCAATAATGAAACACAAAGGTGCTGAGGCAGAAAGACTCAGTCGAGCGCTTCTGGAATTATTCTGGCGTGTCGGACTTGTCTGATCAAGTTTTCACTGAAACAATAATCACCTCAATCTCTTACTGCTGCGCCACTCTTTTACATATTTTACAAATCTTTAAAGCTTGTTCGCTGCTTATTTGTATGTGTTGACAAATAAGTTTAATGGGTGGATTTTGTGTGAGCTGGTGTTAATTGGATAATTGATTAGTAGGGCCTGGGGTTAAATACTCATGTTGTTTTATATCTAGAGGTTTACTTTATTTGATTTATACAAAAACGGGACATCAATTAATGAACGTCAAGGCACCAAATAGCTGTAAGGTTCCTACAAAAACACTTAACCACATACAGTTAAGACTGTTTATTCTGTGAAATTAGTAGTTCAAATTTGATATGAATACGCACGGTGAACAGAAAGGAAATATTTCTACCGGCATTGATACATTTATTTAAATGTGAGAACAATAATGTGTATGATTTTTTAACTAGTTTTGTCAAGTAGTAAAAATCACGCCACATTGCTAGTAGATGTTGCAGCCCAATTTTCTAGAAATAATATCAAAATTAATGAGAAAATAAAGTGCTGTACCTAATAACCAATGATTTACGTTGGATAACCCAACTAGGGTATAGTATCTCAAACGTATAATATTATTAAACATAAATAATATTGCAGTTGTCAGCATGTAAACAAATATACCTGTGTTTTAACAAAACAAAAAATAATTAGTCATATTGTTCAACTCTCTGCATATAGTAAACTAACATAACAGTTTGTCACATCCTTTTGTGTTAATAAATCTGTTCACAAATTAATCCATAATGTATCAACCACTTCAAGCAATAATATCATGTCCACCACAAATGGCCACGACATAAGGGACCTGTTTAAAATATACAGTTGTCAGTTGAGGTTCAGCTTTTACATATTATCTAAAAACTACCTGGAATAGGCAAATTAAATTATTAAATAAATAACTAAATGAAATTTGTATTACAAATCTGCAACTGAAAAATATTTTACAGAATTTGCAGAAACATGTTTGATTACTAACCGACACTGACTTTTGTACACTATTGGCAAAATCTTTTTTTAATTGTATCTTTTTATTTTTGCTGTGAAGCTTCAATTCGATTTATTGTGGTGGAGTCATTGACTAATAACGTATTATACTCGTACCTTCCAAAAACACAAAGGCTAAGGCACACACCGATGGCTGTCTCGAAATAACAAGAAACGATCGACCCTATTTTATTGAGTTTTATTCGACAGGTTTCTTTGTTGTATTAATTGTTTCATATATCGTCTGTTTGGCGAGGTGTTGTTGAAGCAATGTCAAGATCAGCTACAATCGATACGACTTGAGAACGCCAAGAGAGAATGAACTTGACTGATCGCGTTATCTTTACTGCATACGCCATAGTTAAACCAAACGTACGTTTTGAAAGAACGTATTTGTCTGTGATTGTAAGTACCGATTTAGTTGTTAGGTTTCAGATAACCACAATTACAATATTATTTGAAAGTAAATCACATTAAATAGGACTGTAAAAAAGTAAAGCATTGACAATTTGTTACACTGCATGTCGATTCATATAAGAACGAGGGTCATTCAGATACCAAATTTCCAATTAAACGAGGAAAAATTAAAACTTGTTGAGTCAACTTTATATTTTACATATCTATATCTTAACCTACATTTCTAGATAACTATCTTGCAAATCCAAGCATTTATTGTATCCTGTTACACGCTTTTAAAATCCTATGTACTATGTAGTAAACTTTTTCCGCTAACACATTGAAAAAGCTAGTACAGTTTGTATGAATTTATCGTAATATCTTCAAACGTTTTCGTTCAAAATAATTAGTTTTGTGAACTTGATAATGAACAATTATAGTGCGTAAAAGATTTAATAACTGTGCAGTTATTTTATCTATCTCCGATACGCATTGACAGCTTCAACAAGAGTAGCCATGATAACACTCGAGCGGTCACTTCGCTCATCATCATGATCATTTTTCTCTTATTATTAAAATTTCGGCTCCATTTTACATTGACATTTTATCCATTAATTCAAATCATACACAGGTTTCATTTCCTGGTGTAAAACGATCGGCCCGTTCCTTGGTGTATATCAGTTGGTCGCATGTTTACAAAAACGATAATACGAGTTGTAATGAAGCGAAATTTTCTCAAAGTGGTCAGTTGTACAAAAATTCTCAAAGACTACATAGAGTACGTTAAAGCTAAATTATGTACAAAGAACACGAGGCTTTTGTTTATAACAACCCAAGGTTGCAAGTTATTTACAGAATAATGAACTGGATATACTTGTTTAATGCAAGTTAATGAAATCGCCAGCGACTGATGTGGTGGTGTTGAGCTTTGAGAGAATACTGCGCTCTGATTGGCTCGTTTGATCACGTGGTGTGGTGTGGCTGTGGTAGTGGTTAGTTTACTGTTGAACAGTTACTTTGTTTAAGCAGTGTTTGTTTTCATTCAATCGATGGTATTTTAACAGTTGATTTAGCTACGGCTACACAATTTACTGTTTTTAGCAAAATACGGATTTAATACAACTCTCAAAATACGGATTGAATACAAAGTAAATACGAGTGATTGCATTAACTTATCAACAGTTTATATTAAATACACTAATTGCAATGAAGCCAAATCTTCTCAATTGTAATGTAACATGTGTTCCACCAGTCTGAATGGTCATAAACAAGCTTAAATTCACTTAAGATCAACGAAGATATAAATTACGCGTGTCAAGATCGTAGACTTTGCTGATAACTATTTTCGTATTGCGTCACTTTAACACTGGACTTGAAATATCGATTACATTTAAGAGATTTGTCGTAATTTCATCCACGTTTGCAGCTTTAACACTTGCATCATAAGTAAACTTCAAGAAGTGCATAGTTCTGCAGTTTATGCACTTCTGCTTTGCAGTTCTGCAGTTCCAGCTGATGGTATTTGCAAAACTCACTTTTGTGTGGGAAAAGGCGTAACTAATTTAACATTTTTATGAGTTCTAGACTAAAACAAACCCGTAATAAAAGCTTTTGTCAAAAAAAGTTAAACCAACAGTAAAATGCTATAAAAGTGTGAAATAATTGGGTAATGTAATTATGTGTTGCTTTACATGCTACATTCATAAACAATGAGTTTCTGATGTTTCACGTGTATACAGATAACAAAGATCTATCCATTGCACCACAATAAAATATTACAGCTGTATTCATTTCATGGTAACCAATATAATAAATATTAATTAGCTAATACATATTCGAATACTACCATAGGCGTACACTATTTGCCATATTGTGGACTAAAATTTAGGAGTGCTTATAATCTTTATTTACTTTAAAATAATATTTGAGTCAGTGCTGCTGAAGCAACATTATCAAAGAAAAAGCACCACCGACTCCAACATTTTTTTAGGATTACTGTTATGTTTTACCAAGTTAGACATAAAATCAGATGAAATATAAATAGTCAATGGTGTAAAAATAAAGAAGAAACAAAATAAACAGATTGGCCAAGTCAAGCTAAAAAGCAAAGCACAGCTATTTCTTATACAACTAAGACAAGGGTCGTAATATTGATGAAAACTTATTGCATATGAACGGACAAAATATAAGAGTTGTTTGGTGCAAGTTAATGAAAATGCAAATGTCTAATGTGGTGTTGTAAAGCTTAGAGAGAATGCTGCGCTCTGATTGGCTCGTTTCATCACGTGCCTGTGGTAGTGGTTAGTTTACTGTTCAGCAGTTACTTTGTTTAAGCAGTGTTAATTTTTAATCAAGAAAGAACTTTCTGATTGGTAATAACTACGTTGCTCTTTTGACGGTATAAATCTTAATGTACAGGGTATACATTATTTCAATACATTACTGGATGCTGAAGGAATATAGAAGTCTATGTTTTATTCTGCAAAACTGAACATTTGCAAAGCATCTATTATACTGTTCAGGCGTTGAATTAAAATGCTTGAAACAGTGCTTGAACGAAGTATCGGCTGAAGAGTAAACTAACCTTTACCACAGCCACATCACGTGACCAATCGAACCAATGAGAGCGCAGCATTCTCTCAAAAAGTTACACCACGACATCAGTCGCTCTAATTAACTTGTATTTCACAAAATCAAAATCAAAATCAAATAATCTTTATTGCCGTGAAACATTTTATAAATGCATAGACAAAAGTCAAAATACAATCATTTTATATTACTGTACTAAGATGTATGATACAGTCTACATTTCAGCACTTAAACTTAGAAAATAAGGTGTAAAACTCCTTACCTATAAGAAATAATTTTATCTGTAGCTTGAACCCACTTGCACAGTCAATCCGTCTCAGGTTAGATGGTAATTTATTGTAAAAATTTATACAGGAATAAATGCATTGTTTTTGAAAAAAATGTAGTTTTGTGACGAGGAAGAGCCAGAGAATTTGGGTGTCTGATACTATAATCCAATGCAGGTCTTTTTAAAAACAGATTTGAGTTATTTTTTACAAACATTACAGATTCAAATATATATAGACTGGGGTATGTTAAATATTATTTTATCTGAAGACACCTCGACAAGATTGATGCTTACCTAGACCAACTACTGATTACTAGGCGTAGACAACTACTGATTTAACTATACTACTTATTAACCGAAACATCTGTTATTTGTTCTAAATACGAGGCTCTCTTGGTGAAACAGAAATACAGAAATATGTATTAATAATGCACAATATAGACTTATTAATTAACATCACACGATTTGTTGTAACTTACTTATTTATGAAGCCAAAGACAATGTTGTTATAGTACGCAGATTGGGAATAGACGCCACATGGCTGAGGTGAGAGAACAACATAGTTGTGCCAGCCCAAGTTCAGATAGTGCTACGAGCGCTGGCCATGTCGTCTTTCTCCTCTTTCGGCTCCACATGCTCGAGTTCCGATGTCGATGACCTAAATGTGACCAAAGTGTGCAATTTTCGAGAATAAACAAACTTGCGCGTGAGCCTCCGCATGAGTAACTTGGACTCCTAAAGACTTCCCTTGCAGCGCTAACTGTGCTGGGCTGCCGAACTATGTTGATTTACCTGCCTCAGCCATGTGTTATCTGTGCGCAGTCTACCTACCATAACATTATCTTTGATGAAGCTCACAATATAGCTTGATCAAGTGTCTTTAGTTTTAGTGTTCATCTTTTTCCATTGTGTGTTTATCTTATTTAAGTAGCCGTATAAAATGAATTCAACATAACTTACCACAAAATAACTTATTTCAAATAATTTGTTAAAACCTCCAGATAAATCCTAAAGCTAAAACTAAGAAGAAAAAGTTAACCCCCATGTGTATTCACAAACTTCATGAGAAAACCAAAGGATATTCGAAAATATTTGAACAATCGAGGAAAACTTTTAAGTTTAAGGAACAAAGTGTAGAGCGGTATCCAATTTGCAATACAATTTGCGGAGAAGCGAATCTCCCGCTTTCTTAAGCCGGTCGGGGATATCCCCTTTTCCTAGCTTTGAGATAAGCTAACCAACTACGCTTTGAGTAAGTGAGTGAAGCACTACATGTTTGCTTGAAAGTTGGAATTAATGTTTATCAATTTTGTTAAAAGATATACTTCTAGCTTTTTCGTCCAAATTTTCTTAGATTGTACAATTAAAATTATCAGAGTTCATTTTGGGTTTTCATTTTAAGTGGATTGTTTCTACCTGTTCAATAGGTTGAACATTATTTTCTAAATAATTGTTATTTAAAATCCTGTTTGCTAATAAATATGATAATATTCTGCTGTTGTATCTGCTGTTATAAACATGCACATTTTAGGGGTGAAACAGCCATACGACCACACGAAAGCCTAAATAATAGGACTACGCTTTTAAAAAGACCCCATGTGAAAAAACTCGTTAAATATTATGCAATGTACAATGTTATTTTTGAAAGTAAAACCTCTACCTGCTTGTATTGAATATTCTATGTTCGGAAACATTTTAATAGGAAACTAAAATATAACGGCCGTTGGATTACCCCGTTATGACCAAACACTGCATATTTGTAATTTCTTCAAAAGAACAAAAGCCCTCCTGTTCCTTTCTGGATTTCCTGGTAAACTCTTAACGGTTAACGTATTATATTTATAATAGAAATGTCAAATATACTTGTTAATTTAAACATTTACATTTGCAATATAAGTCTCACTATTAACGCTCAAATTGCAATGCAAATTGTGGAAAACCCTGTTTAAAATAGAATAAAATAAAATAATTATGCTTCAAAATATGAATTCGTGTACGCGTTTCATTGTTTTACGCTACAGCGTAAAATTGATTCGATCCGTTTAGGTTTCGCGTTGTGAATAATTATCGACATATTTCAGTATCTATAACTGTAAGTGGACCAAAGTTTATTGTAATAATATATAATTTTATCCAACTCAAGCCTGCTCAGCCTACAGGTTTCATACACCAAGGATAATAATATTTATAGCACATATTTTAACATGTGAAAAGTAGGACCATTTTTACTAAAATATCGAACGTTGCACGAGCTACGCTAAAGACCATTTACTTTCAAGCCAAGCCAACACAAGTCAAACTCTGAGGGGGTTTTGTCAGGGTCTTTGCAAAACTACAGATAACATCTGAAGAGGTTTACATTTGGAGCAAAATGTTGACAAAGTAAACTGGATTGGTCACAGACTCTGACCTCTCAGCCAATCGGAGACAAGCTTTCCACAAGTTTACTTACATGACCAAACGCTGTGTGTTGCTCACACCAACAAAGCAACTTTACAACACAACAGAACTGAGATCTACTGTGTTTGTAATAAATGACTGTCACATTTTGTGTTTATTGAAGTGTTCGTATACAGTATGTTTAGAAACTTTCTCACAATATTTTCAGACTAGGTTTAAAATGTCTTTCAGACTTACCTACCTCTTATAATAGCAAACTCTTATAATTGCAAAAATAAGTTATTTGTTTTTTTAGTTTTATAGGTTGAGACAGTACCAATACAAGCTATAAAATTAGCTAGTACAATTATTCATTTTCAGGAGGATAATTTCAAATGATGTATGACCTGCATTATCTTGATAGAAGTTCTCACCTACAAGTATACTTAAAGCAAACGTTCCTCTTATTATTTGATTAATTTAAACCGAAATTCCTTTATGTAAAATAAGTAAACCCATTTTTTAGCTTTACACACAAAAAGGTGGTTTGAAACCTTAGTCATCAACATACAGATGCCTAAACTACCAATGTAAAACTAACACGTAGTGTTTTATCGTACTACCAAGCATTTTCCAAAGAAAGTATTTTCAGACAGTTTTGGGTCTCAAAGAATGTGAACGTCCCATTAGTAAAATGCAAAGAGGAAATAACGTCTTGTTATACGACTGCTGAGAGAAAGTGTTTGACAGCTACTTTTCATGTTCTTTCTTGTGAACTCAAGCATATTATGTCATCGCACGACTTTGATGAGTAAATTTCAACTTAGCTTTACTTACTTGCTTACGATGTAGTTCAATATACAAAAAGTAAAACGTAAATTTTACTGAATTATTCTTAAAAATTAAATATAGGTGTTTACTTGCAAAATTTTCTGTAAAGCTTGAAATAACAGTAAAAGATTCACAACAGTCTCATAATTTTTAATGCAGCACCCTCTAACTTTCTTATTTAATTGGCACTTACTCTAGTATTGAACTTAAATAGTGCTATTTTGATATTTTGTTGAACATTAAACGATTGGTTGACAAACGACATTCTACATTTGACGATCGTTGAAAGTCATTAGTAATGAAACATGGATTCTATTTATTGAGCTGTATCAACTACGTTCGCATTTCTTTCTTTTAATGGAAGTAACGTAGCTATATAACATGTTTACTACAATATCGTATTGAAAATGCACCTTAAAAGAAAATACAACGAATAACCAAAGTGTTTTACTAGTATAATAATGTTTACATGCAGACTAACAAAAATTTCCAAACATTACTCAGCTTACAAGAAATTTACCCGAGAGCTTTCATAGAAATTTAACAGAACAGATCCGCCGCTTTTGATTTGAAAGAGAACTGATACGAATGACTAGAGCTGTGAAAGTGTCTCACGAGACTGATACACGTTATGAATGATACCGGACTGAAGCAGGTCCACTTTGTAACACATCTAATGAGAAGCAGTCGTCGCCTCCTTTCACAGCGCTAATGAAAAACCCTCGTAATGACTTTCCAATGTTTTGGAAAAACATGATTCCAAAGTAACTCCATTTCATAGGATCAGAAAGATGCTTTTTAATTGGACTGCTTAAAAGAGTTTTATAAACGAGTTTATAATTTTAAAAGTTTTGATAAGACTCAGGGTAATGAAATTTATAAAGGTTATTATTTGGTTTGAAATGAGATTTCTTGGGGTATTTTTGTAATAATCTTTCATATTTTAAAATAGTTGTATTTAGCGGACATTATAAGGACTTATAAGGTAAACGATTTCATCTCTGTCAATCGAAAGTAAGCGAAGACTTACTTCGTGAGTAAAAGTTCTCCAATTTCATATTTTGTTTTTTATCTTTACAGCAGCTGTTACAATTTGTTTGTACAGTATTGTAAGTAAAAAGAGTAAAACACGTTTCAACTTGACAATTACAACATAATCACACTGAGTATTGTAAACCAATAGGTTAAATTTATAGTAAGTAACACATCTATAACATTTCTTTTCCGCTAAAGTTTCGCTTTAATTATTTAATAAAATTAACGACCAGTTTAAGGGTCGAAGTCGTCATTATGGGTAAACACAAAACATACATGTTTGTGTCTAAAATCGCGTCCTACTTAATACAAATGTGCTATTTAATGCAAGAATCTGGTACAATCGTTAACTAATGAAACCGCAACCACCAAAAAAAGATTCCTCTATAACTTTTCTTTTGTAAATAAGGCATGGAATAATCGTCCACAAAGCTATAAGTAAAAACTACTTTCTTTCTAACTTGAACAAATTTTCGTCAAGACGATCATGATGGATAAGGAAGGTTGAGACTTGTATGTATCAAAAGTAGGCAATCTACGCTCAGCTTGATCAATCAATAAATCATCTGCGGGATTTAAATAAAACAGTGTTAACCTCATAACTAAGTTTTGGAAAAAAGCTAGAATAAGCCAATGCCATTATTTTGGTCGACCAATTGAGGTTAGTTTGTGGAACTGTACCTCACTAATAACGACTATACTGTTAATATATCATATAAACTATGCATTCATTGAAGATTTTGTGAACCATTGTTCACAAGGGGTCAGAGGAAAATGAATGCACTTTGGTTGTACTACCGATTACAAACTATTTAAAACTAGCAGTTAACTTTTAATTTAAACCAAAATAGTAGTCCCGATATGCCCAATTTTTAATAACTACTATTTTTTGTTATAATTATTTTAGGCCTTCTGGGACTCTTTAAACACACCGTATAGTTTTTTCGCATTTTAGAATTTCTCAAGTACTCAACGACTTTGTTCTGTCAATAAGTAAATGTATTAATATCTAAGGCTTCCGGTTTACACCGCGTCACAGTTGAAATACAAATACTGCTAAACGTTTCGACCTCGCTGTGGAGAGGCATCCTCAGTAGCTGGTTGACTGGATGGTTGGCTACTGAGGATGACTCTCCACAGCGAGGTTCGAAACGTTTAGCAGTATTTGTATTTCAACTGTGACGCGGTGTAAACCGGAAGCCTTAAGTATTAATGATGACACTGGCCGCGAAAGCTTAAGAATGAAGTAAAATTTGGTCAATTAGTATATCTTAATACTCTTCAGGCAAGGTAAATCATTCGATTTATGAATCTAGCTGAACAGGACAGTTATCAAGTTAGGTTCATCAAAACCGCATTTACCCACGGGTCGACCACTAACCATGCTCACCTAAGTAACAACCTCAATTTCATCTTGAGACATGCCGTTATCAAACCCCGGACTTGGGATCATGAAATTAGCACCAATCCTGACACCCAGAACACGTTTTGAGCACTTTTTCAACACTTTATATACATACGTTTATATGTGTGTACTCTATGCAGGGCGCATTTTATTGTCCGATTTACATAAAATTTAGTACAAATCTTCCTTTTGTAAATATCTCGGTCAAGTTCGTTAGCCCGCAAAATTAAGCTACCAAGAATACTCTTTTGTGGGAGATTTGTGATAAAAAGATGGTTTCAATGATCTAAAACAGTCAATTTCATCTGATTTTGAAACTCTATCCGATAAAATAGTATCCATAAATGTACCAATTAAGAATGTTAGTTGGGTCGTTTCAAAATTGCGGTCAAAAGGTGTTTACGCTACTAGAGCGTTATAAGTAGTCCGAATTCAATAAAATTTGAAATACGTTTTCTCTTAACAATATGTTATAAAACGTGCAGTAAAAGAAACCGTAAGTTTTAAACCTGGATGAGTCTCGTAACACTCGTGATAAAGGATCACGTAAGTCTTCAAAGGAAATTAGATTCACTCATGCGCAAGCGGCGCCTTAGGGCTTAGCTGCGTGTCGGCCTGGTGTTAAGTTGAAACGATATGTGTGGGTCGAGCGGGAACGACTAATTTACAAATTATTACTTTTCTATATAAGTGAGTTTAGTTACACCGAGGAGGAAGGACTGTGTCGGTTCATCAAAGAAAACACCCGTCTAGTGAACGCCCTCGACTCAAACACTCAAGTTGTATTGATTGCGCCTGCACTTGACATCTAGTTCTCAAACACCAGATCAGTAAACACCAGAGCTTTAGTGTCAGACAGTTTATACCTTGTTAGTTTTCATTGTTCAAAATTTGTTGTTGATGATAGGTGGATTTCAGAGTTAAAGATAATATTGCAGACGTTTTACATGGTTGGGACGTGAATATCACGAAGTTTCGGATCTGTTCTGGTCTTCAGACGAAGGGTAATCAGTGGGACAAAATATGAGGAAATCAGCTAGCCTAAATTAAGCTGACCATTCCAAGACAACGAAACATGGCCAATTCAATTGGACCTTTGTAGTGAGGGGTAAGTTTCAAACAAGCAAAGCTTGTGTTTAAAATGGTATTTTGACAGAAAATTCCTTCTTGGTTTTACATCGAAGACCTAAAGAAGTTTAATCAAAATCAAATTTGTAAATAAGTTTTAGGACCCAAGAATACCTTTTAAAATCACTTATAAGGTCTCCTGAACCCTATTAGAGCCGATGTTTTCGGACCAGACATTTGAATTTTTACCTACCCCTTGTCCCTTGGGAGAAATAATCAATTCTCCGGTATTTCAGTGGTAAACATGGGTTATTTCTTGGTTGATTAATCCTCTCAATTGAACGAGTCAATCCTGCTGTCTAGTAAAGCACCACTTGTGTATATAAATACAATTGCAAGATTGATTTTTTATTATTTCTATTTATTTTTGAACAAACTAAGAGTTTTAGAAATTTTTAGAAGGAAGATCCTAGGTGTTACATTAAAAATAAAATTTGGAACATAGTCCTTTTTCAATTTTATGCTAACAAAACGAATAATAAATCTTATTTTTGCAAAAGCCTGAACATGTTGCAAAAATTCAATTACACTAGCTAAGGAAAACTCTGACTTTAAAATATAATTAGAAACTCCGTTTGCTTTAGATTTGCGAAACAATAAAGGACTTTGCTAAGCTCTACTTTAAACAACGCAGAAGCTGGGAATTGCATTCCATCTCTTCACTAAACATACCCAGTTCTTGCTAGGGTTAGAGTAAAATCCAGTTCCACCCTTTTCCGGGTATGAATTTAATTACATGTATTTTTCCCCCAAGGCTTATAAGTTAAAAAACAAAATAGTTTTTCCCGTTGATATTTAAGTTAAGTTCGAATAAAATACTAGTGTAGTTTTAATAATAAATTAAACAGTAGTTACATAATATGTCTTAACCTATTGTAAAAGTTAACCGCTTGTTGTACTTTATAATATCTATGTTCGTTCGTCTCCATAATATATGTAAAGAACATTTAATTAATAAAAGGACATGTTTAGCTCATTATTGCTTATTAGGTTTCATAGTTTTCATTCTTTTTGAAGTTCGAATAATTTATAACTTGTGAAAATTGTACAATATATTGTTCACGCTTTGTGTTCCTTGTGATATTTTTGTCAGTCAGCCATCTTAACGCAATCAAACATTGAACTAAAAGACTTGACTTCAAGACAGAGGGTCAAAAGACACTTTCGGGCCGAGTGATGAACTACTTTTGTCATTATCAAAATAATAACGAGAAATAAAGGAAAATAAATATTTTAATATTATAAGGAATTAATTAAGTACACATTGTTTTGAACTCAGCGGTCTGACATAAAATGTTTTGATGAAATAGCTGTTACACTGATTTACTATAAGTCTGTGCTAAAATTCAAAACAATCAAAACAAACTCGTTTAACTAGCTGATGTTCATGTCATAAAAATATTACAAAAATTACAAAGATTTTTCCCTAGGGAGAAAAAGATCATCAAAACAATACTTTATTTACCTGGGTGTAAAAGTGACACTTAAGCACTGTCAATACATGTGTCTAAAGCGGCTGTTTTCAGAACATAATGACAAAAGTTACGTTTTCTCCCTGGGAATAAAATTATTATCAAAACAATACTCGTACTTTATTTATAACTGTTTGACTTGATGTTAAAATAATTCATATTTAACAGTTTTAGGGTCCATGTTTGATATCGATAGATTTAATCTGTTAAAATATGGGTTCTACTGGTAAGAATATTATGAAAACCCATTGGCTACATTTATTACAGTTATTACAGTATAAATAATCACGTTTAGAACTACTTAACCTCTTCAACAGTCGTAACTTATTTAAACCGAAACTATAGGCTACGTATGCAATAAATTCAGAATTCACTGGCGGTAGGTGGTAATTGTTCCGTGGCAGATCGGTATCGCGTGCGACTCCGGAGCTCATCACTTCGGTGGCGCGGGTTCTTTCTCCACAGTTACAACTTACGGTGGCTGACGCTAGGTTAAGGTCGAGGTTCAGTGTTAGAGAGGAATTTGTAGTACTGACTTCGCATCATCAAACAAGAAAAACTTTACTTTTTATTAAAAATACGGTTGATAATAGAACAGCAGACGAGAGATAAACAATTGATTCCAGAGTTTGTGCACGTACTTGAGCTTTTTCAGAAGCGGCTTTACGATACTCTGGAGACGCAAATGCAATACTGATGACGTCATTGAACCATATTTACCGATACGTATAGAGCATTGAAAATAAAATTACTTCAGTTGTGAAGGTAAATCCAGTTTTAGGCTGAAATCAAACACAAATACGTTTCCGATTACTTATACCTGAAACCTACCTTATAAGCGCGATAAATTTTAAATTTTTAAAGTATCCAAACATTATTTTTAACGGAGTTACTAAATTTGACATTGACATATTTTTTACAAAATCATTAGAACTAAGATACCGCAACCAAACAATGTTGTTTGTATTATACGAGTACAAATATACTTTTTAATTTACATTGTGTTGCTTTGATTTAATTTTGCCTTTAATTAGTATTTAAATAATTTTAGGCAAGTTTTAAAAACGAAACTGAGCTGCAAAACCCTTTTCATTTTCCACCGGAGAAGGCAAATTTTAAAATGTTAGCTGCAAACATAAGTGCAATAACAAAAACAATATAAAATTGTGTTGGAACATTAACTGAGAGCCTTATTATACCAATAATTTTAAAACTTTATTTGATTATAAAATAACAATTGGACTTTTTTGAGTAGTATAAGATCTATACACAAGGTAGTTTTTAATTTAGTTTTAAATAATTTAGAATGTTAAACAATAAATCTTTGCTTGTGATGGTAACTTTTTAACATCTCAAGTAAAATAGTGCAGGATTAGAATATATACTTTAGTACAAGCTGACCTGTTTGCTCATGAATTTCTTCGTAAGAATCGAAATGACTTACTGAGATCTAGCTATGAACCAAAATATTGATTTGAGTTATGTCCACAATACTTGGTCAGAACTAGGCAACCACACGTTAGAGCTTATGGACGAGAGCTATACTGTATACACATACTCAGCAGTAACTACTATATATAATTCTAGAACTCGTGAGATGGGGCGCATGCAATTTATAATCATAATATTCATAATACTAATATAATTTTCATGAGTTTAGTTGGTACTTGTTGGGCTTGTTGGATGATGTACAAAAACTGGTAGTAAATTCCTATATACAATATATATTGGATTATTTCACTTTTGAGGTCGAGAGAACATTCAGAGTACCACGCACTATTATGATTCTAGGACTTGTGAGATATAGCAGAATAAATTCAGTAGTAAATTTCCAGTTATGAGTTTAGAACTAGTGGGACTAGGAAAAATCAATATAAAACCATATAGGCTCAGTACCTAATTTTCAAATATGATTAGGAATGGACAGAAATTCACAGAAAATAATATCCATATATGATTTTAGAACTTGTGGAATGGGCGAGACGTGCACTTTACCGGATTCACGTATAAGATTTGAGGACTTGTTGGACTGGGTAGCACATTCACAGTGCCAAATTTCCATATTATGTGTTTTCAGGAATTAAGGAAATTGAGAGAACATTCACTGATTGTGTAGGACTAGGCAGAACACAATAACGTTACGTAACTCTCATGATGATTTTAGAACTTGTGGGATAAAGCAACATATATATATAAGTGAATGAGTAAGTAAGTAAGCACAGTCTCAATTCCCACATTAGATTCAGTAAAGCACCCTGTATATTGTATCACAACTGTTTCAAACAGTACAAACTGTACACATTTGCAACTGTTTCAAGTGTACATTCAAAGCTGTTTCAAAGGTCTAAAGCGTGTTATCCAATAACTGAAACTGATGGTGGCTGGCTAATGTCTACAGAAGGCAACCTTGCTTTGATTGGTTGTTTGGAACAAACTCGCCCTATAACTGGTTGCCTCGGGAATTAAGGTTTCAAACTCTGTAGATAGTTGTTCTTTACGTTTACTCGTCTTTGAACCTTCTATAATAACAATTATAGATTTTCTGGTTGAAATATTATTGCACTTATTTTACCAGGCAATAAATACCTGATCCAAACAATGTTTTTCATACATGTTTTCTTCAAAAGATATGTCAAACCAAAGTCCTTCGATGGCCCGCTAACTTTATTATGTTTCAACTGTACATTAATAACGATAACATGGACTTATAATAGGTTGTGTTGTATTTTAGATGTATGAACATAAACCAGGCCAACACGTAACTGAAAGCTAAAGCACCACTGGCATGAGTGAAGTGAATTGCCACTGCTTTTAGTTACCCTTGTCCACCAATTGTATCTGTAAGTCGCTATGCCCATAACCTCGCTTCGGCCTTCGGCCTTAGCTTTGTCACCTGGGCTATCTTTGGGTCTTTTCAAACCGTAACTTTCTTAGTTTTATAGACACTACAGAGGGTATTGGTACCGGTAGTCGTTTTTTATCCATGATTGAACGAGCTTGAATTCAATTGTACTTAATGAAGTGTGTGGCTCAGTAGTCTCAAGTTAGTATTGAACAATATGTAAACAAGTAAACCCCTGAAAAATAATTCGCAAACTTATTAACTATTTTGTTTTAAAATATTTTCGTTGGTGAAGCTATGATAAAATACCGCAAATTGAAGCGTTAAACCAGAAGATTGTGGTAAGACTGTTTTTATAAAGAAGCAGAAATAGAACTGTGTGTGTCCACAGATCAGAAAGAAATCGATATGAACTGTTTTAGCTTAAACACAAAAATTGGCTATTGAAAATTTTTTGTAGTATAAAATGGGTTTATTATATACCTACTGCAGTACTGTGAAATAGTATTGTTATAGGTTTTAATTAAACCGTTGTGCTATGTCATTACGTTAATCATTATACTAACATGGCTCTTGCCGTGCCGTACCTGACATAGAAATACGGATATCATCATACGGTGCAATTATCCAACTGATTTCTAAGTTTTTTTTAGGTTGAGACCCAAACTTTGGTATATTTCAGAGACATAAGATTAACTATACATATGTCAATTTCCCTTCTGCCCTTAAAAATAAAAACTTAATTGCTAGTTGACTTCTAGCACGGTGGTCATATGCGTAAACTAACTGTTTTACATATTTAATCCAGCAAGATGTACTTAAGGAGATCGTTGGCAGAAGTATATACAAGGAAAACGTAGTTCCAATCAATCAATCCCCATCCAGGGAAACTCATGATTGATTGCTTCAGATCGTTCCGGTGATTTTCTACCTTGGTTATGTCTCTTGGAGAAATACAAATACAAAACATTTGCAATGCGCAGCCGGATCACTTGCATCCGGTTAAATATTTACAGCCAGAATAGTATTCAGAACATATCATGCATTTTCTAGTTATAATGAAGTACGTACGTTTTAGTATAACATGTATCAGACTGATTTTTAATCAGTAGACTAATAATCTTTTTTAATCAAATCTTTAGTTATGTAACACGAGTTATATAGGGGAACAGTATCTTGGTGATAGGTTTGTCGTATTTGTTTTACAATTTTCACACAATACTTTTGTACATGACAATAACAATTTATTTATTAAGAAAATTACTATCAAGTTGAACACTAATTAAATTTTAATGGCTTGTTTTAGTATTTAAAAGCCTAATATGGATAAAATAAGGATTTCTAGTTCAAACCGTTTTGAAAAGAACCGTGGTGACAAAATTTAAATATGCTCATAACATATTACAAATAATAACTTTTATTTGCCACATACAAACACTTTTGCGTTGACAAAAAAGGTAACAAAAAAAACACAACAATAAAAAATATTTTAAATAAAACAAAGTAAAACACTAGTAAGAGCAAAACCTAGTTAAATTTATCATACAGTTTAATTATTAGAACCAAGCTCTTAAGAAACAAACAATCTTGAATCTAAGTTTCAACCCGTTTCGTTTGGAAGGAACTGGCAATCGTAACCCAACCAAGAAAGTAAGACATATTCCATTAGTGTTCTCTTTAGCTTTCTTGCACCCGCCCTTCTTGAGAGGTACTTAGTAACATATCAACCAAGGCAACTAAGCAAACTCGCAGAAAACACGTCTTTCTTCATGAGAATTCAGTTGAAAGATGGTTTCTATTTAATCGACGGTTAACAATATCTTGATCTCCCGTTGATAATGCACTACCAAGTATTAATATTGAGCTATGACCAATAGATATGTCGACATCTTACGTTTTAGAAAATGAGAAGCTCTTATAAAGTTACTGATGTTATATTTTCATGCAAATAGTTCATTTATTCCACTTAAAGTTGGAATATTCTACATTATGCTACGTTTAATTTACTAATTGCTTGAATTAATGCGATTTGCGCCGGATGCAAACTATGTTAAAAGACTCAGATATTGTTTGTAGGCCGAACACTTATATAATACTATACATCATTTAGTAGCTTTTCCAATTTACCAAATTGTAGAGCTATAAAACATGAATCAGTTATGATGACTCGCTTCACTAAAACAAGTTAAACACCTATTATGAACTAACACAGTTTTTCTTATTTCTAAATATTTTTACTATAAAAGTCATCTGTATTGATTCCTAACACCTTTATTACTTTTTATATGGACCCGACAATAACGAAATTGCCTTTTAGGGGCTTGTAAAAATAAACTTGTTATTAAAACCAAATAAAAATTAAATTATTTATTAACGTCAATACCTTTTCACAAAAAACTGAATTTCTACAATATAAATGTTCTATAAAATAACAATATAAATATGAACGTTCAGAAAATATAACAGAAAGATTACTAGATTTCTAAATAGTACTTCATGCTCTTATATTTAACAACTTTAAATAACGGGGTATTCCTGGGGTTATTATTGATGTTTTGAAACTTCAAATACGTTCTAACGTTTACTAAAGTCAATTTTAAAACCCCACATCAGCTAAAGGATGCATTGATTTAATATCTAAATGACAGGGTTTCCTCGTAAATTTAACCAGTGGAAGGTTCAGTGGGAGGAAGGAAATATTGAATGTACAGCGTTGCTTGAGGTGAAATATATCCAACATTTGTGTCAGATTGCTTATGTAAATATGTCTCGCCCTCAAGCGTTCTGTGTGATTGTTATTTCCGAGCTGAATCATTTTCTGTTTTGAAAACTAAAAATTTTAAGGAATTTCTTAGTAAATTTGTGTTTGATACCTATTATAGATGGTAAACGGCTAAAACTAACACGGAAACGTACAAAATGCATTGCCAAGTACAACTTACATATCCAAATAACCTATCAAAGCAGGAAACACTTTGATTATTTTTTAAAAAGCTTTCAAAATTACACATAATGGACATATTGTGCCGGTTTACAAGACTTGTAGATACTTTCGTACGGTAGAAAAAGTACTGTTCACTCAAATGGGAAACTTGTACAATTATATTAGACAGGAAAACAAAATAACTGTCAAGCATTCTGAAAATATTAATTAATATTAAATACAATTTTTCTTTAAGAAATCTTAATTTTCTTTCAAAAATCTCGTCCCCAGTACAATTTAAGAGTTGTCATTCAATATATTAATTTTGTTTGTATATTTTATTTTTATATAGTCCTTGGCTCCACGTTATATTTTGATTAACCTATAAAACACACTTAGAAATAGGCTAATTTTACAAAACTAGTTGGGTTTTATATTGGGTTTTTAAACCAATGTTTCCAGGGGGCTTCACAGTTTTTTTCCTGTTTAATAAAACGTAGGTATGCCCATGGGCAGATGCATGTACTCAAGCAGCTAAATGGTATACAGGTTATTTAGTCAACATGTTTGGTGATGGATTACAGCACAGTTGTTTGTATTGATCACCTGTTGGTAAAAGTTAATGTATCATGTTACTTTGGAAAAATCACTATCAAATTTACCAAACAGTGGCCTGGTGTTATTACTTTACAGTCTAGCCTCAACATATAATTCACATATTAAATAAATAATTATATAAGTCAAACAAGATTCAACACGTGTCTTTTAGATCAAAACATAACCACTAGATATATTATTTGGTAAATTTATTTATTTATAAAGATAAAATATGGCAGTTTTAAAAAAAGTAAGCAAAACAAAGACGCTCAACTTCATAATAACAAAAGTCCCTTAAAGTGAAAAGGCTCATGTCAAACTCTTCACCTTGAGCTCGTCACTTTCAACGTTCACTCTGCAATGATTACTTTGGTCGATGGTTTGAGTAAGAAGTTAAGGCGGGAAGATAATCTATTCCAAGAAGATAAAAGGAAAGCACACTTGGTGTTCTGTAAACCCAGCCTTCACTTAAGTCTAGGGTAAATGAAGGCAAAGCACAAAAGTACATTTGATGGTACCTCATTGAAACGTTTAGGTCGTCCTTTTAATAATAAGTTTAGCGGATCCGTGGCGGGTTGAAATCGTGCACGACTCCGAAGATCATCACTCGGCTGACGCGTGTTCGATCTCGCAGTCACTTACATTAATTGTAATGTGATTATACGGTAAAGCTAGGTAAAGGTCGAGGTTGAGTGGTGGAGAGGACTCTGTAGTCCTAACCTCACCTCGATAGTTAAGGCAAACTTCACCCTTTTCTTAATTAAAAAGAAAGAAAACAGGACAAAACATAAAATAAGGCGAGATATCAAAGTTATAAATGTTATGTTGAAATACTCTCTATTCATCTCAACCATTACAATACTCAAGCTTTTTATTAACAAGAAGATTTTGCTTTTATATTGTATAGGACTGTTTCCTAAACATTTTCCGATGACTAAACTGAATTTTAAATACCCTCAATGTAAACCCTTCATTATCATAACAAATTTGTTATTTAAATATAGTCAAGATACAATGAAAATAAAATAAACGTTGGTGAGTGAAAGTATTAAAGAAGGATGAACTTGAGTGTTCAATCACTAATATTTCGTTGATGATCACCACAACAAACAAGAGAAACCGGCGAGGCGTAATGTTTTGATCGATTGGTTCCTTGATTAAGTTTCCTTCTGCCTTAAAGCGGAGGTGAAATTCAACAAAATTGTTGTTTATATTTAGGTTTTCCAAGATCCTGAATTGAAATGTTGTGGTTAACATGTTTTTAAGTTGGCCTGAGTAATGCAGTAACATGTTTGTCACTTATCTCGCTGAATTGTTCGAGTGTTTTTGAGATAAAATTGTTGTTAAAGGTATTAGATTTAATATGATGGCGTAACTCAAATTAGGTTATCACCTTGGATAAGTTATAGTATAATTAAGACAGAAATCAAAAGAATAAGAATAAAATAATATTGGTTTGTATTACGTAAGACAGGCAGTAGCAATAAATATAAGTTTTTTTGAATAATCAGTTTGCATACAGCTTCACATTTAACTAAGATTCGACCGTTTACCCAATAACACGAAGAACATGAGAAAAGAAGTGGTCGTGATAAAGAAAAAGCTTCTACACAAATTTACCCCTCGAACGGCCCTGGAGATTGAAATCAAGCGCTCACATACTCTACAATTGATTCAAGCTTTTCAATCTATAATTTATTTTATTTATCATTATTAGATCTGAAAATGCTGAACTAAGAGTAACGTTGACTTGCCTTCAATGTATAAGGCTTTTATCATATCAGTGATATGATCATGCAGTGATATAAGTTAATACCCAGATTTATTTAAATTACTGATAAGTTTACTTGAACTAAACAGCCAAACACACATGTCTAAGCATAAAACTAGTTCCCAAAAACAATGTTTATTTTCTGGTGTGACACTCTACAGAATGAATGAACCTTCTACAAACACTCTCCCGGGAGTAAGAAAATATTCCGCACTCTAAAACTTTAATAATAAGAAAACCCAGTTTGGATTCACGATTCAGATTTCCCTCGGATATACATTTCGATTGTTTTTGGTTTGTACGCAAATTGCGCCGCAATCAGATTTCTGTGATGATTCAAGTAACCTATCTTGAACTGCTTGTCCAAGCACTAATAATTCAACACAATAGATTCTGAAGTATACTGCGTTGAACTGAGCTCTTCTTACGACACTGCTTGTGGCAAGATTGTTTTGGTTTTGTGAGACAATTGTGTCCTGCTTGCACTAATGAGGCTAACCGCATTTCAATTTGTATCCTAACGAAACGGATATCACAGTACGCAATATTTCATATTTTATGATTTCTGTAGTTTAATAATAAAAAAACATTTTATTTATTTCTTTGATAACCAAATCAAGTAAACTATCTTGAAATTACTACTGCTTGTTTAATAAGAAACCTTCAGTTTGATTCACGTAAAAGGTTCCCCGTTCAAATAGGGGTTTTGATTTCAGGATATCAGTAAAAGTTGTTGAAGAGCGGACAATAAGTGCGATTTGCCGTACACTGCTTGTTTAATAAGAAACCGCAAAAAGACCAATTTATTCCATTTCAAATAATATTGTTTTTGGTTTGTACGCAAAGTGCGCGTATTTTAGTAAATCAACTATCTCTGAGATAGATTCAAGTTAACCATTTATCTTGAACATTTGTTTCTTGTTCAAGCACTAATATTTCAACACAGTAATATTCTGAAGTATACTGGATCTACTTTTGGTTTAAAAGGTTTACATAAAAGGTTTAGCAACTATATCGGTTATTGTCGGTGTCTTATGTAATCTGTAAGGCTCGATTTTCCATGTCATGTAAACTAGTAAATTAATTTTCAAGTCGTCACTGAACAGCTGTTTAGTTTCCTAAAATTATTAACTAAGGACGTCTAACTAACTTAGCTGTAACTGGGTTTACAGTTTACTAACTGCGTCTTGAACCTTCGTCTCAGAAGCGTTCTGTAATACTAATAAGCCACAAGTTCTTCAAGGAAACATTTATCAAGCTGGCTAATAGAGTGTGGGCTGTTTGCTGGAAGTTAGTTACTAAATATTTATGTGATACGCTTTACGCTGTAGGCAATATAGCTATGAGTAAAAATGCAAGTAAAATAAAACTTACTACTAACAATAGTTCTGCTATAGATTACTCCTCTTGTGCCCATCTCTTGGCTTTTAAACATTAAAATAAATATCCGGTAACTAGAACATGTAGAGAACCCGTATGGTTAAGGTTTCTTGTTTGTAACCTATAATGTAGTTTTAATCCAGTTGATAACCACTAGCTGGATGTACAATTATAAGTGATGTTGGCTTGCAAAGTTTTGGAAGCCGTGGAAATTGTACATTGTACCGAAATTGTACCCTTAATTACTTCAGTATTATTAAAGACCAAATTATATAGACTTTTAATATTCAAAATATAATATAAACATAGAAAGTCGTTATTCCATTTAGAAGTAAGCATTATTATAAAAGGAAATTCTATTAAAGTTAACCATATTTTAAACAGAAATGACAGTAACACGTGGAACAGTAGCCACAGGTTTTTGAACATCGAGAATAGTTCGTTGTGTTTATTGAAACCAACGAAAAGCGTATCACTATTTTTTAGAAAAAGGTTTTCTATTAGCAAAACGTAAATTCATAAAGTTCAAAGAACTAAAAGGCCGTTTTATTTAACCCTTTAGGTTGTTTTCAAATTATAATTCCTAAAAAAGTGTGCATTTGAAGTTGGTAAGTTTATTTGAAGAATGTCAAACAAATGTAAATGTTTTCGCTTCTTTTTTGACGTCAAAAGCAAGTCTTACACCCTTTTTGAAGAGGAAAAGGCGCAGCATCATTAGGAAGTAAAATATACCATCTTGCTTCAGAATGAAACACTTTCAGACGCCTTCTTTCCATTTAAATTCACCGTTCTCAATTCAAATGTAAATAATAACAAATATCTAGTTTTTAACCCAGCCCACAGTAAACATGCTGAGTGATGGTTTAGTAAACCGTCCATAACGTTGAGAAAGAACTTACAAAAATGTGTTTCAGGTTTAAGTGTAGTGAAAGAACCGGTGGCCCGATAAAGTGTCAATACAGGAAATTTTTGAGAAACAAACTTTTCTAGATAACTATGATAAAGGGGCAAATAACTGGGTCAAAATGTGTTTACCAGGTTTCAGAAGAATTTCTCGACATTTTGCAAATATCAGTAACTTGTGTACGGGACGCCCGACTAAAAAATATACGCATATTTCAGTTGACAGCTTAATTAAGCCAAAACATTTTTAACCTCAAAATCTATTTTGTCATTCTGCTCTGAAAATCATTGTAAAGATAATTTAATAGCTGTACAAAATATAACTTTTTATCCTAATTCCTTTAGACACATTTATTGACTGTATTTTAGTAGTGCTATAGTGTCACTTTTACGTAAAAACCAGACATAAACAAACATATAATTAAGTATATAAAGTTCATTTTCAATTTTAAAGGAATTAAGATAAAGTATACGAAAAATGTTCATATTTAAATTATTTTTACAATTTGATGCTATATCTTACTATCATTTTTTTTTCTAGCAACCAATGTTTACTATTTTGGGTTAAAAACAAACATGTTTTGTACTACATACCATTAAAAAAAATTCTTGAGAAATAATGTAAATCATTTTCGAAAATGATCTCAGCTGGTTCAACGAGTTAGTTTTGATTGGTTTGAAATTGTTTTTAAACTGTTGAGCCTCAAAACAATGTTTACTTAATTAATTGTTTATAATATTGAAACGTTTCTTGACATTTATTATTATTTGCATCATGACAAAATATATCGGTCATCACTCGGCCCGAAAGTGTCTTTCTTACCCTTGGTCATTTAACGTCCGAGGCGTCCCTAGTGTCAAAAAGGGCCACTTTAGGCCCTAGTTATGACATATACTATTTTATTAGTGTTAGGGCTGGAAACGGATGACAATGATAACTAAACTTAACTCTAAAGCCAATCATTCGAAAATTCCGTTTTCTTGATAAATACGAGTACGTTTTCCAAGTTTGCTAAGAATCAGCAAGCGTGACAGATGCATTTAACGTACCTAACTGTGTTAACCTGTATTTCCTCGTCGAGCCTTTGCAAAACTAAGCTTTTATAAAAGAAAAACCAACAAACGGATTAATAATTAACACAAATACAGTATTTTATAGAATAATCTAAATGTTTCAAAAGAGAATAAAGTTAATAGTGATATATAAACAATACTTGTGGCCAGGATGCAACGAAGTTTGAGGCATAGTTTATTATATAACACTAAGTAGACTAAGTTTAAAACTAATTAGAATAGTGTAATACAGTTTGGATGAGATGATAGAGTGATTATACTACTTCACAATATTTAGTCAGTGTAAGGTATTTAACAAAACTCATTGAGACAGCACATATACCTTATTTCAAAAAGCAGAAAAATGATCTTGACCTAAGAGCAAAACAAAAGATCAAACTAATTGATTATTCCCACTAAACGTGCAACTTTGGCACAACATTACTTCAACTAAACAACAACAAAACACATACTACGTTTCTCCCTTCATAATGCACCTTAAACAAACTCTTATAGAACAAGTTATTTTCCAATAATTAATTAGACGCTGCGTTTTAGTAGTGAAATAAAGAAAGCTTACTTCGTTATTGAGCTCAGGCTTAAATCTAAACTACGTTGTGTATATAAGAGAACAGAGTAGTATCTTCAGCCCCAGGAACATAGACTTATTTACATATACAATCATACGAGAATGGCCGCCATATATCTCGCCAAATCACATACAGTTCTCCTTACTTCTTTGTTTGCCACCACATTGCAGAGTCATGGAATACGGTATGATACTGGCTGCTTTGGCTGGAGTTTTGCATTTTAAAAGAAATAATCAAATGTGAAAATTGAAAAGGAAACTTAAACTACTCTGAATTTTATATTAATCATGAACCTGTTGTAAAATAAACAATTTAGCTATATAAATCAATTTGTTTGTGAGTCTTGATACATTTTGGGTCACTAAAAGTACAAGGTACTAAACACGTGTTCTTTGGCGAGATAGAAAAACTGCTTTGCACGTAAATTTACCTTTGATTTTGCTAAACAAGAACTTTTACAAACTACAATAGTATTAATAATAATGCTTCATTGCGAACAATACAAACCTCCGTGTCAAAGAAAACAGCCAGAAAATAAAAACTGACTAACTTGGAAAATTACGAAATTTGAACACTCACTTATACATGCACACATACATAACATATTCTTTATCACAAAAAACATCATTTACACTGATAGTGTTAGCTCAAGCAATACTATTTCATAGACTTTTCAACCAAAACACCAATAACATTTAAATCAATTTTCATCGCTATAGTTATCAAATAAAATGTATGAGATATTTATATTATAGCTATTTATAAGATATTGCCACCTAGTATTTCTGCCTAGTTACTTATTATGAGCTTTACTGATAAAAATCTTGTCAATAGGTTAACAACATAAAACCGTGTGTTCCTAAAATCCAAATGAAAGCTTGTCTAAGAAACAGTATGTGTGGATTTCCATTGAAAAGTTCAAGGGCCCCTCACTAAAATATTTTAGTGAATTATGTAGAATATTAAGCTTTATAAATTAAAAACTAAAGGAATAACCATCCAGTTATATTTAATAAACTCTTTTATTATGATTGATGATGGTCTATGATATGTCAAAGCTAGTAAGTAAAATTCTATAAAATCTATCTAGAACTGAGCAAGATAAATGAACCAGTCCGATGTCCTGACTGCATACAATTTGTAAGCATTATCTAGAACCATATCTGACATAGCAATGCATCACTCTTCAATGCTACCTGTAATTATACGAGGTACTTAGTACATGAGTCTTACAATCTGAATAATGCACACTACTATTTTAGACCAGTCTGAGATAACAACTACAATAGGTACCCGAAAAGAAACAAATTTCTTCTTGAACCTCTCAATATTACCTGTACAGGGTGTTTCAAAAACATCATTCACCAACCTAACCTGAACTGCGGCGTACTTATTTTACGTTGAAGCCTCTACGACTTACTTCAAATTCAGGTTTTGGGGGCTGAATTGGGAGCTGAATTCTCGATTTCTTACGAGTACCACCCTAATTTTAATGCCCTTATCGTACAAACAAACCATATTATCCGACAGGATTTCCTACTCTCCGTTTCCGATTTATGGCCTCAAATGTTTTTCTTTTCTGCCTAAATGAAAGGCTGTCAACAGTTTTGCTTGTAAGAAACTCCGGTTATTTGTCTGTGTTCGGCAACGTAAGTTTGGGTAAGGTATTGGTAACTTACATAGTCAACCGTTTAAAACATCTATCTACTGTAAAAATCTTTTGATGTTTTATATTGTTGTCAAATTTAACGGTTAGCAATCATTTAACTGAGAAAAGAGTCGTAAACCTTTAAGGTTTTCAATGATTAAGATAGTGATAAAATTTTTTAACTAACCTTGAGATTTGAAATCTTAATAACGGCATACGAAAAGGGGTTCTGTTGAGACAGTTCAGATTTATTCCTTACGATCGCTTCAAAAAACGCGTTAAGGATACCCTCTAACATAAACAAATGCGCGTTTGAACATTCAAACCTTATATTGAGTTAGGCGGAAAGAGGTAATTTTGAAAACCTCTGTCTTTAGTCAAATTAAAAATAATATTTAATTAATAAATCATTTTACAGTGTGGGTGATATTATGGATGACATTCAAACGTAATGTAAGTACAATTTACAATATTAAACCTCAATTTGGCCTGTCAATTTGACACCATAGATTTTATCATTTTTTTAACATTTTCATTTTAACTTTTAGTTATAGTTTGTTTGTTGTTTTTTTAATAATTAGTCAACACAATTGATTAATTGTAAATTGACTAATAAATTGTTTTATTGTTAGTATCATCGTAGATTGCGATATTTGTTTAAATATGAAGCGTGTCTGTAAGCCCAATATCTGTATACTCGTATCATTGAAATTTCGTTTGTATGAATATATATCCATTACCCTGCCATAAATTCTACTCTCAGCAATGGAAGGGGAGGTTGTCAAACTTGTGTGATCGATGATGCGAGTTGGGGTTCAAAACATCCCCTAACTTGTAATGGTCAAGGCTAATAATGAAAACCTAATGCAGTTACTACAGGCGATCACTGTTGGCTCTTTTCCGTAAATGAATAAACAAACTCTTAATTTTTACAGTCCCTGGGTAATAATCTAGATTCTAAAAGTAGCCTGGAAGAAGCACTACTTGATCAATTCAGTGTTTGTAATTATTTTGTTATAGAATCAACAAACAGAATATCATTATAATGTAAATACATGTTCGTAGCTAAGCGTAAATTATTTGCTTAGTTCGGAATTAATACCTGTAGATGCGCTACTTACTGGGCTTTGAAAGCTTGTCTTTACTATATACACACAAATCGTCGTTTGAGACGTCTTTCTAAGAGAATAATCAATGGGAATGTAAGATCAATCTTGTAAGCAATGTGCATTAGATTTAATACAGTTCATACAGTTTTTTTCCAACACAACTCTGTCAGACTTTGTTCGGTTAACTAATAACGGTCGGCCGATTTCAATCCACCAATCAAAAGTTGGTTGGTAGTTCCGACCGTTAACTGTGGTCATTTATCAAACCAAGTTATCTAGAAACTTTGCTAACTGGCCTCTGAGGTTAAGATAGCGCGGCAAGATAAATGCACTGTTAAACTTATACTTTTATAGAAAATAATGTTGTTGTGTTTAAAAATCTACTTATTTTAATTTTCTCACTTAATATTTAATTTTAAATTTATAATATGTGTAAAATTAAGATGGTATGCTGTAAAAAGTGATAAAATCATATTTAATAAATCTGTAGTTAAATGTAATTGTATTTAGTCTTAATCTCTAACTGGGTTACTTTAAGTAAGCAGTCAAGTAAGTAGTTTTTGTTGTCAGTAAAACTATTTTCCAAAATCAAGCGAGTATAATACGTACTTCACTTAGTAACTCTCTCTGTAAAGCACACCTTGTAAGTATACAGGTCAGCAAGAAGCTAGTAATTGACCAATATGTTCAATAAACGTGACTTATTGCTAACTTGACTTTGATTATTACAAATGAAATAGACAACTTCAATAGCCTCTACAAAATTAAACTGGTGTATTTCAACATAGTAAGTGATATAGGTTTGTTGGGAATTTCTTTAAGTTTATGTTGGCACAAATTATGGTTGAAAATTCTGCGGAAACGTTTCAAAATGACACTTTAATAAATTACAGTTGGTAAAAAGTTTAAACGACAATGATAAATTTGTACGTACCTTTGTTAGGAAATGCAACATTGTCTTGAAAATTTCGACACATTGTTAAATCGCATAATTTTCAGCGATGAATGGACTTTTCATATTAGTAAAAAAGTTAATAGACATAATGTACGATGATGGGGGAGTAGAAAACCCAAGAGAGACTGTACAGCTTATACGCGATTTTCCTAAAGTGAACGTGTTTTGCGCGTTATCTTGTGAAAAGGTTTTTGGGCCGTTCTTCTTCCAAGAACCATCAGTAACCGCAATAAATATAGTCAATAAAAACAGGAGAACTCTTCTATATAATCATGTAAGTAATGATCTAAACTTTTAAATAATAAATTTTCCACAAGCTATCTAAACTGTCTATTTCATTTGTAATCACCCGGTATTTGTTTTTTTTACAAACAATATTTCTCGATACCAATATGGAAAAAATGAACATGTGAATAAATTCGATACTGCATACAACCTGTCTTAAAACATTAGGGACTACACTTTCAATCTTTTTCCGTTGCCTAAACGTCATATCTGTTCTGAAACTACATCGAGGGTCTGGCGAGAAATATCATAAGAATTACATTTGGTCTAGAATGGAATGGTTAGGAGTGTTTATTTTGAATGAATGTAACTTTTATATTTTAATTAACTATTGGTAAAGTGTTATATTACTTTTTAAGGAGAGGAAAATAAAGGGGAGGTAAACTCTTGAAAAAACAAACTTTTGTAAACTTATTTACAAAACAACTAATGTATAAATATGTGTCCATCTTAAAATTAAATAATGTAACAAGTTAAAAACATAACAAAGATATAAACAAACTATCGATACATATGATAATTTGGCATTTCCTTTTAAAGAGTAAAAGTGTTATATTTTTATTTTTGACGATTGCCATAACATGTTTACGTTTCCTAAGCAATAAATAATTTAAATTGATTGTATACACTTTATAGATTTTTAGATTTAAGTTGATTTAGTTATAACTTACAATAGCAAATAATTTAATCTACAAATAATTTTGTTTCAGAGGAGAAGATCTCTTGATAGCATTGGCTAGGTGAGTATTTGATAAACGTACACATCGGGTTTATTGGAATTCATTACATTTAGAATATTAATCGCGAAAGCGGTAAGTATTTTCATACATACAAAACTGCTGTGTAAGCATCACAGAGGGGAAGCGCACAGCCTCGTTCTTTGACGCGAGCTTAAAACCATTATACTTTGTAATGAAGAGCATCTTTAACGCGAGAAAACACTTTTTCTTAAGCTTCTAATGGACTTTGTAACTGAGAAAAGAAACACATTTTGAGAAGTTACTCGCATTTGTAGAAACCCAACTATAATTATAACTGCACAGTTTGCATTTAAAAACACATGTGTTTTATATTTTGTTTGTGATTAACAGGAAAGCCTTAGGAAGAAACAAACATTAAAATAAGGCAAAACGCATTCTGTGCAAAATTTAGTTACTGAATGAGTTTACTTCGGGTGAGCTCTATACCTATAATTGTAAAATATTAATTAACAAGATTCAACTATTGATCGTTGATTTTCTATTTACTATGTTTAATAACCACAGTCATGAAAAACCACAATTTCTTATGACGATTGTTGTTTTACAATTTCTTTGGGGCTAGTTACATGCTTGTATTATAAACAATTTGAGTTTAATCCCTTTCCAACCAAGTGCTGGTAATGAAGTCAAATGGATACATTAAAGCCACTTGGTGCCTGATAAGTAAAGTATGTCAACGTATACTTAGTTGTTGTTCCAAAAAATATGACCAATATTTATACCAGAATCACTCGAAGAAAAATAGTTTACGGAGAAAGTTTGTTTGTTTTCCAGTAGCCTAGTTATTCTTTCATGCTGGATTATCTTCTCTTTCAGGCTTACCATCTTATAAGCTCTAGTCAACTAATTAATTTAGGATTAGCCGATTTTAATACTTATAAATAAAGTAAATAGAAATTTAATTACAGTTTTACAATCATTGCAAAAGACACCTTATACCTAAGAACTAATGGAATTCATCTAAGCTGAAGTAGGAAGGAGTGAACACAGGTAATCTACTGAAGTTTGACTAACGACAGTATTTAGTATTACTTACGCACCGGATATGCCAGAGTTTGATAAATTGTAACCATTTGTGGAGGGTTGGGTCATTTCCAACCACTCAGAAGTGATATCAGGGCTGATGCTAGTTCCAGAATGTCGTCATAACTTACCTACATTAATCATAGATAGTTAATGTTTTAATACAAGTACGCATATTTCGCGTAAACCTGAGTGAATAATTTGAATACAGTTTGTAATGCTTTATTTAGCAAAATGTATAATATACAACGTGTTTAGAGTATAAATCTAATGTGATACCGCACTCACTGTTTAATTTATTTATTGGCGAGACAAACTTCTCCAATAACTCTTCTTCAATATCTCGTCCGACGAAAACAAAACCTTTACAATCAAAACTGAGTATAAATATATTATAACTTAAACCTGCTACGTGGCCTAGTGCTCAGATCAAACACTTAGCCGAAACCAAAAGTAGTGTAGGGCTAGACAATCCAGATATGATGTCACTGTAACACGTCATAAACTACGTCATTAAACAAAAACGTCACTGTATAACCACATGTACTCGATCATCTATGTAATCTGGCTAATGGTTGTATCAAGTATGAATGTCAGCGGTTCCAGTATTGACAAGCCTACTGTTGCCTTATTGTCTGACAGTTCACTCGTGTCGTCTCTAAAACACGTCACCAACCACGTCACTAATGACGTCACTGTACAACCACATGTACTCGATCATCCATGTAATCTGGCTAATGGTTGTATCAAGTATGAATGTCAGCGGTTCCAGTATTGACTAGCCTACTGTTGCCTTATTGTCTGACAGTTCACTCGTGTAGTCTCTCGTCACCAACCACATCACTAATGACGTCACTGTACAACCACATGTACTCGATCATCCATGTAATCTGCTAATGGTTGTATCAAGTATGAATGGCTAATGGTTGTATCAAGTATGAATGTCAGCGGTTCCAGTATTGACAAGCAAGTCTACTGTTGCCTTATTGTCTGACAGTTCACTCGTGTAGTCTCTAAAACACGTCACCAACCACATCACTATTGACGTCACTGTACAACCACATGTACTCGATCATCCATGTAATCTGGCTAATGGTTGTATCAAGTATGAATGTCAGCGGTTCCAGTATTGACAAGTCTACTGTTGCCTTATTGTCTGACAGTTCACTCGTGTAGTCTCTAAAACACGTCACCAACCACATCACTATTGACGTCACTGTACAACCACATGTACTCGATCATCCATGTAATCTGGCTAATGGTTGTATCAAGTATGAATGTCAGCGGTTCCAGTATTGACAAGTCTACTGTTGCCTTATTGTCTGACAGTTCACTCGTGTAGTCTCTAAAACACGTCACCAACCACATCACTAATGACGTCACTGTACAACCACATGTACTCGATCATCCATGTAATCTGGCTAATGGTTGTATCAAGTATGAATGTCAGCGGTTCCAGTATTGACAAGCCTACTGTTGCCTTACTGTCTGACAGTTCACTCGTGTAGTCTCTTAACACGTCACTAACGTCGTCACTAAACAATGACGTCACTGTACAACCACATGTACTCGATCATCCATTTAATCTGGCTAATGGTTGTATCAAGTATGAATGTCAGCGGTTCCAGTATTGACAAGCCTACTGTTGCCTTACTGTCTGACAGTTCACTCGTAACGTCACTAAAACAAGTCACCAACGTCGTCACTAAACTATGTTGTTACTTTACAACCACATGTACTCGATCATTCATGTAGTCTGGCAAATGGCAGTACAAAGTATGAATGTCAGGGGCTCTAATATTGACAAGTCTTCTGTTGCTTTACTGCCTAGATATTGTTAGTTTGTCTCGACCAATAAGGTTTGTTCCAGGCAATAGTTATAATCTTTTAATGTCGTTAAACATAAATACACATTCTAAATAGTTGCCAATAAACAAAAATCTCTTGTTGATATAAAGTTGATGTATTTTCCAAAGCTTGGAATGGTATTAATTTGTCTCGGGACTTTGCGGCAGGAGTCACTAATCAAATGTGCAGGTAACTCAGTTTCAGCTGACTGAAGATGGAATTCCACAGCAAGACTGAAATATATAAGCTAATTATGATAACGTTTCGACGTGGTGAACCAGAAGAACTAGATTATGGTATTACATTCGTTTGATTACAATTTGTAGCAAATCTCTTTGAACAAGTAGGAATAATTTAATGTGACTACTAGCCTATATTTCATAAACCCACACATATTCTTCCGGTACATTCTTAATACATTGCTATATCAGAAAACAAAGCTTAAACTTATTCTCAGTTTAAATGTGTAAACTATTTTGATTACGCACCTGTTTTCAATATTATGTAACTATAATAAAATGTTTTGGGCAAATAAAGAATGTCTAACATCTATGTGTATTGGGGTTATTGTTTGTCATGTTAATACTTTGTCATTGTTTGTCATTGTTAATACTGTA
This sequence comes from Matsumurasca onukii, assembly GCA_018831715.1. Lineage (NCBI taxonomy): Eukaryota > Metazoa > Arthropoda > Insecta > Hemiptera > Cicadellidae > Matsumurasca > Matsumurasca onukii. The sequence goes on along the minus strand of CM032062.1, from coordinate 20,323,566 downwards.
ATTACTTTAAACTATATAGGCTGTGCACTGAAGCTATAAAAAACAAAAGTTATAAGTAAGTAAATTTAATCGTGTATAAAAATTCTCCTTAAAGTTTCATATTGTTTGATGGATGAAAACTGTTAAAGGTAGAAATATTTGACTCTGTTATAAAAAACAATTTTCTAAAGGTGACATACAATAAAACAAATATTAAAAAGAAACAAGTTAGTCGAAGTCCATGTACTTTGAAATGAGTATAGCATGCAATCGATCTTGCTCAGTACGCAATACCACGATAAAATTTACGGTCTCACGTTTGTATAAAGTGTGCATCTGATAGCAAAGAGTACATCGTTGAGTTTACAATTGATGGAGCTTTTAGGAGATGAAATTCAAAACGAAGAGGAATATAAGTAACCTGTCATCCGCTACTTCACAATGGACAGGTGAAATATTGTGTCCAGTTTCACTGTAATGTATAGTCGTTCTTTACATTCAACTGTGGACATTCACTTTGTATAAAAGACTCGTTGCTTTTGTATGGAAAAGTAGGTGCGTTGGAAGAAGGATCAAATGTGTTTTTGGCCTTCAGTAGTTGTTTCATAAAACACGTCCCTTACGTCATGGGTCCCTGTTTTAAGTAGTTTTGACTATTTAAATTTCAGTACAGTAGTTAAAAACTTGTATGTTTACTGGGGGTATGTAATAATAACTCAAATGTTTTGAGATTATTCAATTGTTAAAGTTTTTGAATATTTAATCGCATCCAATATCCATTACAATGTATACTGTAAAAATATTATATTTCATCACTAGATCCTAAATTGATACTTTTTATATGAGCTCAAGTTTAACGTCCGAGGCGTAGCCTAGAACGTTAAATGAATGAGGGTAAAGACACTTTATGAGTGGTGAACGATACTTTGTCATGGCAGTAAGGAGTAGTGTAAAACTACTATTTAACTATTCTGCCATTTATTAAATTTTCATTTTACTTTTTAACCTTCCTTCCTCCCCAAACAATTTGGTAGACAACCAATATATTTTAAAATCAGCTATTCCCTTTTTGATACCCCACATAGATTTTTATGATTTTTTATTTCTTGCCTCCCTTTAACCCTCAAATCCATATATTGGAACCCCAAAATCAGTAGGGGTCTTTGGGAACTATGTGTCGAGTTTCAAACAAATGATATTTTAATAAATATTTACTAAAAAAAATATAACATAGGAATAGGGGACCTCAAAACCCCATAAAATAAAAAAAATATAATTTTATTCGTTTCCCCCTCCACACACTATGGACCATTTCTATTCAAAAATCTGAATTACCCCAGCCAGATTCCGAGATCTCAACACTCCGGACAACCCTAACCGAAATACTAATAGTATAGATGGTTAGTTAGTTAATTTGAAAAAAGATTTGTAAAATATTTTAGAGAACTATGGTGTCAAACGCTACAGTTGTTATTTTTCATTGTTTTGTATAAACAGCTGTTCATTTTATTTGCCATTGCCAGTGTTACGATTCGATATTAAATCGACACATCGCACTCAATCTAAATTTAAATTACCTGCGATTTAGATTGATATTCAAAGTTTAGTTGTTGTATCGACTATACACAATAATCGAACAAATCATTCAATTTCAACAAAACCATTGGACCAGCTGATGTCCGTGCCACGAAAAGATCATAAAAAAATCCTTTATTTACCTGGGTTAAAAAGTGTACAGTTTAGCACTGTCAATGCATGTGTCTAAAGCAGCTGTTTTCGGAGCAGAATGACAAAACATATTTTAACCCTTAATCTACACAGATTTTAAATAATCAAATTATTGAATAAAGTTATTTAGAAGTCGTTACGCTACGATGACGTTAATGGAAACACCCAAAAGGGCAGGCATGGTTTTGCTACAAATCATTGAAACTTGCCATTGATTAACAAGAACTATAAATTCAGATCTCTAGTCTTAATCAAGACAGAATTGAAAAGGAAATGTAACCAGAGTTCTAAGTGGAAATCAATAAGCCACTATTGAATTGATTGATGATGGGTCTCACTTGGATAGGTTGGACCATTTCCAAGCACTCAGCCTCGATATCAAAGTTGATTGTTGGAGCTCCTCGTGATATTTCATCCTCCTTGAGTATTCCCATGAATCTGTCGTTTCATTTACCAACTTCAGTGTAAATGTATGGTTTGATAATTGACTCGTTGTACCTGATTAGTTCAGTCTCAGGGACCAAATGAAATAATTATCTTTATGGTGAAATCGCGACTTTGAATTATTCTTAGGTTGTTTTAGTTTTTAGTTACAAACAGCTGTGTACCCGTGCTTTGTCACGGATGAATTATTATGTTATAATATCATGACAAAAAAATATTTGTTGTAAATCAACTCAACCCGATTTTCTGTTTAGATCAAACTATCGATCTTTACACTTGTCCCAGTACTTTGAAAGCAGGCTTAAAGCTTCATAGCTGACGTGCCCATTCTTTGCACGGTTGTGTCTAATGTTATAATGTAGGGACAACAGTTAATGTTATGTTTTCCTGTTAGTTAGCTATGCCAACTGTGTAGTATACGTAATTAAAATACATAATTATTAAGCTTGACTACAAGGAGATTGACAAATCAAGAAGCAATATTAAAACAACTGTGAGAAAAATATTGGTTTACAAAGTATCCGCTAATTTGTGCTTTTTACAAACAATTAAATCAATTAATATCGAATCAATTTCTAAAAAACACTACCATCAATTAATAGTGTTGGTCTAATCCTATTTTTCGATTCTCGATTACAATACCGATACCAGGATATCGGTTCTCGTTTTTTGATTTGATACCGATTCCAAGCGCGCACATGTGTTCGTAGTACTGTCGGGTCAACTCTAATTTTCTTTCAATTCCAGAATATTTGTTCTCAATTCCATGTTTAATTCTTGATTCCGATTACCGATTCGGATTTCTGATTCTATCTTCCGGTCTTCGATTCTTGTACCTGGGACCTCCGAAAGGAATCGTTTTCGGAATCAACTCTACCGATCTAGCCGATTCTCAATTGCAGGAAACTGGTTCTAGCTTACTATTCGTGCGTATTTCTACTTTAATTTTATTTTTGAACATTCAAAATTGTATTATGTTACAAGATTAACCTTAACCCGATCCTCTTTGTAGATCAAGAAAGAACTACTTTGATAATAAACGTGAAGTAAAAGGACTTTGCTACCCTCTCAGCCTCGAAATAACTGTGATAATAAATAATGCAATGCTGAGGTCGAAGGCCTAAGCGAGGCTGTGAGCGTAGCGATTATAAGAAAATTCACTTCACTCATGCCAACTTAGCTGCGTGTCGGTCTGGTTTATATTTAAATTTACTTAAAGCTTGAATTACATGGTTTAGATAATTGTACACGTAAATAGATAATAGTTTCCGGAATAATTAAAACTAAATATAATGTTGCCAAGTTGTCTTAAGTCTATAGTTACTTATGCAGCCCACTTTTTTTGTACAATCTTGAAAAAGCTGTTATGAGCGTGGAAATGTGGAATGTATTATAAATATATGGAGATTTATAATAAACGCTAGATATTTTGTAGAAACGAATTTGATGCACTTATATAAGCTGTAGATACAAACAAGTCTTATGAGAACCAAAACTACTATAACTACCTGGGCTTCAGGTGTAAAGCGATCCTTTTATCGGCGATCCGCATTATCTTTAAATATACTAAATTGCATCCAGTCATATGGTTTTACACAATACTCCTTTAAAATATGGTAAATTGGCCAGTGACGTGAATAACAATAATAACAGTTTGGAATCCGTTTTAAATACTAATTGAAATAACTGCTTACATTCGTGTAAACATTTAATACGTTGGTAGTCCTTCTATGAAAGTTGCCAATGAGAAGAGTAAAAATACAAAAAACTAAAACGAAATAATGTTTTTACTCGTATTAATTATTGGTTTACCGTTGAAACACCAAGTTTGTGTAAGTTATCTAGGTTTGCATTAACAATGCAGTCACGTACATCAACTTTACGTTAGTCGTTACTGATAAAACAATCACCCTGGGAACCACCCTGAACACCCCACACCTTGTGGTTGAACACAGGTTTACACTTGCATTAGACTTTTTCTCTTCTTTTAGGCATAGTTGGTTCTATTGAAGTTTGAATTTAAAAAAAGAGAAGCCCTTATTGGATATCACAGATTGGTACAATTGTCGCGTATCTTATGATGACGAACATTGGTGTTCCCTCGTTAAACTTGATAACAGGACATACGAGGGATATGAATGTTTGGATATATCTCATATAGCCATATCGTAATTCAGTAATGACGTAATAACTATCACAACAGCTGACGATTATAAGCAAACATTATGTCATGGCGGCAGCTTACAACATTGATCAAGACCATTTAAAATGTGGTGCCAGCAGTAACTTGGATACTAGCACAATGCAGTAGTGGGCCATAAATTGGTATCTTAAAACAAAATAAACCTAAAACTGTTTAGATATTTACCTCATACATCCATCTCGTTGTTTTATTTTCTAGAAGATTTACGCTGATAGGTCCGATTCCAAAAAAAAATGTCTGAGGTAAAACTATTGTAACGAAGTTTTCCATTGTTTAGAGTGAACAGAAAGTAAAAGATATTTCAGGATATCGAACCTGACCCCGACGAAAAGAGCTAGCCTAAAAGTAATCAGTGCAAGCTAACCACGCTACGCTTACAGCATCGTTTCGGCCTTCGGCCTCAGTTCAACCTCCTGTGTCATCGCGGGTGTTACTCACTTCGGCCTTCGGCCTTATACTTGAGTGGTTATACTACATACTAGTACTACATAATTAAACCATACTACTCATACCACATATCATAAAAAAAACCACATTTTTAATTTCGGACTACTCATTCTGCTGTTACAGCAAAAATCACCTTTTTGCCGCTATTTAGAAACGACGAAAATATTCATAAGTTTTGGTATTGATGAATAATAACAAAATAAAATGTTAATCAAAATCGGACGAATGCGTTTAAATGCAGGACGAATGCGGACGATATGCGGTTTTAAGATCAATAAACCCCCTTTTATGGTGAAAAGCCTTCCATAGAGGAGGGTCCACCTAATAGTGAACGGCTTTACCAAAACTACACGATTTTATTTGAAATGTTTAATTGAATTTTTACAACGGTTTCCAACCACGAACAAGTGAACAGACAGCTGTGAAACAAACCTTGTCCATGTTCTTGTTGTTATTCCAACTCGTTAACTATGATGACGTAATAACAATAAACAGCTGACTGTTACAACGAAATATGACGTCATGATATGTAGCAGCCAACGTTAGAGCAATATGGCTAATGGCGACACCCAGCTAGCACATCAATTAACACATTAATTAACAGAACATCCAGTCGTGTAATGCACATTACAACAATCACTCATTGCAATGTGATTCGTGTTTGGTATCGTATAAGGGACAAAGCTTTGTTTCAGTGTAATGATGAGGATTTTGCAGATTTTAAAGTTTAATGATATTTTGAAAGATACAGGCAAGTTTAAAACTCGTAAAGTATGATTACGGATACAGATGGTGTATCCCAAAATCGAGTATTAATTTTTATTTACATTTTGAACATAATGTTATGGTTTATTTCGTCATATAACAAATTATTAAACGCTACAAAAAACCTGCAAAATTATAACTTTGAGCCATATTAAAAACAAATTGTTTATCTTTAGAGGCCAATTATCATTTAAAAATGCATATACATGTTTCGAGTTCAGGTTACTAATTATTTTTATTTTTTTTTGGGACTTCAGTTGTTCTATTGTGTATACTTTGTCATACATTTACGAGCTTTTATATTTATTGGTAAGAGTGCTAAAAACGTATCAAAAACATTTTCCTTCATGTCTCAGGCTAGTAGAATAGTATATTTCATCACTAGGTCCTAAAGTGACACTTTTTGACACGAGGTCAAGTTAAATGACCGAGGGTCGAAAAGACACTTTATTTATTTTTGGTCAAGAGACAAGATATTTTTTGTCATGATGCAAATAATAATGGAGAAATAAATGTCAAGAAATGTTTTAATGTTATAAACAACTAATTAAGTAAACAATGTTTTGAGCTCAACAGTTTGAGTTATAATGATTTGAAGAAACAGCTGTTACACTAATTTACTATAAGTCAGTGTTAAATTTTAAAAAAATCAAAAGAAACTCGTTGAACCAGCTGATGTCCATGCCACAAAAAGATCATCAAAACAATACTTTATTTACCTGGGTGTAAAAGTGACACTTTAGCACTGTCAATACATGTGTCTAAGGCAACTGTTTTCAGAGCAGAAGGACAAAAATGATTTATTTTTATATTCGAAGAGTGATTTTAAAATGTAAGATTTTCAAATAGTTATGAGGTTTGTTAACCACAATTTAATTATTTTAATTTATTCTTGATGTTTATTTTGTTTTATACAAGTCTTCAAAGTTTGTTTGTAAATATTTATTGGTTTGCAATAGATTTTTTACTACAACATTTGTTAGGTGTAATTCCCTAGACACCTTTACAATTTTCGCAAGAATTCACGTCGATAATGATTTTATAACAATAGGAAGTGAAAAATGTCTGAATTTTTAATTAAAACTGTGTGAATGTATAATTTTAGACTTAATCATATGTTAAACAACACAAATGAAAGCATTGTTAAAGAATCCATTGCTTAAGTTAAAGAAAAAAACAAACGGTTCAGAGAAAAGGGATTTCTTTTAGTTGAGTCATTACGGAGTATAATGGTTTTAGGCTGGTGTCAAAGAACAAACGCTTTCTTCAGTCTTTTCTCCCTAAAACCCATTTAATTTTCAAGGCGAATTTCCGATTAACAACTTTTCAACATGGAGTTTCCTCCTTAGTAGTTATTTCCATATTTTATTTGCTTGATAGCTTCTAACAACACTACAAAAATCACGTGTTATACAAAAAGAAAACTGAAAAGTGTCTATTTAGTGTGTACAGTATCTACACATCACAACAGTTACTCCAATCCGGAGTTTTGAGCAGAGTTTGACTACTCAGGGATTCTCATTTCTAAACGTTGTCAGTTTCACTTTAAAAATGAAGGAATCAAGGCCGCTCAGAAAGAGTAAAATTTCGCTCTTTTGGGTGTTTAAACCCAGTTACTCTCATTAAAGAGTGGCTCGATTTTCACTCTTTGAAAGGTGGTTTTCCACTTTTATGTTTAGAGCGTTCCAGTCGTACATGGAAAGTTGATGCACGTGACTTACGTTGTTAATGAAAGAACTTTTCCAGACCTCGAGATAACACAAACTTTGAGTTTCAACCGTAGTTAGAAACTCCACGTCTTCAGAGGTAAAATCATTATTTAGTTGGTTATTTATTAATTCTAATTTTCTAATTATACACTTTCTTAAGCCTAATTACTATTTTAGCAATATCGTTGGCTTGAAGAATTACCAACAACATTTACATTTGCTCAGTCTGTCTGACATATTCTCTGTTCGTGACAAGAAACAAAGTATCAGTGGAAAATGGTTTAGTACGTTCTATTTTGAACGATGTTTGAATAAAACTTAAGTGAAAGTGAAGTCCTGAAAACTATATTTGTACTAAACAGTTATTCACTACCTCTAATTGATAATTGTTCATAAACTATATTGTTTTTGGTTCAATTTAATGGACTTCTTCAATGCCAAATATCTAACTTTTATAGATGACCAAAGTACATTTGGCACAACATAATATTCAAGGTGTGTTTTAAATATCCCTCCCAAACCCAATAGAACTTTTGAAAGGCAAACATTTAAGAAAATCTGTTTGGTAATGTTTTTTGGGGTCCTGAAGTTTGTTTGTAGCAGTTTTTTCATAGTAGCACAGCTCAGGGCCTCGCTTTTAAGTAGTTTTGATTGTATTTTTAATAATTCCATTTCTTTTGAACCCTTTTTTCAATGTCGACTGGGCAGTAAAAATATTTACATTCGTTAAGTATTAAACTGTTTTAGACTATTTTGGTCATTTATTTTTTATGTTTAATTAACAAGTACGTAGTATAGGCCTTTTCAAAGAACCTATACATCGGAAGAGTATTACGATGCTAAAACCACTCGACCAGGGCAGCAGACATTGTTTCGATAAAAAATCTAAACCTGTCCTTGATTTATTTGAACTAGAAAACAAATCGTTCAACTCAATCAAGACAGAATTGAAAAGGAAATGTAACCAGAGTTCTAAGTGGAAATCAATAAGCCACTATTGAATTGATTGATGATGGGTCACACTTGGATAGGTTGGACCATTTCCAAGCACTCAGCCTCGATATCAAAGTTGATTGTTGGAGCTCCTCGTGATATTTCATCCTCCTCGAGTATTCCCATGAATCTGTCGTTTCATTTATCAACTTCAGTGTAAAGTCTGGTTGGGTTCTGGACTCATCTCATTACCTTACAATAACTTAATAAATTCAGCCTTGAAGAACTACTGAAAATATCTCGATATCAAAGTTGATTATTGGAGCCCCTTGTGATGTTTCATCCTCCTTGAGTATTCCCATGAATCTGTCCCAGCTAAACGCTAAAGCGTCGCTGGCATTGGTGAATCGAATTATCTTTGAAATTTGTTACTCGTTTACCCACTTAATTAAACCGAAGTATATGTAATAAGTTTTGAATACTCTTACAAATAAAACTTAATTATAGTATTTTAAAACTAAATCAATGGAAACAAACGTTTTCTGTCCAGTCGATGCATTTAAAGGGTTCGATTTTAAGACCCAAAATTTAAAAATTCATGACAGTCATGGATTGCCAAAACTTTTTTTAATTGATTTATTTAGCTGAGTTTGAGGCGTAGTATAGTTAGTTTTATCGATAATTAGTATCATCTCCACAAATATGACTATTGGGTCTAATTGTTTTATTTGTAGGTTAATTAGCTTGAAATTGGATACAATTGCTTAGCCTTTTAAATGGTTATAAAAATAAAAGTACCAACTCCGGTAAACATGATCATTGACTAACGTTTCTGTAACAGTTTTCGTTATTGGTATTCTTCAGCAACTATATTGCTAGTAATTAGCCTTAAGAAAGTTTAAATTATTGAAAGTTAGAATGATTAAATAACCAAACTAGATCATTTGGACAACCAATGGTTTACCGGTTGAAACACCAAGTTTGTGTAAGTTATCTAGATTTGCATTAACAATGCAGTCACGTACATCAACTTTATGGTAGTCGTTACTGATAAAACAATCACCCTGGGAACCACCTTGTACAACCACACCTTGTTGTTGAACAAAAGTTTACACTTGAATTTGACTTTTTTCTTTTTGTATAGTTGGATCTATGTATATTTGAATTTACAAAAAAGGGAAGCCCTTACGGATTGGTACAATCTTTACATATCTTAATAACTGATTTTGGTGTCCCCTCGTTAGATTTGATAACAGGATATACTAGAGGTATGGATGTTTGGATATATCTCGTATAGCCACATCGTTATTCAGTAATGACGTAATAACTATCACAGCAGCTGACGATTACAAACAAACATTATGTCATGGCAGCTCACAACATATGGCCTTTACAGGGATCGTTTGAACTGTGTTATCATCAGTGTTCTATAAGCTACCAGCCGTAAAAGAGCAATCGTGTAATACATATTACAATAATCACCCGTTATGCTTAGTGTTTTGTATACAATAAGAGATAAAGCTTTGGTTGAGTGTATACAAAATACTGACAATTATTTTTTAGATTGTTAAAATAAATTAATATTATGAGAGTGACCTGCGAGACTCGATTTGAAAACTTCACAGCATTATCGGTGTTAACAGTCTGTGATCTTTATGCCTGCCTCAAAAACAAATATCTGATAATGATAGCCGAACATTAAATTAAAATATACATTGAAAGCATTTTTGTACTTTAACACGTAATTTTTAATTTTTAAGACATGTTTCGCCTTAGCATAATCAGTATAAATTATACGATTAGTAAATTTAGGAATAACAACTCATTTAGTGTTGTGACACGAGGCGTAACTAAGAGTATAAGTTACACCACAGACTAGACACTCTATAGAGTCCCTTAGTCTATGGTTACACGATTGGTGCTGACACTATTCATGTTTCGTAATAATATGTTCAAGGTTGGGTTAGAAATTAAACTTAGGAAGGTTAGGTTGGATTTCTTACGTCAGCTTTAGAGGGGACGTTTGTTAATCTATTCTGAAGAATAGTTTTAAATTGTGTTTTTCTAATAGCTTACAAATCAATAGGCCTACAACTGAATAATTTAAACACATTATAATAATATTTTTTATATTGAATCATATTAAGCATATTAAGAATTGGATTGATATTTTTTAGAACTAGCCTCGGAGAGTTGTCAATCTTTAACTATAAAAACTATACAGCAAACAACATTTAATATCTAATTATGTTACTTTTGTTAAGAAACCTTGTTTGTTTCAAATAGATAATTACTCATTTATTGATTTTTATGACTGTGTCGAAGGTTTATTTATAATTGCAGTAATCAGTGGTTGAAAGAACAACGAATTTAAACTTTTTTTTATTCATTAGTCAATATACAAAACAGTGTTTGTGTTGACAAACAAACATACTACAAGTATGTATATATTAAAAAAGATAAAATCACTAATATCGGCAAAATATATAACAATTTAAAAGTAAACTATTTTAATGACGTTTATAAAATATTTCGATCCATAAACTCACCTAAACTATAGAAAGAATCTGTTAAACTAAATAAGATTTTAATTTGTTTTTGAAACTTTTTGAGCCCGTTAATAATTTGATTTCTTCTGGAAGTGATTGGAACAAATTTATACCGGCCTGAAAAGGTTGTTTTTCGAACAAACAAAGACGGTGTGGGTCTGATCTGATAAAAATTCAGATAAACAACATAATTGTTCGCTTTTAAAATGTCAATCCAACTAAACTTTCTGTTGACGGAATTTCTATTGCACAAAATATGTTTAATTGTTCACAAACGGTATTGAGGTTTGCTGATTATATGCTGTAACTAGCTAATAACTATAGCTAACAGCCCTGTACGAGTAAAATGGAAGTATTTAGATGTTTTGAGAAGATGCACGAATAAACGAATTTCCTAACAATTTGCATAACTTGTTTTACTGTGGGTAAGCAAAAGTAACTTTTTTAAAACACTCTGTACGTGCAGGAGTAGCTGAACGTTAAATTAAAAAATATATGTTTTATATTAAAAACTGTAACCATGTTTATGAAACTCTTGGTTCTATACAGAACTCTGTGTTCACGGGTGAAATCAATATAACACTTGAACAAGAGGTTTGGAAGCAAGGCACGCAAGCTAGCTATTGTAACTCTACCCCTACTCTGAACATAATATATAGATAGCAACCTTCAGTTCAAATGGACTTAAAACACTGCTATATATTTTTTTTAGTTAATGAGATAAAGATTTAGTAAGATAAGAGTAAACGTAAAATGTTCAATCTTAAATTCGAACACATGAGTGATTTTTCAGTTCTTCCGCAGCCAATCAGTAGTGAAGGTACTATACAGCGTTACAGAAATATTTCAACCAAGTTATAATGATGTTTTGACCAGAAGAACAAGATAATAGTTGACACTGGCCGCGAAAAGCCTAAGAGTTAAGTGTCCTGGATTTGTAACGGAAATGCGACCCTTTATTACAGTGAGCATTATTATAAGTGGCTATAAGAACATCTCATGTAACTCATGGTGTTAATGTACTCCATAACCTGTAACAGTGGTACATTAGTTACAGAAAACTTACAGAAATGGTAATACTCTATATTATAAGATATATCTTGTGTATATATATCACAAGAAGGATGCGAACCACAACAGAATGAAAGAAACGACTGTGTCAAAGCGGAACTCAAGCGAAAGTAAACAGTTTGACATTGCTCAAGGGACGAGAAATCTGTTCCTTTCAGTCTACTGTGAGGAATTCTGAACTGTCTCCAGTTTCAGAACGTTTCTTACACATGTTGCGGTGTATTTTATTTAATTTTAGTGCAAAGGCACCTTCCTCTCACTTATTTCAAGGGTATGCGTAAAGGTGATTTGCAGTTAAAATTTTAGAAAAGGGGTGAGCACCATAAATAGTGGACCGTAAAACTTGATAACAGAGAAAATATAATATGCTGGTTTCTTTTTCAGCCGCTTAAAAAATCGTTTTTGATTTTAAAAACGGTTTATGTATGACATAGGAAGGCTGAGCGCGAATAAAGGACAAAGCCAGTCACTAACTATAAAACGGTGACTATTTCCATGATAATTATTTCAGGAAATATTTGATTAGGTGGTAGAGAAAACTTAACTTTCATCAGAGCAAAGCTGTTTGTCATTTAATTTCAAATATTGAGATAATTTTACTAATAGTTCCGGTTTGTAAAGAAAAAAACTTTACAACAATGCAGATACTTTGTGACTTTTGTTTTGCAATGACTTATTACTGTTTTATGCCTTTTAAGTTGTGTGGAAACTCATGATGTCGACAGCCAAGAGAGACAAATAAAGAGAACAATGGTTCACTTAAAAGAGTTAAATGCCAAGGCCGTAGACCAAAGGTAAAAAGTAATCTGAATGTAATCTTTCCCATAACCTATAAATTACAAAAGTCTAGGTTATTTACATCATTATAGGGTAGTGCAAAAACAAGGTAACACAAGGTATATGGGTTAACAATCATACCGTTACCTTTTTTTGCACCACCCTATATGTTGTTTTTGTGTGGAAATTAAGTATTTAGTATAACGCGGCTCAGCGAAGTGACCTACTATTTTTTAAACCTAAATTTTATACGTAAGTTATGCATTGAGCTTCTGAAAGTCAAATTTAACATACAATACAGTTTGGAACAAAGCTATTTACATTTCTTAAACTATTAAAGAAGAATTATTGTTGAAAAAATAGGAATTAACTAACTTAAGGGTCTTAAGATAAAAATATAACATTGGCATAGAAGTCTTTTTAAATTATATTAGTAATTGACAGTTTTTATGTAACATAAAAATTTTGCTTAAGTATGCCTTAGTCAATGAGTGTATTGCTATGAGTTAATAATTTAACACTTTAACAGATCTGCATAACACAATCAACCTCTCAATAATAAGAAAACAAATCACTGTTTTAAAACACTTTGTTTGTATTAAATCCGCCAAAAGCCTGTTTAAGAACCAAAATATACCTTTCAAGAAACGTAAATGGCTAAATTGCTGTACATTCAAGACAATAATATAATGAAACTCATTTTTGTTTCTACTTGTATCGAAAACTAGGGCACAAACCCTAGTTTACCGATAGTTCTGAACCGAAACTATCATCATTTTTCAAACTTATCTTGAACCCATTTTCTTTATCACATTGAATAACATAACTCGAAGCCATTTTTATCCAGCGGTTTGATTCTGGGACATCAGTTAATCTAAAAGTGTCAAGTATTTGCCTGTAAGTGTTGATGAGAAAAAAGTCATTTTCGTCTGGTAAAGTAACCTCATAGCCATAACTTCGACTTACTAAACGAGGAAACCTTTGTTGCCCATTTGTTGCCCACTTAGTACCTTGCGTGTACTAAGTACAGTACCATATCATAAGCTAAGACGCTTAATGCGACTAATACGGTCGAAAATGCGGCAGGGTTCTCTTACATGTCTACTAAATAAAAAAATACTGTCAAAATTTCTTTTCAAAACCATCACACTATCAACACAGCTTTGCTGCTTCACAGACTATTCATCGTTTTCTAACCATGATTTGGTTTTGAGTGTCTAATTTAACTAAAATACGAACCATAATTAAATCCTTACAAAAATTCCAGCACCAGCTTTATAAGAATACTTTTTACACAACAACAACTTATGGACCACTGAGTAAGCAATACTTCCGTGAGAATCTAGTGAAACAAAATCACTCAGGTGACGAGGTATATTAATGAGCAATATAAAATGGTTCTTAACAAATTAATCCTCTTTACTTTTGAAATTTAAGCCTTCGTTACGATACTCTGTTACGCTGTTTACGAAGGAAATCAATATAACACTTAAACAAGATGTTGGGAATCAAGGAACGCAGTGAAACCTTTGTAATGCGCAGTGTAACCAGTCCTTGAACAAATAATTAAAATTTTACAGATTTTTAAGCTACAATTAATTATTATACGGTAATGATTCTGGTGCTAAATGAAGCAGAATCATATTTATTTCGTCTAATTCTTATTTGTTAGACGGAATGATTTGCAACTAGTTTCAAATTGTAATGGTTTAGATAAATGTTATCTAAGATGTTTATGCAATAAGAGTGTTTATGCTTGGCTCAATTTTGGGTAGTTTGACGGAATAAAGTATATTTGATGCAAGTTCATAAACTGTTTTAAAATAACCTCTAAGAAAAGTCAATTCCACGTCTCAAGGTTCTTCAACGTCTAACTCTAAGAACAAATACCGAACTTTACTATCTCTAAGTTTAGCTTTAAAACAAACGACAACTTTTCTGAAGCTTATTAAACAGAATATTCTATATATTTGTTTAGAAGATACAGTCATGAGAAATTACTTTAATTTATAAAAATAAATATATTGAAGTTTAATTAACGAATGATCATCTGAATGTTAATGGCTCATCGTTTCGTATATGTCGATCAGATAATTGATCTTTGTTGTAACTTCTTGTGAACCACTTGAAAAAAATCTTTGTACAAAAATCAAAATAACAAATTATTTGCTTGTTAAGTACTCTCCAGTTTAAAACTTTATGAAATAAGTCAAAATTTAATTTCAGATAGTTAAATTAATCTGAATTCAAACAATATTACCCTCACATGTGGAATCTGCTAAATTTTACAACCATCTAAACTATTCATTAGAATTTGTCCAATTTGATTATTCAATCAAGGGCGATATTAGTTGTAACTCAGTAAACATAATTCACTAACAACAAAAGGTTTGTCTCCAGAATTATACTCGAAAACAAAAGCTCCTGTCAGGTTACGCATAAATATCCATTGGTCTGACTTAGTTTATCAAAACCAAGAAGAACTCAATCAGGACATGCAATACAGCACAATATACGAGTATAACCGTCAAAGAGAAGTTTACACTGAAAGAAATTTTCTTTTAAACGCTATACCTTAAATATTCAAATTTTATTACATGAATAAATTTAAAACTTTGTGATCGACATGTTATAAATTTCAGGCAGTAATTTATGGTTTAAACAGTAAAACCTGAATAATAAATTATAACGCATGTGACGTTTGTAATCATTCACAACTAAAACATATTCCTTTAAGTTTCCTTTATGTTATACATTATTATGTTACACAGCTTATAAAATACATACTATTCAGTGTACTTGTCACTTGTATCTTTTAGTAAAAAAATGCATCGTATAAATGTGAAGTATTGCCTTTTTACTCACTAGGTGCTTGGCAGCTAAAGACGACTTACTGGTTTATTTTATATTTTGTTCTTTCTGGTCTGGTATTATAATCGAATTGCTATATTTCATTAAGAAAGTTGACTAGTTAATACAAATACTCGTTCTACATTAATGTCACCTTTTCATCAAAAAGGTTCAACGTTAAATTTGTCTTCGCTTAGTTTTCATTACATGGTTATATTTCTTTCTCGTGTCTTATACCGGGATTAAATACGGGTAGAAACCTAAATTCTGCTTAAAACTTATTTAACAAAGGAGGACTGAAATTAAATAAAAACAATATAGACTGTTTGTAAATAGTCAATTCCTTATTGCAAGCATAAATATGTAAATTTATCGATCTACAACTCGTAAAGTATTGGCGTTGGAAACTAGGACACAAAATCAACCTCGATAGTTTCCGATAGTTCTGGGCCGAAACTATCAGCATTAGTCAAACTTATCTTTGACCCCATTAGCATCATCATAATGGCGGAGATAGTGGTAAATTTTTACATCACAAATCAATAATGAGTCAAACTTTTCTTTTCATTAAAGATTTAGCTAATTATGTCAAATGCTTTAAGTTATCTTTTAGGAGATGCAAATCAAGCACATGTCAAAATTATTTGTATTGAAAATGTATGCTTTATATCATAAGAATTATCTTTTCTAAAAGGTTTTAGTCGATTTTATTCGAAATCGCTGAGATGTCCGTGTTTTTGCTAATGGTAAAAATGTGTCAGTGTTTATCACCGTTGATAATCTAAAACTGCCCCATACTCTTATGGCATCAAATATTTTTTAATATACAATAGGTACATATATTTATCTAGTTTTTCCCCTACCCCGTTGATTTTGTGTGTGGATTTGATAATATCTCCAAACAATTTGTTAAAATCTCATTACTAAAAAAAACACTGAGGATGAATGAAAACCTCTACCATACATCCAATTCGAGGAGCTTGGTGGACATGATATTGGTATAGAATTACTAAGCATGTTGTGTAACCTGTCTATAATGTTTGCCTCAATGTTTCTATAAATACCCATGTGTTTCTTAATTCATTATTAGGAAACGAATACTCACGTCTATCTACGTGTTTGTATAAGTATTTTAGTATTCAAAATCACAAAATAAAACCAAACACTTCATTAAAAAGTTTATATTTTTATTAACAAGCTTTGTTTTATTTAACTCAACTAGCGGATAATCTTAGAAGTAGAAATATTTATGTTCATATTGTTTGCTAATCGTACAGTTTTGAAAAAGGTTTTTGAATTTCAGTAGAAGTAAATATTGAGGGAAGGTGACAGGTGTGAATGTTGAATAAATCTTCCCTCTAGAAACCGGATTTACAGGGATTCCACGTATTTTGAGACGTTAAAGGAAATGTTGTAACGTATCTCAAAAAATTGGTCGGATGAAACATCTGCCTTATAATAAAGTAGCAACAATCAAATACAAAATTAAAACTTCCTTGGTTCTACTAAAATTGTTTATAAATGAAACATATGCTCACTATGGTCTAGGTTGAGTGGTAGAAAGGGCTTTGTAGTCCTAACTTCGTCACGTTAAACAAGACTAACTTTACCTTTATGCAGAATACTATATTAAACAATGATTAATGCATTACTCAAACGAGTATGTGTATGCTCGACTAGTTACTGAATACTTGTATTGAATCTAATAACTTTTATGAACTTTTAAGATAAAAACCTCTACACGACTTTAACTCTGTCTTCTTCTTAGATTTATTTAGAGTTTCTAAGGTAATATATTCAATTTGTTTTAAATTTTTATAATTAACAAAAGAGGTTTATCAGTTGCATTTGTTGTTCCAAAATATACTCTAAATAAACCCATACATTTCCGGATACAAAATATGTGAAAGAACCTTCTTTTGTGATTTATTCAGTTAGTAACACTGCCCAGAGAGCACCACGAATGTATTGTAACGTAGATATCAAGCCAAACAAATTCATTCAAGCACTACAAATTTAAAAGTTGAAAAAGGTTTTTCATAAGCAGCTCGTATTTGTCTCCTTCTTCCAATTCTTAAGTTTTTTTCTGAAAACAAAAAAAGGATTGTCAATTATTTTAACTATTACGAAAATCAGTGAATAAATGAGAGTCGAATAGCTTGCCCAAAGAAAAATTGCATAAACATTGAGATAGGCTACATTCCTAACCTTCAGAAAAGAAGAGCAACCTAGTGCTCTCTTCAGAACATATATTTCTACTTCGAACCTGTTATTTCATTTACATATCAAATAAAGTAATAGTTTCCAACAAAACAAAATCATTCTGTTAGTCTTGTAGTTTCCATAACCTTTGCCTGTTAGGAAAACATTAACATTGTCCTGCAAACATGTCGTTAACTTTCATCACAACTTGTCGCCGTGAAGTACAAGAGTAAGTAAGGTTACATTACAAAGTATGTAATGGAGTTATGAAAGCACATGCTGAGCACTTTAACCTAGTTACTGGCTACTTTATGCTTCTGTATTCACATGAGAATTAGCAATCTAGTGTCTTGTATGTCTAGAACCTTTTAATGTTAAGATTTTCTTTTATCAGCGTATGTTACATATAAGCTGTAGTATTACTCATATTACTAAACAATTTTGCCTTACTTACTTTTAATCTTTTTAGTCACACCATTTTTATTTTAATCGACACTAAACGATTAATATTTTATCATTATACTAGTAGTTAAAATTAGTAGCTTAGTAGTCAACTAAGTAGTTTAGATAAAGGGTAGCTTCCACATTGAAAAGCTCTCTGATGCCACCTATACTTCAAATCTAGCTTAAGTTAAGCACAACTTTTGAAAGTTAAATGTTACACATAAAACGTTTACACGCGTACCTGGATGTCTTTTAGTTTGTTGTTTTATCTACAGAAAATAAGATGAATGAATAATTCTTGTTGTTTTATTAGCTGCTAGAATGTACTTAAGTTAGTGTAGTAAATTTGAGAGTTGTAAAGAAGTGTACAAGTATTATTTTGAAGTGCTTCTCTGGCTGACGACTCTTTTCGCCAATGCTGTGTTTATTTTTAGATTTAGTCCTTACTGCACAAGTGAAGTTTTTCTTAAAGACAAGAAGTTTCATTAAAAAACGATATACAACAACAACAAATGTGATAAGTTTACTTACTGATGTAAATAAACAAATTGTTATTTCTTTCTTCATTGTAGTGAGTTTTAACAAATTTTCCTCGATTTAAGTTAGCGGACCCGTGGCTGGTAGGTAGAGTGCGCAGTTTAGGTTGTCTGGTCGCGTTTTTCAATTCCTGCGGTTCAACAATACTGAAGCTGAGTGATACAAAGGACTATGTAGACCAAACCTCTAATCGTTTAACGAGAAAACCCTAAACTTTACCTATGTTGCTGTGCTAGTTTAAAACTAACCTTGCTTTTACTGCAGAAAATCAAAGAACGTCACTCAGCTCATTGAATATAAGTGGCACAAATAAGATAAAAGAGGCACCCAGAGGAAGTACGAGCGAGTGGTCAATATTTTATCAAGCTCTTAGAACAGAAACAAAACTCTAACTTTCTTTACTCCGTAGTTTATTTTGATTGATTCTGAGAGTACTCCATCATTGGTAAACAGAATGCAAGTGAATATAATCAAGGCGTTAAATTCTTTATCAACAGCTGTACAATTTCACTTTATCATCTTTTATTTAAAATACTAAAAAAGCGAATTTTCAAATGAACAATTTCTTAGGCTTTCGCGGCCTTTATCATCTTTTATTTAAAATACTATCCTCAAACTGGCTGAGCAATTGAATTTTCAAATGAATGCAACTAGATTTAAAGTTTAAAATTGTGTTTTCTATTTTACGTTCTATTATATTATTATAAATACACATTCATAGCACTATTCAACCTCCACATCACTTCAACAAACTGCGCATACTATACGTGTATTTCAGTATTGCTGATAATCATGTCGTCAAGAGAGGAAAATGGGTAAATGTTGCATAGGAAAAACCGAGAATTTATCCGTTTAGCTTGAGGTAACAGCCACCAGATTCCAATTGGAGACAAATAATTTAATTGAATATAAAGGCCTAGTTGTAGTGGAATATACAAATATACAGAGGGTCCAGTAATAAGGGGATCCAATTTCACCAGGTGATTTCTTATAACAAAAGATTTCTTATACCACATAGGCTTATCTCGCTTAGTTTTCTGGCTGTCTGTCTATCTGTGTTTTTAACTAAATAATTTTTATCTCCAAGGTCAATTAAGTTACACACTGAAAACTTTGTACACTTCTTAGTGTAATTAAAACAAATATTTAAAAATGAATTGGATTAATTTTCACTTTCAGGTTAAAAAGGGCGGCCATATTAAATTGTCTACGCTTATTCTCAAACCCCTTAAACTTAACGGTAAATAAATAAGACTAGCAATACGTGGCGATAAGTAACAACGGAGTAATTAAAGTCTTTTCGAGCACAAACCTTTATTTACATATGTTTCTCAAATGTAAATAAAGGGGTATGTTCAGGAAAACTTTAATATCTCCTTACTATTTGTTGCAACACAAGACATTTGGCTAGCTCCTCTGTTTTACATTAGAGAAACATATGTAAATATAGGAGTCCGCTCAGAAAAACTTAAATTTCTCCGTTATTAATTCTTTCAGAGCAACACACTTAATAATATGGTAATACGTTAATCTGTTTTTAAAAACATTTTCCAGGTTATTCTTGTTTATTTACAATAAAATTTAAGCTTTTACAGTTAGTAAGCTTACAAAATTTAGTTTGGGTGCCACTTTTAAACTAGAAGTGAAAATTAGTCAAATTTATTTTTACTATGTTTTTGCAGGACATTTTTTGTTAAATATGACCAGACCAATCACCTGGTGAAGTTTTATCCCCCAATTATTGCACACACTGTATTATGTGCCTTAGGTAATCAAATACCTCTGGATGTTTAAAATGTATTCTTATACGAAGCCATATATTAAAAAAAAAAAACACTTAGAATCGGTAAAGACCATTTGTTTCAGTAACATGCTACATACACAACAACTCAGGAAATTTCCTGCCGAACTATAAGAATTTTTTATATAACACTAGCGGACCCGACAGACTTCGTCCTGTCCAAAAGATTTGTAATGTGGCAGTTTTTTGTTCCGTACATATGTTTTATGTCTGTAAAATAGGGATATCAGCTGGCAACGAATAGCAATAAAGCTCAGATTGACTACGTTTTAGTTAGAAAACGTTTGTATGGGAAAAAGAAAAGGGCCGTTTTAAGGGGTTTTCCGGTAATTATTCAAATTTTCTCGCCGTATGTAAAACCATCCTTGATCTCCAACGAACATTTAAAAAAAAGATTTGGCCAAATTGGTCCAGGCGTTGTTGAGTTATGCGCTTACCAACACATTTTGCGATTCTTTTTTATATTATAGATAGAACTAATCAGAGATACCGTAACAACGTGGCGACGTAATTACCTTCATAATGTTTGTACCATTTACTGAACATCAACATTAGTTAGATTACATTGTTGATAGAGTAAGCCGTAACAGATGCGCTATAATTATGCAATATTATCTCTGTTAAGGGTGTGCTGGATACCTTAATGTCTGGATGGATACTAAAGATAATAGTTGTAGAGTATTTTGTGCGTATTATTATTGATAGCTAACGTTATTTACGATGTTTTTAGTACTTAGTTATAATTTATTTGCACTTTTGTAAAAATTCCGAGGTAAAAATGATGCAAAAGGTGTGAGTCTCGAAAATCCGTGGAAGATAAAACTGTTACGCCTGGAGAGTGTATTCAAGGGTTGGAATATATTTCTCAACCTGCTGTCACACACTTTAACTGAGACGAATGGTCCAGTAAACATTCTTCCAACTTGATGCACGATTCATGTGCCAAAGTTTATTGCGTTATACTTTTTCAAAGTGTTTAGACATAAGTCCGAAAAGAAAAAAGTATTCTATAAAACAAGTAGATTATATAAATTTATGAGACATCTGCAAATATTACAATAAAGTTAATTTATTAGGCTGAGGCCTTTCAAACACCAAGTGTTCATCTTCAGAGGCACATCAAAACTGAAGGAAAATATATACAATTCAAATTAGTGAAAACAAATGTATATGTTACAATAATAATTGTGAACATGTTTTAAACCTAAGAAAACTTTGACTTTAACAGAAGAAAAATAATAATACTGTATGCTACATAAAGTCCAGGTTAAACAAATTTGAGGAACGGAGAATTTTGAAGTAAACTGGGTTCATTATTTATTAATAGATCTTCATTTTTGTGCATGTGTATGGATTCTGTCGCGTCTAAAATTGAGAATTTTGTACTTCTTGGATTAAGTTTATCTGGTTAAAATAATGTCCATTTTCTAAGCAGTGCTTCGCAATTGTCGACTTTTCTTCTTGGTTGTTTCTAAAATGATAAGTGTGCTCTTTCATTCTAGTTTTGATTTTTCTTTTCGTTTGGCCTATGTATTTTTTATTGCAGCAAGCACATAGTATTTCGTAAATCCCTGATTTGTCTTCATTTATTACTTTGTCTTTGGGATTACCGAGCAATAATTTTAATTTGTTTTAGTTTTAAATGAAATATTAATGTTTGTGTATTTGTCAAAGGTGTTTTGATGGATTTATAATAGAAGTCATAAGTAAAATTTCTCCACTGGGTGTTTTGGGTAGAAAACTTTAAATTTTACATTATTGAAAGTAATAATAAATATATTTATTTAAAATTTTTGAATTAATGTTGTTCTAGATTGCTTTTCCAATGTTGTCTTCTTTTTTATCATGGAGTCTATTAAATTTGGAGTGTACCCGTTAAACTGTGCTATTTTCTTAATTTTGTTAATTTCTTTCAAAGTAGATTATAGTAAAATTTTGAATTCAGTTAATAAGTTTGTGATCAGTAGGTTTATTTGGATGGTTAGCAACGTTTTCAAAAAGGAATGCAAATAGTAAAAATTATAAAGTTTTTTATTAAGTTATGTTGTTATTTATACAACATACAGTGTGGTTGAAAATGTACACATATATTTGTTTCTATTTGCAGTGACCCTTATTTAATATCGAACTTGAAAATCATCTGTTTGGAATTCCACCTGGAGTTTATTTCAACAGCGAATCGACTTGACTTTGCTGCTACTGTTCAGAAGTTAGGTAGAGGCACATCCAAACCAGCTTGCTAATTAGTTGAAACGTTCACAGCCGTATAGCCGAATATCATTAACAAATACGTATTCTCACTGCTACTCGTTGTAACTAGCGTACAACAATTCATATTTATGTGTGTGCGTGTTTCATAAAATGCTTTCTTTAAGAATAAATCGTTCAACAAAGGGTTTCTAAGATCTAACAGACTTAAATAGCGAGCTATTTACAAGAAAGGCCAATTTACTTAAGCCATTTATTCATCACTATCGATGTCCCAACGAAACGAATGTGTTGCATGAGAACAGACAAAGCTCAGGCTGAGCAAAGCGGTGCAGTATCATCATCAATATACAGACCGGAAGTGACCCAGATTTGGCGCCAAATTACCAGTTTGCGCGGGAACCGTAAATCTCCTTGACAGCTCTCCCTCTCTTTCTTTTCACTCGCTTAGGCGCCCATTTTCTTTGTTTTTATCTTAAAGTTAGTGTTATAAATGCTTTAAAATACCATTTAATACTACAAAAGCTATTTGTTAGTAATTTTGTTTAGAGATAGTTGTATCGGACGAGTGATGGTTAAACACTTTCCCCGACTTTAAGATCGATACTTTCATGAATAGATTTGACAAGTACCTACAGGTTCAGTACACCACGAATGAAATTATAGTCTAAGAAATTCATACAGTTTTACCCTTACACTCTGTATCATACCACAGGGCTCCTCAACATGTAGTGATTACTCTCAATCTTTCAGCCTCGGAGTTTTTCGGCATTTGATTGCAAGTTGTCGGGGTTTCTCTTAGTCTTCAACCTTTACGTTGAGTCATGTTACTAATCTAATGATCGGTATCCTGTCTAGGTGTTTTACAATATAATAAAAGTGATCAAACTTTTCCCTCAGGCTTTGGTTTCAGAGTTTCTCCACATATGGTAAATAAATATTCTTGTTCCTTAAATTCGCCGCTTAGACTCCTATTATATAATTCTAAAGCTTCATTTGTCCTTTTTTATTGAATACTTTTTAATATATGCTTTTGATATTTGTTTTAAACGATTGGCCGTAAGTGTATTTAAATAGTTTGAAAAGGTTCGTGCAGCAACAATCATCCAGATGAAATGCAGTTCACATAAAGTAGTTGAGTGGTTATTAATGGATTTAGCACTAAACCCTCGTGACAAAGCGTAAAGTAGAGCTGATGACATCAGGGCGAGATAAGTACTTTGACCCAGTTAGTATCTTCACACTTTATATGCGTATAGTTTATACAGTGCAAACTTTTCACCCCATAACATATGGGTTACTGAAATTATGATAGTACAATTTTGGCTTATTTTAATTTCTTAATGTACAACAAAATGTGCGCAGACGTAATTGAAATTAAATAACCCTTTTGCTCTGATGAAACGGACAACAAATAAATAAAAATATTTTGTCAAGGTTAAGAGACCATGGAAAGGGGTGAGGAAGACGATGAACACAGGGGGAGTCTGAAGATTTATCGTGTAGAAAGTGTAACTACAAGCTACAACTTTCCTTTATTTCTTCATTTTCCCATATTAAGATTTTACTAAAACTACTTTCATACTTTCCCAAGCTCATAGCTCTACCAATCCATCTCCGATATCAGAAACCAGCACCCGCTCGTCTGGACAACTTCCTTTCTCATGGTGTAACAGTAGCCATTTTTTAGACCTTCTCAGAACAATCATTCTAAACCACAATTAATGAACACAATTAATAGTCGAATTCACCAAGAATAATCTGCGAAACGTGCAGTCCACGTGGAATATCGGCTATTGTTTGCGCACCATTTAAAATCTAAACTCTTCATATTGTCACGCCTACTTAGACCTGATTGGTGGAAGTGGTCAGAGGTGTCCAGCGGACGTTTTTCACCCGGAGGGAGCAGACATGAATTATCCCCAAGTCTTCAAGCTGTCAACTCTGATGCCTCCGTGGTGTGTTCACCCTGTGTTGTCAAGTGCGCGAGTGCCAAAATTCAAAATGTATTGATTAGATTTTCCCTAGTCTAAGTAAGTGCAAAAATTATTTGCATAACAAAATGTAAACTTGGTCATTCTGCTTAATTTCTTAGATCTAAGAAAAATAAGATAAAATCAACGCCAGATTGAATGGTCTGATTGAACCAGACAAACCCAGAAGTGTTGGGAAATCAAAACTCCTAAGACACAGAAATCACCAAGGCTACCTAAGACTGAAGAGGTGTTAAGAAAGAAGTACCTTGGCGAAGGGGATTTTAAAATGCCCAAGTGCAAAACCCCTTCATAAATAACCTCAAGCAAATTGCCTTCATCGCCTGCACTAGCATTCCTCAGTTCTTTATCAGTAATCACGGGAGGATGGCCGTGTCACCCTGAAGCTGCAGTGTTCAAGAAAGAATTCAAAAAGAGAAGAGAGGGGCTGGCCAAAAACCATTTTGCCTTTACAACAAAGAAGTTTTTGACAGTCAGTTGCCTGCCGACATGCTAATTCAATTCCGCTGGACAACTCTCACCACTTCCGCCAATCAGGTCCAAGTAGGCGTGACGATGTGAAGAGTTCAGACTTTAATAAATTGGTGCGCAAACAATAGCCGATAGTCCACGTGGACTGCACATGTCGCAGATTCTTCTTGCTAAGTTAAGTAAAGTTCACTTAAGCAAAGATCTTTCATTTTTTTATTTACTGCCAACGTTAAGTTTAATGCACTGAAACCCCCTGTTGTGTATATATTTTTTTCAATTTTATATACAATATTGATTTTCATAACCCTTTTGGAATTTGTAATTTTGTTTCAAATCCCGGACACCTAATATAAGTAGTACAAACTTAAAAAGGCAAAGTAAGTCTTATCTTAGGAGGTGAAGTAACCACTACTTAAACCATCTCACAAATATAACCTTTCACGAATAAACAAAAATTATTACATGTTAACAACAAGATAGCAATTCAGAATATGTGTGAGTTAGTAAAGTATTTCAACAAAAATACTTCAAATCAATGTGCTTTAATACGAAGTCTCTACCACTCAACCTCGACCTTTACCTAGCGTCACCGTCAATTCACTTGACAAACTGTTACTGGTGACTGCGGGGATCGAACCCACGCTACCGGAGTGATGAGCTCTGGAGACGCGCGCGATACCTACCCACCAAGGATCTGATAATTATTGCGTAGCGTTATCATAATTTTAAACTTCATAAGGGTGAAATCTACTATGAAGAACTGGTTCGTAATGTGCTGAGTAAACCAGTCGTACAGGCTATAAAACGAACGTTTTAATTGTACGAGTTAATTTTATAATTAATTATTCCACTACTTAAACTATCTCACAAATATAACTTTACACGAAGAAAAAATATTATTATTTGTTAACAACAAGATGGCAATTCAGAATCTGTGTGAGTAAGTAAAGTATTTCAACAATAAAAAATACTTCCAATCAATGTTCTTTGTTATTAAATCTGGAGGTCGAAAGAATTCTCGGCTGAGAAGGCAGCACTGAACTGTTCAACATGAAATGTATTGTGTTCTTCCTAGCGCAATCCCACGCTTTGGTCTTGAAAACATTGGCATCACAAGCGTTTCTTCCAATCTAGCAGTTTATTTCTATCGTTATTTTTCGAGAACGGCATTTTCATAACCTTTATACACACTAAAACAATTAGTGTTTATATTTTTCAGAGTAATAATAGTGACAAGAGTCTAATAGTAATGAGTCTAATGGTATGGTAAAAGCAATCCACAACGCATTTTCAATAAAAATAAATCTTTGTTTATTGCATTAGTATTGATCAAAACTACAAAAATGAACGATACTCAATTGATTGTTCGATTTTGTTGATACGACAGAAAATCTTTGTTATCACAGTATTATTTACTGGAGAAAAAGAAACCGCATTTCCAGTTGGGTTTCTCGTATCGGAAACTAATCAAGGCCGTTTCCACCTCATGTATCATTGATAACCTTACTGATAACATCCCTTGACCTCCATTCAAGTAGCCAACTTACACGCTTCTTCCTTTCTTACCTGAGGATTTCAAGGTACGATAATATAAATTTGTGACTAAACAAGTTGTACAATATTATTCAATAAAATAAGTGGTATTTTTTGCTATACTTTTACATAAACTGTTTAGTATGTTGTAAAGTGTGAAGTATTTGAGTTAATTACAAAAACGTATAGTCTGACATGGAAAACAAATTGAATTAATAAGTTACAGATTTCAATAATAATTGATAGTTTGGGTTTGAAACTCTACGGCTGTTCATAGTAAAGGGTATCTGTGAGGTAGTAGGAGTTAAAATTGCAATATCCCAGACTGGGTTTGACCTATACCTCATACCAGAAATGCTTCAAATAAAACGAATGGTGACAACATCAATATATAATATAATACATAACCGACACGTAGCCACGAGCGCTACTGTAGGTCTTAGCGAGTTCAATAAAACAAAAAGGATTTCATTGATCTATTTTCAATTAGACAAAATTATTTTAAACACTATTGAAATGAAATGAAACGTGGCTTTATTAGGCGAAGTTAGGAGTAACAGGTCTTACACTAAACCTACTAGACCTATTAGTCATTTTAGCAGTTAATTTCTTTTTATTTGCCTTATTGATTGACTCTATGGTTTTGTATAGTGGACAAACAACAGCTGTTAATAGTTGTATTTGTTTTGTAGTAAGAAAGTTGTTTACTTTTTGTAACCTAGGCTAGTAAATGTATTTTGCTAGTTTAAAATTTGTTTCTACCGAGTACTTTGAATGTCAAAGTGAAGAAATTCCGAGTAAATAATTAAACCGAAATAACTTTAAAAGGTAGGTACTAGAGCAACCAGAATTTGTTTGATCGATTGAAAAAGTAAACTTCTAATATACAGGGTGAGTTCTGTATACAAAAATAGTTAATTAATATTGAAAACTTTCCATAAAACTGCATAGTAGTTTTGCAGCAAGTGCAAGCTAACACACTACGAAGTGTGTACCAATATCGTGTGGACCGGGCTTGAATCAATACACGATGGACTGCGCAGTTAACCAACCACCAAGGCACGCAAAGCGTACATTGTTACCTGGCTGGGCTAAGTGGTAATGGGCTGTGAGTTCAGAATAATATACGTATTACGTGGCAAGTAATCAGGGCACTCCATATGTAAATTACTTTTATATGTAAATTGATTTTATAAGAGTAAGAGGAAAGATAATGTCGGGAATCGCATGTTTAACCAAAACAACTTTCTTTTAATAGTCATTACCTAATTTGTGTTCAAAATGTACTTTTGTGTAGTGTACCATTTAACCAAGTTAATAAAACGTAGTATATTTGTATATGAAGAACAAAATTAAAGACAACGAAGTGAAAAATATTGGTATGCCATTTTGTTCGATTTCAAACAAGATACTTTTAATGGAGCTTAGGACGTTTTTTCAAATATTGGTGACATTTCGTGTATAAAGGTGGTTAAGGATACAACATTTGTATACAGGTCATTTGAAAACAAATCATTACAAATCAGTTTAATAACCATTGGAAAACAAGACCAAAAGCCAGCAAACCTATGTTTTGGAATATATTAAAATGAGAGAAACTCGAAGGACCAGAGAGAGGGGATGAGAAATTAAATAGAAAGATATAGAGGATAAATTAAATGAGTATGATGAAGAAAGAGAATGAGAAATGTTTATATTATAAAGATTGAGGTAGAGAGAGAAGGAACACAACACACTTTTAACAAGGTTTTGAAGATCAATGTCTATTATTAATTTGTTATAAGTTAACATATGTTATAAACAATGACTTGATATTTCCTTCAAACACAGATTGTGGGATTATACAACAAACAACAAAAACGTATCTAATTTTGGATGGCAATAATATTTTCAACATAACATTTTGAGCGTTCGCTTATCTTGTAATGCTCAATGGACGCAATAGACCTTTGAAAGTTAATGGTAGGCCTAAACTCCCAGTTGTTCAAAACGTGCAAAAATCATTCCTTCGCAGTCCTAAAAAATCTGTTCGGAATGCAGCACGGTGTTAGATTTGTCAAAATCTAGTTTTTTTTCAAATCTAAAAATTGAAAAGAACCTATTAAAACTAAACACTAAACTATACAAATTAGGATATAAAGTAAACTTGTTAGATTAAAAACAGTTTATAGCAGAAGTAATCCGTTTCCAGGGAGATCAGTTAAAATGGACTTTTATTTCTAAAAGTTGGTAAATGTACTTTATTACAACGACTACATAAAATGACATTTTGAATACTTGGATGAAAATTGTCGTCTTTACTGCAAGGGTGGAATGTTTACCGACTTGAGGATTACTTCGCCTCGGGAAATCCTTTCAAGCGACATTTTCACAGTTTCCGCTTGAAAACTCAGTTTAAATATGAACTTTACAGAAATAGCCAAACTTAATGTTGTTCAATATTCCCGGGTAGTGAAATATCATATGTTTATAAGTTCGTTTTTGTTATGTGAACTGTAAAATATGTTAATTTATTTCGGTGTTTCTTCGTATTGTGTTTCTTCATGTGTGTCTTCATTTTCATCTTTAATAACGAAGCCAACAGGCGTATTTTCTACAAAACTGCACGTTTGACTATGATGTCTTCACATCGAAACGTCCCGGGGATGTAACAACCCTCAACACAACGTTTTTGGATATTGACGGTGGTAAATAAAATCTTAAGTCAAGTACGAGTATTTACTAATAAAACAATGATATTGCTTGTAAACTACAGCGTAGTAAAATACAGTTGAAAATACTACTTGAACCATTGTAAACGCACAAGAGGCTTATTATCTTTTACTCTATAGTCACGTTCTGGTACATATAAGATACAGAAAAGGTGCTGATATAATTTATGGCAAATTTTGGTTTTTAGAAAATCGTTTGGAATGTACGTATTTGCAGCTTTATTATTATTAAAATATAATTTAACACTTGCAATTAGGTATAAAGAAAACGTAATCATACATTAGGTAAGTTCAATTCATCTAAGAGTCATCACTAAGATCTAAGGCTTGGTTTTACACCGCGTCGCAGTTGAAATACAATTACTGCTACGTTTCGACCTCGCTGTGGAGAGGTTGATTTACAAGCTACTGAGGGTCCACAGCGAGGTCGAAACGTCAGTATTGTATTTCAAGTATCTAGACGCGAAGTTGTCTAAGCTGTGAAGTTTGACAAATTTGCAAACCACCAACGCTGCCAAAGTGCATGGTGTCTAAAAGAAACCTGTACAACTTTGAAAACAAATAAAATATATTTGGGTGCACATATAAAACTTTTGAGATTACTCGAAGGTAGAGGAACTCAAAAAGCTTTTGTGCATAATCATGTATCAGCTGATCCGTTTTTGTCACTCGAAGTTTTAAGTTCAAAAAATTACACCTAGCATAAACGTGCAAGAGAAAGCTCAATGTGTTGAATGGTACATTAAAACAAATAGAGAGACAGGTATTATAAAAAACAGATATTAAAGTGTAAATGCGATTTAGGACACGCTATAGTCGACACACTCCATAAAGGAACTCCATACAAACCTGGTACAATAAGTTCATGCTCAATGGACGCAATAAACCTTGAAAGTTAATTGTAGGCCTAAGCTCCCAGTTGATGTTGTTCAAAACGTGCAAAAATCATTCCTTCGCAGTCCTAAAAAATCTGTTCAAAACAAAAATCTAGTTTTTCAAAATCCGTTCTTCGTAACAAAACATATGGACTTCAGAATTCAATATGTTGAAACTCAACGGCCTAACATAAATAATGTAAGCGTTTTAGATTAACATGTTGTTCAAAACGTGCAAAAAATCATTCGAAGTCTAAAAATCTGTTTGTGAATGCAGCACGTGTGAAATGAGTGTATGGAGTCGAAATATGGTTAAAGTAAAAACAATTGTATGGATTACGCCAATGAAAGAAGTTTTAAAATAGACAGGTATTACCACAACGTACAGTATTAACAAAAACATATATTGGACGAGAAGTTTTTAGAAATGTTTAAAAAGAAAAATGACTGAACGGAGAGGAATAGCATTGACAGTTCGGACTGAGAAAAAAAGCTCATTGGGGAGACGTCTAGGAAAAGATACATAAAAAATAAAAGATCATGTTTCATATGGTAAATCAATTCAAACCTGATGTTTAACGAGTGTTAAGTTCGTGTATATAAAAAGAATTCTGTTATTTGTAATAATTTTCTGTAGACATATTTATAATTGGAAGGAAAAATTTGTATAACAGCTAGGGTAATATACGTTATATATAATTATAATGTTTAATAACAAATAAATTCATCGAATCAGTTTAGGTGTGACTGTGCAGTGTAATAGAAGAGGCAACTACTGTACTAAAAGTGCTAGTATAGTAATCTGTTATTTTGATGAATTGTAGTATCACTACTGAGGTTGATACGGTTCATTTTACAACCGTTTGACATTGATTACAGTACCCTTGAGTAGCAACGTCTTTTGTATCCCCTTATAATTAATTTGTCATTTAAAGTCCATTATTACTAAAATAATGAAGGCTTTTAGAACTATTCTTTATTTTACTTCCAAATATTTAGATAGTAAAACAAGTTTTATTAGAACGTATTTTCACGAGGATACAACTAAATAGTCTTAGGGCTAAACTCAAGTTACGACTGTTATTGTTATAAGTAAGGCGAAATCAGACAAAAAACGTCGGCTGAACGGAGGCGGGTGAAAGACAGAAATCATCTTCAACAAAGAGCATTGTGTTTGTTCCTCCTTATACTCCCCGAGTCGGAAAACATTACAGGACTTCACTGAACCGTTCTTGTACTGTATTGTCGTCCATTGTGTATCCAGCATCCAGCTGACTCTGTATTTTACTTCTTCTGCCAAAATATTGTATACAATTACATGAAATAAGTTCTGATTCAGTTAAGCTAGTCCTCTCTTGAGTTATACTCATTGTATGGGTGACTTAAAGGTAGCTCGACATGCATTATTACTTCTTTGTCATCATATTTTATTTTCAATGAAGCTTTGCAAAACGATTTTCAAAAACGAAGTTTTAGGTCATATACAGTCAGTTATTTCTAGCCACTCAGTTCTTTTAGTGTGTTCAACACAGTGTATACGGGATTTTAGTGAATATCTTTTGCTAGTTTCACCTTGGATCAAATGCGTTTCAACGAGAGTTCAGGAACACATCAGGCTTACAAAACACGAAGAGGTTAAAAAGGCTATAGCAGAACATAGTTACAACACAAAATATGCAGTCGAATTTGACAAAGCCAAAACAAAGGCAAAACTTTACATTATTACCCAAGAGTCAACCAAGAAACAATTTAAATATTAAAACATTATAATAACCCCAACAACATTAAAGCTGCCAACCACTCCTGAAGAAGTCTTTTCAAAGGGTCGCAGCCAATGAGAACGTCGACAGCTGGCACGGTTCAGCCTGCATAGGATAGCAGACAGCAATGTTTCAGACGGTTGGCAGCAATGAAATTATAACGATGTTTTCACTAGGACCAATAGGATAGCAGACATTCGGTGCAAGTAGTTCTCTGAAGATAGTTTCAGCCATTCAGTGACTGAATATGGCACTCCACAACGAGAGCAAAATATTTTCAATGAAATTATAACGATGTTTTCACTAGGATCATCACTAGGATAGCATGTCGGTGCTGAAGATAGTATCGTATTCGGTGACTGAAGATAGTATCCGGTGATTGAAGATAGTATTCGGTGACTGAAGACTGAAGTACTGAAGATAGTACCATTCGGTGACTGAAGATAGTACCATTCGGTGACCAGACGGTGATTGAAGAAGTTAGTACCATTGACTGGTGTACCATTCTGACTTAAGATAGTATCGTTCGGTGATTGAAGTACTGAAGATATAGTACCAGTACCATTGACTTAGCCATTCGGTGACTAGAAGATAGATGAAGATAGTAGTAACTGAAGATAGTAGCCACAGCGATATCAAAATATATCAAGCTAATTATCATTTTGTGTTGACTTGGTGTAAACCGGAAGAACTTGATTATAAATACGCCGGTCAGAATAATCGCGGGTTTAACTTCGAAATATAGCTGCAGAGAAGAATAAGCAATTAGAATTCTTGACAGTACCAGCTATTTACGTATTAGAAGTTGTGAAGTTTGCATTAAATCAACAATACTTAAGGATCGACAACGTTTTTACGTGTTTATTTTTATAACTTTTTTTATTTTTATTTTGTTTTATTTTATTTTTTTTCACTTATTATTTATTTATTTTATTTGAATATTGTTCTTCTTTACGTTTACTTTTGGCATGTTGAAAATAGTTTTTTTTCTGGTATTATGTAAGTACTTTTCACCTATCAGATGTTTTTTATTTATTCTATAGGTTCAAAAATATTTATAATATAGGTTAAGCTAAAATCTAGCATTAGAAAAAAAATTATTGTATGTAAAATTTTCCCAAAGTATTTTCTGACACAATTCAATAAAGTGGATATTATACTTAAACCAAAAATGAAAACACAACAAGCATCATATGTTCCCGTAAAACACATATGTTCTCAGGAAACCATAGCTCTCACTAATGTACGTTATTGCCATTACGGTTCCAACCAAGGGCAGAGTTTAAATAATAAATGCAATTTTATTAAGGATATTGCCATGAAACTCCACCTAGCATGTGTCAAAAGAAAACCTTCACAGACCCAAAGATGCCATCGATAAGGACTGTAGCTGAACAATACTAAAAAGTTAAGGTCACTACATAGGTTTGAATCAAGCAATCCATTGCCAATCAGGGTCACTGGTGGCTGTCAGCTGAGTCAAAAGCCATCAGGACAGTGCTGCGCTCTAGTGGGGAATGACAAAAGCACACAGTCCGAAGCTATGACGTCATATAAACCACGCTGTATTACCGGATCTACTCATAAAGGGCTGTTATAACTTGTCTGGTATCGAGTGTTCCGAGGGAAAAGCCATGCCGGGTTTTTATGTTGTTGTAATCATTCTTTGCACCACAACATTTTTATAATGAAACCTAGAGTGAATTTTTAAGTGCTGCGCTATAAACTTTGACCTAAAAGTTGCATGAGAGCTAGTTAGGAGAAATACTTAAAACTAAGAGACAAATTTGTGGTGCAAATTATAAAACTGTTATGTTTGTATGATTATGTAAGAGATATTGCCTGTGTATACTAAATGACGTCAATGGTGGTAGGTCGTGAAGGGGTCTTGACTTAAATCCTGAGCAAATGTTTACAAAGGATGTTCTTAAGCAAACCAAAATCTATAGACATACTGTTTTTCTACGTAAATAGGATACAACTAGGCATAAAACAAACTTGTATAGACCTTGAATTGTACACAATTTAACTTTGAGCTTGTTATTGAATTAAAGACTGGGTCATTGGTTAAGGTGCCAGAAAAAAAGACTTTGAGGCAGAAAGGGGCTATTTTATCAACACCCCTTTAAAACTAGAATAGTTAAAACAAATATTTTTTAGTCGATATTTTCAGCTTAAAAGAGACTTCAATGGTATATGCCTCGTTCGGTTTTCCGTAAATAAGGGAGTTAACCAGTGAGTCAGGAAAAGTTCTTTCATAAAATATAAATCGAAGATTATTTTATGTTTGTCGAATCTCTTCTTAGAACGAATTGACGACAATGGCTATAAAAGTTCCTTATTTTCAAACACGCTTCTCAATTTTTATTACACTGATTATTTTGTAACGAAAAATGAATAAATTTATAAATTAATTAAACCAATATTTAAAATGTGTTTGATTTATAAATGTATTCTTTTACCATAGCAATGTTAGAGCTCATCCTTCAAGACTTTGTAATAGTTTTGTTAAAGAAAATTTACAGCTAGTTTGTTACCTAACTAGTCCAGTTGAAACCCGACTTCTTTATTTTGATAAAGTATTTGGATCTAAATATTCTTATTAGGTATGAATTTTGTATTTATTCATCAATATTGTTTTCAAAGTAACAAAAGAATGCTCAAAAGAATGCAAAAGAAATTGATACTTGTAGGCATTCAATCATCGATAATTTTTATTTATAGCTCTAATTTATTACTAAAGAAATTTGAACACAACAATTTTGGACTCTACTCTGGAAATTTGAACTCGGGTCTCTCGCTTGCCGGGCGATTATGCTGACCACTTCACCATCTGGCCCAACTATTCATGCCATCAAATTTAGAGAAATACGAGTACTTGTAAATCTGAATGTTTATCCAAAGCATGTCACTGTCAAATGGCGGCTTAAAATCAACACGCTGAAAATATTACAATCATAATTTAAATACTATGTCAAATGACGTTATATTATCTTAATTTGTATAAACACTAAATAGCTAATTTATTACTAAAAAATTTGAAACAAAATGTTTGGACCAAACTGGGACTTGAGCCGGGGTATCTCACTTGCCGGGCGATTATGCTGACCACTACACATTTCGGTCCAAACATTTTTGTCTTCAAATTTCTTTACTAATAAATGTAATTTATAGCTGTAATTTGGTAAGGAATATATTAAATACATCCACATAAAGTTACGAGTCTTGAAAATCCGATAGAATAGAGTAAAGCTCTTACCTCTTATATAGCGCTGGAGAGTGTATTCAGAGGTTGGAAATATATTCCTCAACCTGTCACACCACAACCGAGACGAATGGACCAGTGAACACTCTTCTAACTTTATGCGCATTTCCTGGATATCAAATAATTTACTTTTACTTCTCTTTACATTTGTTATATTAAATCAAACCACCTCAATTTTCGAAGCATGTAAGCATTGTATGTGTTGGCAAGAATTCGTATTTATAAAACAAATGCTTAAGTAGCTGAAAATGTCAAGGGTAAGTCTAACTTTTAACACCGTTTATAATTAAGCACTACAAACGATCATTTAGGCCAGCTTTTGTTTTTAATGAAAAAGCAAAAAGCTACTAAGGGCACTGAACTGAAATAATTAAACAAAAGTTTAAAAAACCATAACTTGTTATGATTACAAAAAAGCGTTTCTAAATTTAAGTACCTTTTCGTCGATACAAACCTGTAACTTTAAATTTCCAAATACTGTAGGTAGTTTATAGTGCGTTGAATCTTCACCTACCTGTTTGTTGTCATTACCGTTCAGAAGTACTAACAAGAGTGTTTTTAAAATAGATTCACAGTCTTGTACGAGTATTTGTTTACTTAAACATAGTTTGAAAATGTTTATTATGTCACCACGCTCGCCCACGCTCTATCTGGTCACCTCTTCAAATTTTGTTTTAACACTTTAGATCTTTGCTCGTTCGTAATAGATAGACATTAGTAACTTGGTTTTGCTTGTTTTTAGGAGGAACGGTTCAGTAAGAAACTAACAGGTGAGTGGGGAAAAGCTTATAAAACCTATTGCATATATACTCTTAGATCTAAGACACTGTATTTTCTTTTATTTATCAACATAAATAGCTCTGATTAATAATACTGGTTTTAAAAGTCTATTTCTAACTTGAAGCATTTGAAACTAATTAATATCGAGTTTTATAGCTATTGAACAATATAGTAAAATTAATAAAGCACTTGGAAACCAATTTTTATGTTTTGTTTTAATGTATAGTAGATTGAGATCTAAAGTACCGTATTTTTTATATACCTGCATAATTTCTCAAACAATGGTTGATTTGAAAATTGGCAACAAATCGTGTTTCAGGACTCAATAAAATTCTATTTACGACTTAAACATTAAAAATGAAGCGTTTGACAGAGACGCCGTTTTATAAATTGCAAACCTGTATTTTGTGACTTTTTCGACCGCTTTGCGGAACCTGAAGGTATTCACTGGCGTGCAAGTTAAACATACTGGCGTGCCCCAATTTAAACATACGGTCCCGTTGACTAAAACGATATTGATGTAAGTAATTAGTTAATTATATGGAGAGTAATTGGCCTAAGTACTTCTAGTTTAGCTCTCATTAACGAGATTATCGCCGTAATTATCTAACTTACTGAGTGCAGTGATAAATAAACGTTCTATATTCACCAAACCCTTTCATATTTCATTATTGTGCAACTTTAACCAATGATAAATTTGCAAACTACTTACTTACATTGTGATTAAATTTTAAGTAGTGTGTTTGAAAGTAGTGGTTTAATATAATTGAACTAATAATGAAACTGTCTATGTTTGTTTTTGTAATACTAATGTACGTTTTATGTAGTATTGGCTATTTATCAAACAAACTGAAATGAACAAATGGTAGTATGTACGGTACCTTAAGACCCAGTATGAAGTAACTATGTTCATACAAAACATGACTCAAGGCAAGCGAAGGAAAACTGATCTCCACTCATCAGTAACCGACTTTCGAATAGTGTTTTGGTATCTAAACGTGTAGTATTAGAAAGTAGCAACGTTGACCTGTTTTAGATTAGTTATTGAATTCATAAACCGTGCTTATAAAGATTGTTAATATGTTGGTTGTATCACCTGTTTAATTTCTTTATCAATAACTTACCATTCACAAAAGTAAAAACTAGCCGTTAAGATGTATCTTATTACACATACACGTTAAAATCTTAACAAAATCAAATAAAGCTAACATTTACAAAGTATATTATAACCTCAACAGTGGTTACTAAACAACCACTGCTGAGCTGAGCACGGACTTCACACCAAATCAGCTCTGGTTTGATTTCCGGGTGCAATGATAACTTTTCACGATGGCCACTCCCCGTGGTCCGGTGTTGGTCCATTCCATCGTTCGTTCGGCTCTTAATTAATGACCAATCAGGGGAACAGTCGGTCTTAGTTTTAAAAGACTACATCTCACCATCCATAAAAACACTCATCATACTCACCTTCGTTCAATATTAACCTTAAAATACCCAAGAGTGGTTGGTGCCACAACACAAAAGTATCAATCCCTAGTTTGTTTAACTCTAAGCCGATCTTTGTATCAAACAAAGTATACTCAATTTATTAAAGTTTCCATCATTGTGTAAATCTCTTCGATTTGATAACATAAATTAAAAACAACGTCAAAAGTATTTGTTATTAAGTTGCATTATATTACAGCTCACTTAATAAACAAATTACAAACATTACAATTAACTACAAATACTCACTACTTCATACGCTTGATAAAAAGAAACTATTTAAAAAGGTCCATAAATTACGTTGCAGAAGACCAAAGAACCTGGAAAATCCCTTGCTTAAGGAACCTTTTCACACGATAAATCCCAAGTTTCCGCCCAGTTCCGACTCACCCTTGCTCCCCCGTCAACCCCTTCCCCTACCCCTTCCTTGTCCTTTCCCCTACAACTGTGACAAAGTGTTTCTTATTTATTTGTTGCCAGTCTTGGTTTATACTCGTAGCCTCGGGTCGGGCAAAGTTTGAAGATAAATGGACAAAACTGGATGTATCTTCACTAGGGTCAATTCAGACAGTGAACATTTTACTCATTGTTAGTTTATCTAATACACAAATATTCATAGTCAAATAACATTATATATTTAACTGTCAATAAGATCCCACAGTGAGTTAATAAAGTGAAGCTAAATATACGTCTGCGTCAATTAGGTCTATTCATAAGATTAAATTTATTTTATATGTAATGATTGTGTATAAAATCATGTGTGATGTGAAACGTTTCAGTAATGTACAAACTAGTTATTAAGTATAACTACTAATCAATTGTTCCGTATAAAGTACAGTACACGTTGTAGTGTGAAGATACTAACTGGGTCAGAGTACTTATCTCGCCCTGATGTCATCAGCTCTGTTTTACGCTTTGTCACAAGGGTTTAGTGCTAAAGCCATTAATAACCCCTGCAACTACTTTATACGAACTGCATTTCATCTGGATGTTTGTTGTTGCACGATAGACATTCTTCAAATTTTGTTATACCACAAAAACATCTACAGTTTTAGCAACTAAGTATTGGTATAAGTTATGTTACGGAAACTGTAATGAATTAACAAATGATAGTTGCTATGCTACGGAGTTCAGTCATATGTTTGTAATAAATGTATCAATTCAACAGTAATTATCAATTTTGGTTAGTTCCTTAATTTTCTTTACATACTCACGTCAAAGTCTGAATGCAACATTTCAGTTAACCAATTTCTTAGAATAACACCACCCTTATAAGCCCTTTGAAATCACTCACAGGGTCTCCAAATTGAACGCCAAAACCCTCCGATATAGCACAGACACTTTAGAGGTCAGGATTGTTTAAAGACCAGTTTAGAATGTCTTTAGATTTTTAATGATGATATTTTTAAAGAAATTTGGTGTTTACTGCGATAACGAACCTTAGTTTCGAAAGACAAAATTCTTCAGACTACCGTTTCAGTCATTTTAGTCCGATAGTCGCTCTTGGAAACAGTTTATTAGCTGACTATGTATTCTTGTGCTTCTGAAGTAATTATATGTGCTATTATTTTTTATTGAAAATATTGACACGTATCCGAAATGTAAAGAGAAGGAAAAATATGTCTTAACAGTTTCAAGACTTTCAATGCTTGCCTACACGTAGATAAAGTTGTGTGACTGCTTGAACTGTTAGTTTTGTTTAATATGTATTTCAGTTACTCTCTTTCATAGTATTTAATTCAACAACCGATAGTTTTACTACACTGAGACTATGAACGAACAGGCTCCTGGAGTTCGGAACGTAAAGCGAGAGCTGTCAATGAGATTTACGGTTCCCACGAAAAATGATAATTTGGCGCGAAATCTGGGTCACTTCCGGTCTGTGTATTGATGATGATACTGCACCGCTTTGCTCGGCCTGAGCTTTGTATGCCATGCAACTCTTCGTTCACTGTGTGACTGAACGGTTTAGGTATGGTGAAACGTATAATTATTTTGAGCATGGTATAAATGATAATTTAAGGCAAAATTAGTCTTAATTTTAAATGTGTATTTGTTTGATATTTAGGTAAAAACTAGTAAACGACTCCTTGGAACTGAAATCTGATGAACTGTTGTTAGTGTGGATATACTCTAAACATCTAACAGCTTTTGTATTTAAATAGTTTAATCTCCAATAGTTAATTGCTAAGTTAAAAGTCTAAGTTAATAATAATAATTTATATTATTCCATTGATTCAAACTGACAGCTAAGTATAAATTAAAACAGTTTTATTTTGTGTTGAAAATGATAGGCCATAAACCAAAAACTGTATTTTATATTAAGTAAACGCAGTGTTAACATGTGTTTTAAAAACCTATCACAGCAAAAATGTTTGAATTAAAACAGTTTTACTAACGAAATTGTGTTAAATTTATGCTGTTGTGTAACACCCTGTGTCAAATAACAGATAGATCGGACGTGTGCTTCCTCAAATACTTTAGAACGGCTATTTTTCCCAGAGGACCTCACTAAATTCAATCCGGTCCATAACCTAATAAATGCATCCCTCCAATATTAAAATCAGACTCTGATTCCGATCAAATTAGATTTGCAGTAGCAGAACAGATCAAGAAAGAATCCAAAAAGAAAGCTTTACCTAGAAAACCTAGCATCACTCCAGCTATCAAGACAATAAAATTGAAACTCTCCGAAAATGATGCTCAAATTGTTCCCGCCGACAAATCAAGCTCTACAGTAATAATCCACAATGATGATCTAAACTCTAAAGTACAAGATTTCTTAATTAAAAATCAAGTTAAAGAAATCAAAAATGTAACTCCCTCATATAATAAAGAAATAAAGTGAAACAATTGCATCATCAACCCCAATATGATCTCAAAACTATACAATGATTCAGACCACTAATCAAAACACATAAAGTCACCCCATCAGACCAGTCATTAATATTACAGCGCCTTCCTACAAAATAGCCAAATACATTAACAAGCTACTTTATACGAGTCTTTACGCATGCAAAAAACACAAAACAGTTCCTCCTGAAACTCGAGCAAAATAATTTAGAACAGCTTATGATTCAATTGACGTTGACAATATGTTAGGGAAGAAGCAATATCAGTTCTCAAAGCTAACAGAGTGCGAAGTACTGAAGGTGAAATAGAGGACATTGTAAAATTGAATAATAACTAACCAAAGTTATTTTATAACGATAAAATTTTCTACGATCCCGAGGGACTCCCAATAGGGCCTCTCAGTGGCAGAATTATTCATTAGAAATTTTGAGGAAAATCACATAATGTCCAATGTTAACCCATATTATCAGAAAATAAAATTCTACTCATCGATGATACATTCATGATCCTAAAAGGAAACCATAGACAAGCTTCTCTTCTCCTAAACTACTTGAACAACATTCATCCAAAAATCAAATTTAAATTAGAAACCGAGCAAGATTCAAAACTTAACTTTTTAGATGTCACCATTTCAAAAACCGCAACAACAAAACCTGCCATAGGTATTTACAGAAAACCTACACAAACTGACCTGGTAATACCAGCTGACTCAAACCATCCTTATAGTTACAAAATCCGATCACTAGTCTTCAGATTACTAAATTACAACCTAAGTAAAGAAGAATATGACAAAGAAACTTCAACAATAAAACAAATCGCTATAAATAATGGATATAAACCTTCTATTATCCAGAATTTAATTAAGAACATGTCACAAAGAACTAAAATTCAGCCAACCCAAACTACTAAATCAAATGATAATAGTTTTAAACTACGTTGACAAAACTACAGAAAGAATTGGTTTATACAACCCAGCGTTTAAAGTACATAAAGAAGATAACCAGTTTAAAAGCAAACCAAGCATTACAAAAGGAACAAGATCACATTTAACGAAAACCCTGTTTGCAACAAGCAATATATTGGTTACACCAATAGGAACTATAAGCAGAGGTTTAAAGAACACAACAGGGCTCATTACAATAAACCAGAGTACTGGTAGCTGTGCATCTTTAGAACACATAAAATTGAATACCCCAAATCAATAAAAATTTTAAAAATACAAATCACAAAAATCTAGCATTGTGAAAGCTACGAAATTTATAAGCACATAAATACACATGGCTCCAATTCCTTGATCTAAGAAATTCAGTTTTATTCCAACTATCCCTTTAGAAAGCAACTTCACAGATGCCGCCTCGGAAACCCACAAATCTCAAACAATAGCCGCAAATAGACAATAGATAGATCGTGACAGCGGTACAAGTCAACCCCATTTCAGTGCCGTTCCACCCGCGTCGCCAAATGTTCCGCCGTCGTCCCCGTGGCTTCAACTTTATGAACGTAATACTAGGCACTTGAAAATGGGCAACTTATGCCCGAATGCATCGCAGAGTATATTACAAAGAGGAGTTATTAGTTAGTCACTAAAGAATTATATTTCACAAAGTTGGCACACTATAACTATAGCCCATTTAATAGTTATCTGCAAGTACATATTTAGAAAGACCCACAGTTGTTTTTTAACAATATTACACACTTTGTCAGGAGAGCAGACACCGAAGCGTGCCGGCGGAAACTGAGGATTTTACGGGTGAAAAGGTTTCCTTTAGACGAGGGATCTCCTCTTCCCAAGCAAAGTGTATAGGCCTACATTCTAAAGTTTATTGTTTCATATAAACAGTGTGTCCACAAACTATTGCCACACTTTTCATTGCGTTGATTTTCAAATCATCGTACAGTTATGCTTTTGATATACATTTACAAAGCAGTAAAATGGTTTTTATTTGACATGCAAATAAAGTTCGATATCCCTCCAAACATGTCGAAGAACTTCTAAAGCTACTGACTTAATTGCCGTGGTGATTTTCTCCTCCAAATAATCAATATTTATAATTCGCCCCCCATGCTCTATCTATCGCGTTACTTCGAATGTCTTATCAAATTTGTCCTTTGATTTGGTTTTCCGGAAGGGGTTTCCTGCATACACTACTTATTTCTTGAAACCTCCTTACGCATCGGTTAATACTGGATCTTGATGAAGAAACTTCATTGTAAACTCAACGATGCTCGTGTTGTAGTACTAAGTCACGGAATCAAATTTGGCTAGCCAAAAACATACTGGAGTTTTCTTTGTGAATTTGCAATTTTGACTATCTTTGTTAAGTTTAACCTATGGTTTCCTAGAAAGAGGTGACCGCTACATTACGGTCGTATTATGACGGCGAGTTTGGTTTTCAATACAATCAGATGAGAGTGGTTTCCTAGAAAACGGTGGACGTAAAGAAGAGGTGAAAACTAGTAAAGGTTTTTCTCACCAGGTGACACATTTTGGGTTGTAAACAAGAGTCTAGCTTGTCCATAACTACTACATACGTAAATAAACTTTGACAAGTAAAATAAACAACATGTTAAAGGTTGTTTATGTCTATATCTGTTTAAATATTGTGTTACGTCCACCGTCACTGTTACGTTCACCGCTTCAGTACGGCCGTAATATAGCTGTCAACGCTCTTCTAGGCAAACATAGCTTTAAACACGCATCACGTAAATGGCAAAGATGGTTAGTAAAATTAATGTAAACATAACTTACATAACAGCTGTTTCATTTGAAACTATTTTTAAGTTGCACAAACATCAACTGTCAAGATACAGGTGTTAAACAGTGTATCAATACTTTGTGGACACTCAGTATGAAACACAAATCATTTGATAGATTCGTTTGTCGACGGTTAGAGCATTTCAACTGAGTATTTCTACTATAGGCAGGTTAATAGAGGTGCTTAAATATTTGAATCATGTTCAAAGTTCTTTTTATGTGAAGTCTGCTTGCGTTTGCTGTGAACTAAAAAAAAGGTGTTAAATTTGTATTATTTTATACATTTAACAATATGGCATGTGGTTAAGAACTTCTAAGAGTATAACACTCAGATCCTTCAATTTAAATGCCTTGCCAAATATTTAAAGTAGGACCTAAACGTGAGTCAGCTTAAAATCTCGTTTTTATCAGCCCGATAAATGAGGCTTACAATGTATTGTACAGTAAGATAACTGAGATAGTGGAGTTCCTATGTAGTTGATGTAGTTGTGAAACTAAAGACAAACTTAAACCCCATTTAAGATTTTCCTTTAAAATAAATATAATTTATATTATATGTTTCGGTTTAAACCTCTTTAGTAAAAACATAAAATGCATATTTTTCAATTTTTACTGTATGCGAATAGTATTTTAAATTGTAACTCTAAACCTATATTATTTGGCTTATTCAAACTGATAATAAAAGTTTAATGTTGCTTTTACTGAAGGAGGTTAAAACTATAATATAAAACTTTTTAGTTGTTAAAGTTGCCATTGTTTTCTTCAAGATTTTAGTGAGACAATTGGATTTTGGCTAGTGGGTCTATTGGCTTTTGTTTATTTTGTTTTGTGATTTACATACAAAATAGGGGCCTGCTGTTTTATAAGTTTAAAATGATCTTGAACATGTCTCATTGAAGTAGATTTGCAAAATTTAATCCTTTCATAAAAGATTCACCAGATTTTGCTTCCAAGAACATTACGCACCGCCAAAACAAATTCTGTTGCTAGTTTTTCGTAATTAGGTGATTTAAAAGTTTAACTTCCAACAGTTGGCAACACGAGGGGCTGCCAAGTGTTCAGAATTAA
This sequence comes from Matsumurasca onukii, assembly GCA_018831715.1. Taxonomy (NCBI): domain Eukaryota; kingdom Metazoa; phylum Arthropoda; class Insecta; order Hemiptera; family Cicadellidae; genus Matsumurasca; species Matsumurasca onukii. Next base: position 20,279,369 of record CM032062.1, on the reverse strand, counting down.
GGAACGTGTTTTTCAAACTCACAGCGCTACGTGGTACTCATACAAACTACAGTGTGCCTCATGGCTTAACACAATACACACATTGCTGTTGAAACATTGAAAGTGTAATGGTTTCAAAGTTATACAGAAGCCTGTAAACTCTAGTACGAGGTTATGTGTCTCGTATATGGTTAGAAATGATCATTATTTTACTCACTAACTCGTGTATTATCTATAGTTCGTATTTGCACAAAATGCCAGTGTAATTTTTGTATTTCGTTTTACACTACTAATGGTTTGTGTACAAAAACTGGATGAAGTTGGAAATAAGGTTCAGTGTGTTATTGTGACTAGCACAGTTGAACCCATTTAACGGACAATATTGAAATGATGGAAGGAATTGTGTTGAAAATTATTTCAATGAAGTTCAACGTTGATATTAGGTTCTAACTCCGCTTAAATCGAATTAAAATAAAAACATAATTGTTCCATCGAGAGAAACAGGATTACATTTATGGCAAACGTTACTCATGTCGTTCATTAATTTTCTTATCAAAGCCCATTCAAACATACAATACGACCATTAAATCTAAGCACTTACTCCCATTTCAGCTCTTATGTAAATATGTACAGTATATTGGCAACGCGTTCCCGGTTGTGTGACGGGACGAGTATGCTGTAGAATGCTTTTAATACCAAAACATCTTTTAAGAAACCTGGAGTTTAGATTATTTTTTAAATCTTAACAACCTACAATGTTAACTATTTTTACTAGTTCTACTAGGAGCCACTAGGTACCAGTACTTGTTTGAGCTGCTCGTATGTGATGTCCGCTGATACTGTTACTACAAGTTTGTTTAAAACTTCTGATGACGATTTGCGGGGTGGTCAAATAGCTGATGTTGGTAAATTTGCTAGTAAAATGTTTGATTGTTAAAATAATTTTTAAGGGTTTTTTTTGCCACAGAAAAGTTGTTTGTAACCAACAAATTACACTGAGTCCCAAGTGTTAGACTTGTTAGGGAATATTTAAAAATATTTTCTATATTACGTACATTTTGTCATTAATAAACAACTTACGACCAATGAAAGCACCCACACACACACACACCTCACACACACACACATCTGTGTGGTTAGTTAGGCCACATGGAAAGGATTTATTTATATTTAAATGCGTCGAACAAAATGTCACTCATGAACCCACGTTACTCGTCTGTCGAGTCACGTAAATTTGTCCGTTTCTGTCAGCAAAAATTGACGATTTTAATCAGAGTTAAGCTTATCAGGTTATTTTCTGTTGAAAAGTAAGTATGGTATGCAAACACATTCCACATTTTAAAACAACAATTTGAAAAAACTAATTGATTCAAACTTTTTCATCAGTTCTTATAAGCGATCGTCGAATCTTTACTAGATGTCGGTAATATTAATTGATTATTGTTGTTAATCACATGATCATACTGTAATTCTAGCTCTTGATCGTAGCGTTGACCCTATGCATCGTGGTAATATATAACTAATGCTTACAACATCGCCACAGTAATGATGCCATTACAGGTTGGCCTACATTGTCTCTACTTCTAACTTATGCTACATGATCTAATGTATTAGCTTATAGCTGCGAACATGTATACAGGATCATGTAACTAATGCTTACAACAATACCACTGTAATGATATCATTACAGGTAGGCCTACATTGTCTCTACTACTGACATATGCTACATGATCTAATGCATTGGCTCATAGCTGTGAACATGTATACAGAATCATGTAATTAATGCTAACAACATTACCACAGTAATGATATCATTACAGGTAGGCCTACATTGTCTCTACTACTGACATATGCTACATGGTCTAATGCATTGGCTCATAGCTGTGAACATGTATACAGAATCATGTAATTAATGCTAACAACATTACCTCAGTAATGATATCATTACAGGTAGGCCTACATTGTCTCTACTACTGACATATGCTACATGATCTAATGCATTGGCTCATAGCTGTGAACATGTATTACAGAATCATGTAACCATGCTTACAACATTACCTCTAATGTACATAGTGTAGGCCTTACATTGTCTCTACTACTGACATATGCCTACATGATCTGCATTGGCTCATAGCTGTGAACATGTATACAGAATCATGTAATTAATGCTAACAACATTACCTCAGTAATGATATCATTACATAGTACGTGTACATGCATCGTGCTTACAACATTACCACTCATTACATACTGCTACCTGACATATGCTATGGTCTAATGCATTGGCTCATAGCTGTGAACATGTATACAGAATCATGTAACAATGCTTACAACATTACCTCAGTAATGATATCATTACAGGTAGGCCTACATTGTCTCTACTACTGACATATGCTACATGATGCATTGGCTCATTGTAACATGTATACTCATGTAACTAATGCTACAACAACACACAGTAATGATATTCATTTAGGTAGGCCTACATTGTCTCTACTACTGACATATGCTACATGGTCTAATGCATTGGCTGTAGCTGAACATGTACAGCTCACAACTAATGCTAACAACATTACCTGTAATGATATCATTACAGGTAGGCCTACATTGTCTCTACTACTGACTTATGCTACATGATCGCATTGGCTCATAGCTGCAACATGTATACAGAACATGTAATTAATGCTAACAACATTACCTCAGTAATGATATCATTACAGGTGCCTACATTGTCTCTACTACTGCATATGCTACATGATCTATGCATTGGCTCATAGCTGTGAACATGTATACCAGGGTAATACTTAACAACATGCCTTATACCTATTGTCTCTAACATGACAGGTTAGCATTGTCTCTACTACTGACATATGCTACATGACTGCAGCTCATAGCTGTGAACATGTATGAATCATGTAATTAATGCTAACAACATTACTCACAGGCCTACATGGTACAACATTACATATCATTACAGGTAGGTACATTGTCTCTACTACTGACATATGCTATGGTCATGATCTAATGTATACATTGTAATTAATGCTAACAACATTACCTCAGTAATGATATCTACAGGTGCCTACATTGTCTCTACATGTATGCTACAGATCTAATCATGTAGTAATACAGCATGTAATAAAACATTACCTCAGTAATGATATCATTACAGCCTACATTGTAGGCCTACATTGCTCATCTCATGTGTACAGAACTACTAATGCTTACAACATTACATATGATATCTACATGCCACATTGTCTAATGCATTGGCTCATTGGCTAGCTTTGAAAATGTATACACAGGTAACACCCAGGATTGCTACCTAATCTAATAATGTAACTAATGCTTACAACATTACCTCAGTAATGATATCATTATAGGTAGGCCTACATTGTCTCTACTACTGACATATGCTACATTGTCTAATGCATTGTCTCATAGCTTTGAATATGTATACACTGGTAATTGTAGCTACCTAATCTAATCCTGTAACTAATGCTTACAACATTACCACAGTAATGATACCATTACAGGTAGGCCTACATTGTCGCTACTACTGACATATCCTACATGGTCTAATGCATTGGCTCATAGCTGTGAACATGAATACACTGGTAACATCCAGGATTGCTACCACCCTACATCTAGCACATGTTAATATCATTATCCGGGTAGTATATCGTGCTAATATAATCATGTAACTAATGCTTACAACATTACCTCAGTAATGATATCATTACAGGTACATTGTCCCAGCTACTGACATATGTACGTCGTATATAATGTGGTGTTGTATTAATTTTGGACTATGCAAATCTAGTAAAGATCACACCTGGTATTGTTATCACCCTTCATTTAGCACCGGTTAATATCATAATGTAATGTATCAATACATTAACGTTAGTAATTACTACAGCATAACAACAGTAATGCCCTTATTATACGTACACTCTCTTGACTACCGACATATGTAACATATTGTGCACTATTTTATAGACGGTAAAAGGTATAGCTTAACAGCTTGTCCTAGACTTAAAACACTCGCAGGATTGAGCTCATTGAAAATTAGATTTTAATTTTGTCTTTTGCAGTTTTCTGTTGTTACGTTTAAGTGTTTTGTTTACACATTTTAATAATCTCAGTAAATATATTTAGATCGTTTTAACCATAATAATTTCTTTTCTAAATATATCTTTTCTTTCACTGAAAGTTAACAGTTTAAAGATATAGTTTGACGTGAACTAATTTGTAACATTCAAAAGTATGATGAAAAAGAAGTATATTATAAAAAAAGCTACCGAAAGTAAAATTAATGTTTTAAAACTTTGTAAAGATATGAAAGTGAGTCGTGAAATATCTTTGAAGTTTCAAACCGTCTTATAAAATCTTTTTAGACGAGGAATTAAGTTTTATTCATGAGGTTTATAATGGTTCGATCACTAAAGATTGATATATCCATATAACTATTTTAGTTGGTGTAATAGCTTACTATTTCCTAATTTTACAAAAATACCTGTTCTAAAACTCCACTTAGAAAAATTTTTCTGCCATAAATATATTATAATTTTATTAAAGATACCCAGATACTCTTACTTGCATTTAAAAGTAAACTTTAATGTGTAATACATATTACCATAATGATTCATACGATTAAATATGATATGAGATGATATTTTTTATGACATAGTGGAACGTTTTGTTTTATGATCACCTTTAGTAGTGGGTCATCAGATAATCATATTTTTCATTGTATTGATGGGAAACGCTGCAATCTTTCGAGGTCAAAATAATATTTTTACATCGCCAAAAATGTCTTTTGAAATATATTTTTACCCAGGTAGAGGAAAAGGACTTCCGGTATTTATATTTTGCCATCAGTTCTGTTTCCGAAACTGTGTCTTCATGAAGCTTCATATAGAAGCTCACACAAACTATGTACATAACTTTTACAAAAACCAACAAAATGCCATTTGTACACCGTAACATATGTATAGAAATATATACTATATAGGTGTCGCAAAAATATTTAACGCTCTATGCAGAACCGATTCTACATTTAAAAAAGTCGAAAATTTCTCGTAACATTTTTTTATTTCGGCATAGTTAAGCCGTGATCTGCCATTTTTTAAATTTTTAAAAATAATCAGTAATTCAAAAACCTTTTGGGATTGTTTTGTGAAACTTGTCGTAAACCTTGTTTTTATTTAACTTGTCAAGTTTCGAAATGGTGGCCTTTTAAAATTTTGAAAGTAAAATTTTAATATGAGTCCATTTGATTTTGAAAATTTTAAATGGCCGCCACTTTGAAATTTGATGAGTAAGATAACAAATATTTGTTAAGCCTTTTTGAATAGGAAACTATTTAGGGTTTATACCAAGTTTCACAAAAATATCTCAAAGGGGGTTAGAAAAATAATTATTTTTAAAAATTGACAAAGTGGCGGATTACGGCTAAACAAAGCCGAAATAAAAAAAATGTTACAAGGCGATTTCGACGTACTTTTGTATGTAGAATCTGGTTCTGCATAGCGCGCAACACACTTTTGCGACACCCTGTATAATAAATATGTGTAAGACATGAATACGTGTTCTACGGATTGTGTTCAGTGCACATGTCCGGTCTAGGGTCCAGATCGTACCATGCTGACGGCATGAATAGCACTTTTTCGTAACGAAACTTGCCACTAAGATATTCCACGACCTCTCTGGTGGAAGAGTCGAGATCTCTCTCCTGAGTCGTCTTAACTTCTTGTATTTATCTAAAACAATGTCAGACGATATAAAACTTTCTTCTTCTTCCTACTTTCTTCTTAAACATCACTTGTCTTTCAATCACACTTCTTTGTTAGAGAGGTAGGTGTTTATGGAAAGTCTAAAACACAAATCGTGTATGGTAATCGGATGCCTTTTGTTTACCTTGTAGTATAAAGTTGGCAAATTGTCTTTTTAGAAGTGTATAAAAAGGATTAGGTAAGTATTTTGCTTCACTATAGAATATTGTTCAACCGTTAAAAAAAGAAAAATTATTTGTATTATACGTGTGAAAAAGTGCTTTACTAAGTCATTAAAATTTAAGATTTAGTCATTTAAAACCAAACATTGTGAAAATAATTGAATTGTAAAGATACGTCTTTCTAGTTATAATAGGGGTTTAGAGTTGTAATCGGTTCATTACAAAGTCAAAAAAAAATTATTTCGATATAAAAACTTGATTTTATTTTACCTAACAAAACCTTGAAGGTTCTTATTTTTGCTTTTTTCCCAGCTTAGTTTTATCATCAATTTCAACTAAGTATAAAAAAAAACAATAGTTTTCTTTAATAATTTTGCATGTGTGAATGAAACTCAATCACATAAGAAGCTATATAATCAAACTTGTCATTCATGAGATCTATCTAAATTATATTGTTTGAGTCTGGACACATACCGGAAACTGTGTTAATGCTTGACCAAAGGTCCTGTACGGGTGACTGAACGAGTAAATGTTAAGGCATTTTCTGGCATGCTACTCCCCCAATCACACACTCTTTTTGAAACTCTTGGTGTGAAACCTTCGGAAACATCTAAAAACATTCAAGTTGAAGGTCAAAAAAGTTGGCGTCAGAAAATCTCCCATGTACTTAGCCAGTATTTTGCATCATAGCGGCAAACAAGTTGCGAATACTTGCAAGATACGAGGCCACAGGCTGATTGGGGATCTTGCCCGAAGGGCGAGTCAATTTCTAAAAAGGAGAACTCAATACAATGTTCTAAAATTATTCTTATAACAATGCTTTAATTTCTGCAAACTAAACAACAATACAATAAAGGCATAAATTACACGAGTTCAATATTGTTATAAACGTATTGTGATTCGTTTAGACACTTTTTTGCACAATTCTCGGTACGAGTACAGAGGGAGTTCAAGGCCAAACAACATTTTAACTAGTAAACTGAATGGCGTGACCGTAACAGATCTAGTGAAGCGGGATCTAGGGGGCGTTTTTTTGGTGTTTGATGAATCACTGAAACATTTAGAAAACTACATTGACAACATTGAAACAAAAATATCTACCAAGTGTAAAGGTATTATACTTTTTACTCGACAAACATATTAAAATTTCATTTTAAAACATAGTATTATTGACGTTTGAACTGAGTTGTTCCATATTGAAACTATAAAATTAAGAGGTAGCACAAACATATCAAACTATGACACTAACGTAAGATTGAGCCTTAAATTTGAAGTTAAAATTACATTACTTACGGTAAAATAAAAAAAACTTTTATTAAAACAGTTTGGTTTTAAAAAAAATAAACAGAACTGTATACTTTCTGTACAAAGTCAAGGTCTTGTATTTAAGTAAAGACAAACGCCTAAGTCATCTCAGGTTTTGGTGACGAAAAGACAAAAGCAGGATCGGGACAACACGCCTTGAGTAATAAGAAAGTATGGAGAGACGTAAAAAGAGAAATGTGTTTTCTTCTGCAAACTTCTGTGACATCACTTTGACTCAAGTTTACCTCTTTCTACAAGGTCTTCCTAAAATGCCGAAACACGTGGAATTACAAAATCTCATTACTTGTGTAATGTGATAACACGCTCTGATCGGGAAGCTGTTTGGAATAAATTTGTTTTCATAAATATATAAAAATATACGTTTCATGTAACTCATTTGATTTCAGTTTTTATTGTTAACCATTCGGTTGGATTAACAAAGCACATTTTACAGTGTTATAATTCTAAACTTTCTATCACAAAAGGACTTGCGATTGCTAACCTTTTTCCCTCGGAGAAAACAAATCATTCCTTAACTTCTCTTTGTTCAATCTGATGGCAAAAAGCACTTTCCGAGCAAAGATTTATGATCAGATCAAAAAGAAAAGTAAGATAAATTTGTTAAATTAGCTAGAGAAAAACAAGCCTGAGTAAGTCACTAACTTATCGGACCGTTGTCTTAAAGCGTTTACATAGCCTACTTTATCAAAATTGCTAAGTGAAGGCAGTTGCTCTCTAAACTTATACAGCACTTTTAGTCAGTCAAACCCGTCGTTTATTTGTGAATTTAAAATTAAATAATCGTTACACATAGTGTTATAAATATCCCTGACACAAAATTGCCTAACAGGACTGTACCTTGTGCCCTCCGTGTCAACTAACATGAACAGTTAAATGTATGATATCCTTTTTACCTGCTGCAACAATAGTTCCTGAAACATAGTGAAACGTCATTAAAGGCAAACATACTTTAAAACTGAAATTCCCTTTTGTTTTGAAAACGACTAGAATGATCTCCCTAGAATACTGAATTTAAAAGAATGAACTTAAAGAAGAAGGAGGTTTTATTTCTTGTTGGATAAAACGAGAAGTTTAAGACGACTCCACAGGGATCTGAACTCTAGTCTGCAGTAAGGTCGGAGAATATCTTACTCTTGTTTAAATAGAACTACATTTTTATTAGGCTAATTAAAGAACTAATATGATCTTAAAGAAGACGTAAATGTTTATACTACATATAGGTAGCACGTAAAAGTTAAAATGAAAATCCTGCGTGTTGCGCTGTATCTTTAAAAGGAGTTAAAGAATGTTTGACAACATTTACGAATATAAAGACCATACAAGCTTAAAAGGATAAGGTTAACAAAGATAAAGGTAAGATTTAAAAAAAATGAGATAAAACTATCTTAGTCTTGAATGGCAAATTATAAAAATATCTGTACATTAGCATCGAAGTAGTTATACAATTATTACGCAGAAACCATGTTCTGTGTTATGTGAAAAGTAAACCACCCTAACTTACGTTCCTTGCATGTTAACTGTATTTAGCTTTGAAACACTTACACCAAAACTTAATATATTTTAGTTTTAGGTTATATTTTCCATACAACAAATAGCCTAGCTTGGACGAATAAAAAAATGTTAATCGCCAAAACGTTTGCAGAGCATGGAAACGTCATTATAATAAACATTTCAAACTGTATGGCCATTCTGAAAACATGAAGTACTGATTATACGAGTACACACATTAATTTGTTCATTCCGCCCCCATTCATAACTGTAGGTCCTTACAAAAAAACAATTTAAAAGTGTTTTAACGTTTCCCAGAAACGTGCCAAAACTCATCTGATCTATAACACTGGCTGCTACCGAATATGCTAAAACACGTTTCAAACGGCGTTGATACCTTTTTTTACTAAGTTAGTAAGACGATTAATAAGTTGAAGTACTGCCTGAAAAGTACAGATATTCGCATATTGGTCACTCTTCCTGCTTCTAATTGTTTAAGAAATAGTTTTACTTTATCTTAGACTACCTCATTTTATTTAAAAATAAGGTATAGCTTAGAGTTGAGGTAAAACTATAGTCGACAAATTCATTTTATATAGGTTAATGCTTGTTAGCACGACTCTTTGATCACCAAATAATTGCTCGAAAACAAAAGAAATTATCTTTTAGTTTAGTTCAAAACGGCTGGAAAGAGATATTTCTGAGGAGATTTTATAATCAGATCAAAATAAAAGTAAGATAATGGTACAGTAAATTAGCTGAAGAATGAAAAAATTGTTCTGCTTCAAGCTTTTAAAATTAATGGTTTGTATCATCAGTGCACACTTTACCTACAACCTACTGCCTGTATACACAACTAAAACCGAATGTAGAGTTCTAAAGCAATGCAAAGTGTTCAAAATATAAGGTAAATAGACTTGTGTCCTCGAATAACGAGATCCTTATCTTAAAAATCGAAAACAGAATATAACTCTGTCAAAGTGAGCATTGAAGGATGGGGGATGATTTGGATACGTCAATAAGTTTCTTTCCAATGATAAGAGCCTTTTTAAGCCTACCTATCATACGATAGCACACTAAATATAACATGTGATCATCTCATGTGCTAAAAATATCGTTTTAACAGGAATGTGGTTATTGAATTACGTTTTTATCAAGATACCACAGATAATCAGTAATTATGTTTCCTTGGGGAGGGGTGGCCATAGTGCAGTGGTATAGTCCGTACTACTCACAAAATCAGCCCGGGTTCGATTCTCGGGGACAATGATAACTTTTCACGATGGCCACTCCCCGTGGTTCGGAGGTCACGCTAAGCCGGTTGTCCAATACATTGGTCGTCGGGCTATAAATTAGGGACCCAATCTGGGGAACAGTCGGCCCAGTTTATTATAAGAAATATCTTTTATACCATCGTCCTTTGTAATTATATTTTTGTCTCCATTACATTAATTTTATGATGCCAAAATATGCTGCCCTTACATGAAACGGTTGGGCCAGTGGCTCACTTTAATTACTCAGCAACTGCCCTTGACGTCGACATTGGTCTTCTGTATTGCAGCTACCACGGGAGAAGTGCCAACTTAATAGAATGATAGTACCACTGTGGCGATATTGCTCGGTTTCCAAATATTCAACATTAATCATACCTTTGGATGAACAGTTTATCGGCAAGAACATTGTAAAACAGGTGATCAAACAAATAAAAACATCGAGGTGTTCAATAAATCTAGTAGTAGCTGTATGAAAATAAAATACTAATCTCAATACAAGTTGTGAATAGATTCAAGGAGAACTGCCTAGGCCTAGTATGATGATACAGAACAGTTATTCGAGACAAAATGTTTGCACACGTGTAGTAAACTCGTCTCAAGGGTATTATGCTGAATGCTTAGCTTTTCTAAAATCAACATACAAACGTCCTTAACTGCGGAATGACTTTTGCTTGAGATTACATTAAAAGCAACAATGGTTCCAAAGTGAAAAGATCTTGCGTTTAATAAATAACAATTGCATTAAAAAGAAAAGTACTAAAGATTAGTAGATGTTTTTGTGTAATAAGTAATAATTTATTATCAAAAGTAGCTAGTAGAAATGTCCACAGATGTTACTGAAATCTAGCTAAATACAGTACAATGGTCCTGTTGGTAGGATAGGTATGAATAATACATGGTTTGTTAGTTATGTAGATCCACTGACAACATGTCCGATGTTTGTACAATGGGTAATACAATACAATAGACAGCATTTACACAGTTATACACACATTAACAATTCTGACACCGAGAATAACCCTTCGCCTTTCTCTGTGGTTCAGGCCAAGCACTGATTTAATTAAATAAAACCATAGTATTTAGTTTTAAACTTGCTTAACTGTAGGTTGAAACCTTATCCAATATCGAATTGCTTAGGTTTATATGCTATATAAAAAAACTACTTGGATTCTACATATATGCTTAGGTTTAAAAGCTTGTACTAAAGCGTTTGAAACAGAAAATCTTCACTTAGTTGACCAACTATTTTGGTATGAGTCGCATTTTATGTAGGATTACATGGTTTAATAATTATTACATACAGTTAAAAGAGGAGATATACATAGATCAAAGTATAATACAACTTTGCCCCAGGAATAGAGCTGTTTTAGAGAAAAGGAATATCAAAAGCAAGACCACAAACAAATTTTAAAGTGTGTAATGAACCTCAAACAAATAAAAATACTTTTACATATACGACGGTCTGGCCATAGATAACCATATTTATCTGGTATTATTGACGCAACGATGCCCTTAACAAATTTAAAACAGTTAAGAGGGTAAGATTAACTACAATCAAAGTCATTTAACTTCAAGAAAGAAATTAAGAGATTAAAGTGAATCAGGCTATTATCTTTGAGGGCTGAGACTTAAATGGAATTTCCCTTAGTTTGAAGACTGAGATACAAGGATCTTATTACTGGAGGATTTAAAGCTTTTACTCAATACTTCCTTCTCAACTTTGAAACTCTACGGATTCACTAAGGACGTTTTCCTTTGAATAAACAGAACTATACAATTTTTACATTGACCTAAAGTGGGTATTGATTTGAGTAAGCTTATTTTCCTTGTTTCTTTTTAACCTTTCAATATATTGACACCGTTTATTTTAAACCTTACTAGTCGCAATATCTTTAACTAAAAAGACTTAATAAACCGTTCAGCTCTTAAATCCATTCTAGCTCAAAACAAACATTACTTCTCTGTAACAAAAACAAATATATACTAACTATTAAACATACGAGTATGTTAACAAAAAAAAACATAAATCATGTGTCATAGTTCATTTTAGAAAAGGGGAAAAGGTGTATGTAATAAATTACACAAGTAAGTCAGGATGGATCAAATGTATTGTTCAAGCCTGTATTGGAGCATATGTGTATTTAGTTCGGCCAAACGGAACAGAGCTCACGTGTAAAAGACACATAGATCAAATATTGAAAATTTGCTTACCCGAATCACACTTATCTGAGGGTTGAAGCTTTAAGAGGGACGTTTTATATAGTATGAGACAACACTTAATTTATGTTTAATTCTTCGTAAACATATGTTTAATATTGAGTTTAGATTGTTTTGATTACAGAGAAATAACGTTTGTTTTGAGCTAGAATCGATTAAAGAGCTGAACAGTTTATCAAGTATATAAAAATAATATCTTTAACTAAAAAGATTTAATTAACTGTCAGCTCTTTAATCCACTCTAGGTCAAAACAAACATCATTTCTCTTTGACCAAAAACAATATAAACTAACTATAAAATATATGTTTACAAAAAAAACATAAATTAAGTGTTGTCTCATACTGTATAACAAGAGTAAAAATCAACATGGTGTGTAATGTTTGCTGTATTATCTGATATGATACAAAAAATGTTTCCTGTTATAGACACTCTACCACGCATCTAAGAAAAACCCTATGCATCTAATAAGCATCCAAAAACTAAAGGTCTATCAAGTAAATCCACTAGATAAATATAAACAAAATTTGTTTTTACTATACGTTATATTACATGGCTCAATGGAACTGTATTGTTGATAAGTACGTGTATTTAGTTTTCAGATGTTTTACCTCAGTCTATTTCAAGGTAAACCGATGATACTGTGCTAAATATTTGCTACTTAGGTTGCCAATGCATCGTCGAATGGCATTCATTGTATTAGTTTCATCACCATATTAAGCTATTGTTATCAGTTCTATTAAATATACTTACATCACTCGATTCGATATTGAATCAATATACTGTTGTATGTTTTGACTTAGATTCTGTCATCCATCATTATTTCAAAATGAGATTGCAAAAGATCAAACCACAGCAGTTTGGTTCAACTCAAACAAAAACGTGAAAAATTAGTGTACATTTTGAAAAAATACAGAAAAAGTGTATTTCCCTCTTAAAAGGGAAAACGATTCGCTAAAAATGATGTTGCACTGACGCTCCAGTATAATGTCAAAAGCCATTTCAGTGCAGTATAATTATTCTAATAGCATTAATCCATTTACTTTGACCAAGATCCGTTCCTTTGATCAGGTTTCCATGTTTATAGATCAAATAACACAGATGAGATTCACCCGAAATCATCAATCGCTAGTACGATATAGTTGAATAATATCGTTCGACATTCAACTAACATAGTTGACTTTACAAGTGCCTAATATAAAGTTGCTATAGTTTTATTACATGTTGAATTATTTTGCAGATAATGCTTTTGCAAAGTATCCTGGTTGCCTGGCTCTTTTCAATTGGAACGACTGCAAAAATTGGTAAGTACTAGATTCAATGGTTGGACCCTTTATCTGTATAATTCAAACTAATTTGCTAGGTGTACCTATGTCTTATCAACTAGTTAAAGTTAAATTAGAGCTTTACTTGTTCTTAAGCCCTAGATTCAACCCTGTTACTACAAACTTGGTAGAGTGTTCATTTGAACGGAGTGGATATAAAATTTAAGCAAACAAAACAACCAGACTACAAGCAGCTAATCGCTAAGGAACCTCTGCAGTAAAAGCTTCTTTTGCAATGAAATTGTTATTCTAATTTGCTGCACTCACAGCCTCGCTTTGGCCTTCAACCTCAGTTGGCCTTCTGTGTGACCACGGGCCGATGGTTCGCTCCACTCACATCCTCGCTTTGACCTTCGGCCTCAGACTTACGAGTTCTTTAACTGCAAGATTGATTACAATTCTTGAAGCGATAAAACGTGTCAATTGTCATATAAGTACTACTACTCATTCAGCCGTAATAACGAAAAATCACTTTTGGCCGCCATTTTGAAAGGACTCGGTGCTTTTAATAAAGTTAAGTAAATTATTTATACTATCTAAATAGGCTACATGTTTATTCTAAGTTTCATCAACATCGGATATAGTTTACTGTTTTGAAGCATTAAAATCTGTTTTAAATTTTAGAAAACTCTCCCAAAAAGCGAACTTCCGGTGATCCGATTTGTAGGATTTACAAAGGCAACAAATGCGACCTGTAGAGAGTTTGTTAACCGGAAAATTGGACTACCAAGCTAATTTTGAGGGTGGAGGCTTTTTCCCAAAAAAAGGGGATTTAATATCTATAAAACAGTAAATTTTGTCTGATTTAGATGTTACTTGAAATAAATTGTATTTAGTCACTATACACGAATATACCAAAGATTATGAAAATCCATCAAGTCGTTTCAAAATGGCGGTCAAGAAAGTGATTTTTCACTTTAACAGCAGCATAAGTAGTCCGATTTCATTGAAATTTAAAATGTGTTTTGTTTAATGATATGTAGTGTAACTTCCGGTAAAAACCTGAAGTCCGAGGTTGATGGTCGAAGCCGGGCTGTGAGCGTAGCAAAATTAGTAATGTAATTCGTATCACTTATGTCAGAAGAAAGAATTGATGTAGACCTAGTACAAACATTTAGAAAATGTATACACACTTTAAAATTGAGTATCTTAATGCAAATTAACCGTATATCTTTGGTTTAGTTAAAAATCCATTTTTTCATGACACAACTGAACGTTATTATTTATTGATTTGATTCTGAAAGAAACATGCTGGAAGTCTCTTTTATCTTTTATTGCCAGTTCTTTCTATGACACCTTCCTGGGCAATGTATAGTCAGTTTGCCGATTTGTACCGGACCGATATGTAAAGATTAATGTTTACTGTCTTAATTTTGAATATTTACAAATTTAAGTAACAAAAAACCATACATATAATTATTCTAATTTAATAACGTACCAGTAATTAATATTGTGTGTCCATTTTGTTGAACCATTTAGTTTTCACCCACAGATTTAATATTGTGTAAACTATACTTCAACTTACAGGAAAATCTGTTTATGTTTGACTGCTAACAGAATAACAAAGCCCTGGTTGTTGAGCGATTTAACAGTTTCTAAAGTTAATATTTCGAATGCCTGTATTGAAGTGATGTAAGCCTGAATTGATGTAAGCTTGTGAACAGTGCTTTGAGTGACCGAGGAGTTTTTTATTTGCGAAGGAGGGGGGAAACACGCAAACCGCATGACGTGATTGATTGAAAATGTCACGAAAGGCAAGGTTCAGCAATTATAGTCATTTACAGGAAGTATAAAAAACACGTCATGTATCCACATACAAATATATTTAGAAGTTAATAATAAAGGTTATTCTTAGTGAAATTCAATCGACAGAAATTTGATAAAAAGAACATCATTTTTAGTTATCTTTACCATTTGAAGTTTACACCTTAGCTTTTAACAAAACTTACAACTATGTATCATTGGATTATAGGTAATAAAAATTAAAATTGTGATATGTATAGCTATTTGGATATTTAATATTAATGTCAATATTTTTTCTTGCAAGAAATTTCAATAAACAAGAATATTGGACCGACTAAAACAAGTGCCTTTTATCACTATGTCCTAAAATGAAACTTTTTTGGTACTAGCCAAAGATGAATGCTTAAGATCTGCTGAAATAGTCCACTATTAGTCAACATGATACCAAAAACAAACTCAGCAATGTTTTCCTAGCATAACCAATATTATCCTTTCTTGCCAGTAAATAAACATTATAAAACCCTCCAAAGTTTGTCAAGCCAATCTTAATCACAGTACATTTTAAATTGCAAACTAATTGACCAAGTCTTTGAAAGGAACAATATATTTCAGCACATATTGACTGAGAACGGGCTTGGGTGAAACAATACTTTTGAGGAAGCCAAAGAGGAAAAATGAGCATATTTGGAAGTTAAAAATGGAAGTCGCGGTCGAAATACGAGTACCGGTGTTGTAGTAGATAATTTAATATTTAATGTTATATATTTATAATTAGCAGTAATTTAATTATTTACTTAAGTTTGCATTGTGTTTGTTGGTCAAACGGGCAAAGTGGTTCTGGATTTTATTAAATTAGTTTGTATTCAAAATTGAAGCACGAGGCCAACTGTTCACCGAAACAGTTAAATAGACAACGACTTGTCAGTAGTGGACCACATCTTTATTGTTAACACGTAATGATGACGGTATTTAACTCTTCACGAGTATTTGTCAATCAATACATGACCTAGCAAATGTGTGTTCTACAAATGCTTGAGCAATATTTGATCAGACTTTGATCAAGGTTTCGTGACAGTTTGTGGCAGGGAAAGGTTTCCTTCAATATTTGATCACTTGAATCAGAGAGCGCCTGATCAAACAGTGATCCCTTTATCAGCCTGGGAAGGCTTTCATTGCAGGAAATTGCCGAATAAACTAGTGAAGTGTACTTTTTCAAAGTAGGTTTTATTTATGTATATTCAGGACATGGATACACATACTTGCACAAGTAAAAAACGAGTTTACCTGTAGTTCTAGGAAGTATTTTTCAAACACAAAAATGCCTCAGAAAAAGAATCGATAAATATTACACCGTACTTTGTGTTTTATTCCTTTATATTAGCACGTGCTAATAAATCCATTGCATTGATGTATCCCTAAATTCCTTTGTACACAACAATAATTCAAAAGGTATCGCTCATTTGTAAAATTAAATCAGTTTGTTAGTACTTTTTGTGCTTAAAACGCACAACGTACCGTAAAACGCTGTATGTGAATGGAACTGCATTGTTGATAAGTACGTATTTAGTTTTCAGATGTTTTACCTCAGTCTATTTCAAGGTGAACTGGTAATATTATGCTAAATATTTGCTACTTAGGTTGCCAACGCATCGTCGAACGTCATTCATTGTATTAGTTCTTAATATACAACCTGTTGATTCGTTATTACAGTGGAACCTTGATATAACGAATCTTGATACAACGAAATCCTTGATATAACGAATTTTTTCAAATCCCCTTCAATTCCCCATAACACTCAATGCAAATTACACCTCTATATAGCGAAAGAAACACTTTGAAGACCCTCGATTACACGAATTTTGGTCCCCCAAAAGCCACAAGCAGTACCTCAATATAACGAAATTCAGGAACTCTTAACCTCTACATAACGTTGTCCACCTCTATATAACGAACTCCCACGTTTCGAACCTCCATATAACGAATTTCCCTCTGAGAGTGCTGCAAATCAATGAGCAAGGCGACAAGTCTCGACGGAACATCACACAACGCATCACAAAAGCAAAAATATCATTTTCCTACTGAAACTTTCTACAGTATCAATTTATTAAATATGTACTCTATGTCAAAAATACATGGTTTTGTTGATTATCACCTTTACTTTTCTTCTTGCCTAAAACGTTTCCAGTAGGGCAACTACTTACGTCTAACGATGTAGTCAGCATTGATAGTGAACGTTATATTAAGGTATTTGCTATGGATTTCGTTATGTTGAGGTTGCAAACACCAAAGTTTGCAAAACCTCTATATAACGAAATGTGTCTGGTTTCACCTCAATATAACGAACCTTGATTTAACAAAATCCTTGATATAACGAGTTTTTACAAATCCCCTTGACATTCGTTATATTGAGGTTCCACTGTACTTATAATAACAGAATTTGCTAGGAGCCTATTTTGTCTGATTTTTGAGACGAATGAGATTTAATGCAAAATACGACTTATATTGTTTGTTGCAGGTTACTTCTGGCACATTACAGATCTTCACCTGGACACTCACTACCATTCTCACAAAGAAAATAGTAAGTAATCTTGTGTGCTAGTGGTGTTTAAACTAAGAGGCGTTATCAACATTAAGAGGCTTATGAATAAGATTTATATGTTTAAGAGTACATTTAAATTTTGGGAAATTCTCATGCTGTAAAATGTGTTGTATACTTTTAACATTTTTTTCATTCTCAAACGCTGCATAAAATAGAGGCAGATTTTTGTATTTTCAGTGATTTGATTGCATTTAACAGTATCAAGAGGTGGAACAATTGCAATATACCCAGAAACACTATCTAATCTCTGCCATTGCTAGACATTCGGACACAATGAATTTTACTGATTTTACTTAACGAACACTTGACCAAACATGTTTACTTACAGAAGAAAAAAGTTATCCAGTTCAAAACCGGATCGGACCATTCGCTAGTTAATTTATAGTCAATTTACAACTTACTAGATCAAAATTGTCCGTACTGTACTAAATGTTGAGAGGACAATTTTAGAAGAATTTGTTAAATATCAAAACCTCGTTTTAAGTTGTAACGATCGATGTAGGGTCAGTTAGTTGTAAGCGTTAAGTCGGCTAGCAACGAAACCAATGTATACGTAATACATTTAACTAAGTATACCGAACTTGTATAGAGCTTGTACCAAGCTTCATAAGTTACCTAAAAGAAGCAAACAGAGGTCACCATGAATTATATTTATAAACATTTATCTAGGAAAATATTAATGTTCTTTTCTTCAAATACAAAAATGTCATCCTATTATTTTTACTACTAGGAACATAATAGCGTTATTTTAACGTACTTAAAAACTGTTTAGAACACAATACAATAGCCAATGAAAACCGTATGCTCGTTATTCAATGCCAATGCTGTCTTTATCCAATGCTGTTCTGATTTGTTTTGTAATATTTTTTATTATAATTTAAACTTAAATAAACACGTGAATTGTTCTTGGAGTTCCTTTTTGTTGAGAAGAAATACATAGTGAATTTATAAGCGAAAATTTAGTTTTGTTTGTATTTGCTATTCTGTAAAATAACGCTTTATCCTTCATTTTGAAAGCTTTTGAGCTGCATGTAAACCGTGAAGCCGTGTTTAATCCGAGAGGATTATGTTCGTCAACATCCGCTTAAAAGAGATTGAATCGGTCAAAACTTGGTTAAGGTAAATCTCAATATACGCCCTCATGGGAGCCAAATTCCGTTTTCCAAACCAATTCAAACACGTTTTCTTCTAAGTTTTATCAAAAAATATAGTACGAGTATATCTTTGGTATATAATCATAACCGTTGAATCTTTGGTAATTAAAATAACTGAAAATAAATTGTAATATAAATTAACAGAAACAAATTAACAATTTATCCATGAAAGAGTGTTATGTAGTGTTCAGTTTCAGATACACATGACTTAGCATAGTACAAATCTGATCTTTTAGTCTTGATATTTAGTTGAATAACTTTTCTGTAGATTTCATATAAAGGTATTTCAAAAAGAAACTCGTTTTGATCTTTTATGAGAGAAGATCTGAGTACGAAGAACTTTATAATTCTATATGATTGCCAATATAATGCACTTTTAAACTACGTTGTTCATTTAAAGTAGATAAACACTATATAAATAACTTCAATAGTAAATAATATTGTTAACTTCCCAATAGTTCCACACACAGTGACCAGGCTTTTGACCATGAGGGTTGACAACATCAGCAATGAAGGAATCCACTAGTGGTAGTAATTAGTTTACAAATAATAAACGTTTCGTGCTGTTGGTAAATTCTACCGCTTTCAAAGACCTAGACTAATTAAATTAGAGTTTAACTAACCAAGGGATTAGCCGATACTGTATATTGGCTAAATATTAGGTTAAGTCCTTGAAAACGAGTAAAGCTGCCCAACTGCCCGAAATGTAAGGAGTAGCTTTTCTCCTGAAGCGGCAGAAATTTCAAAATATTCTCTTGTAAGTATACTTATGCTAATGTGAAAGAGGCCTCTGACTTCCTCGTATGTACAGGTTGCTGGAGGGGAGGAACGAGTCGGCTACCCTTGGGCAAGTACGGGGACTACAACTGCGACTCACCCTGGTCTCTCATAGAGTCCGCCGCGTACGCCATGAAGGCCAAGCACGGCGAGAACATCGAGTTCGTCCTTTGGACTGGGTGAGAATATTTGAGAACATTTCACGTTTGGTCCGTTATCTTTCCAAATCTTTTATTAGTATCATTTGTTGTCGATGAAAACCAAAGCACTTCTGGTAAAACATATAACGAGTAAAAGAGTGTCTGAGGTTAACACATTATTATGGATGTTGTCCATCGTTTTGACTTAAGGTTAGGTTAGATTTATTTTCACCTGAAGACGGGGACAGATTCCAGATCCCGAAATTTCGTGTACTTTAAGATCACTCAAAAACTATGGAAAACTTCCGTAATGATGTTTGAACCTCAGAAGTTGTACCATCGTCAACAACAAACCTTAAACTGAAAACCAGTGTGTTTTCTGAGTACCCCAAAACAAAAAGGTTCTTAGAAGATTATATTTTATGAAAAATCAGGGTATTATGAGAAATGTTTCACATATACAAGAAACATGCAAACAGGCTTGAGGAACAACATGGATGGTTTTCCAGGTCAATAACTCGTTAACAGACATAATGCGCGTTGTCATAATGCAGCATCCAGTTGTCTTTGAGGGATGGTATCACGCTTACAAACTTTTTTCCACGGCCTTTCAAGAACTTATTAGTAAACATATAAATTCACAGTCTGTCCTGTTGGCAAAAACTCCTTATAAATAGTCATCCAGTCACTTTGAATTTAATTTTGTTTTGTTCACGAGATAAAACACTGGTAAAAAAGGACGGTGACTATTTTACTAAATATCCAATATAAAATACAAATAATACGCCTTCAACAACAAACAACAGAACGATTCCCGTAACTCCAGCGAGAATAATTGATAAGCACTATCAAACGTGCCAGTAAAGTTCAAGGTGAAACCACAGCTCATAAATACAAATGATCAAGTAATACTCGTACCGGCCGTGGTAGTTTATAGCACGCCACAAGTGGTGCAAAAACTCGTCCACACACACTTAACTATTCAGACTTGATTGCAACTCATGGTAAGCTTGAATTAGTAAGCAGCAGTGTGACCGCAATCCGTCACTTGGGGTTTACTTGAAGTATTTGTATGGAAAAAGTAGCTTTTAATTTGCCAACTAGGTTTTTATTTGGTGCATTGTTATGCGTTTTATAAAATACGTTTGATGTAGTGTAGAAAGAGTGGGGCTGATTATTTGCAATTTGCAGGAGAATAAATAAAAATTAACTATACTTGGAGAGTTAACTACAGATACACTCTAATTTGAGTGGTCTAACAAACCAAAAACTTACAATAATTATTTGTAGTTTTATTAGGAAAGTAGTTATTTGTAAATAATGTTTAAAGGGACCGGATGTATTTATTGAGAAAGCAGTTCATTACAATGTTTAATCTTAAATGCACTTAACCGTCCAGGGTTTTACTGATTTCATAACATGAAAGGCGACACACGAAGGTTTCTCCAGGTTATGATATAAATGACTTACAGTCTGTATAATTTATATTTGTATAACTACAAGTTTAAAAATACCAATCATTAAAATTAAAATAATAGTTCAAAGTCTATTAATTCAAGTTAAATATAAATGGTATCAAGAAGAAAATCACTTTGAAACCTCAAAAGTTCTTATTTAATCAGTCTTGCATTGGATTTCTTTCTTTAATTTTTTAAAATAAACAAACAGCCTATTTATTTTGTAATTTATATAAATAATATTATTTTATATTACAATATTGGTAAATATTTAAGTAAAAACAATTACAAAATATTAGAGTTAATTACTGTGAATGTAAGGAAAACCAAATAACTGTTGGAGAGGGAACACGGAATTGAGCTCCGGGACCATTGTTGCACGAGCAGTGAGACAATATAGGAAATTCCGTGCTGCGCCAGGCTTAGGCTCTGGCTGAGGATGTGGTTGAGGAATGAAGGTGAAGGTTATGAGTCAGTTCCTAGAAGGAGGTAAGTAAGGTACACTGACTCTCCCGGCACTGCCGGCACACATGGTTTAAAACAAAAATATATGCTCCTGAGGAAACCTCTTTGATGAACTGATGATACCTCTTGAAGGTTCATATCATGAACTCTGTAAGACAGCGTTAGCGAGATATCGACATTGGGCTTTATCCACAGTTTCTGAGGATAGTCCTTTTTAGCAAAATGATCTAAAACGAATATTTAGATTCAAAATTTCAAAACGTCATCTTATTTCTAATCCCCTAAAATGAAATTACCACAACAATATTTCAATCTGAACAATAACTCAATGATTTCTTTTATTTCTTAAAATCTTTTATTTTTAATATATAATATTATTGTCTAGTGACACCTTGTCCAACCCGAGCCGTCATGGGCAGGCGCACAACCTTGCCACTCTGCGTAACCTCACACACCTCCTAGGTCACGTGTTCTCCAGTCAGTTCGTGTTCCCCGTGCTGGGGCATGATGATCCTGGCTCTGTGTCAGGGGACACGCAGCCCTACAGACACGTCAGCAGTCTCTGGCGTCACTGGCTGCCTTCCGAGGCACTGCATACTTTCAATAAAGGCAAGTATTGGCTGTGATTGATGAAGCTGTATGTTAGTTTTGTATAAACTAATTTTAATATTTGGACTTTAGTAATCGTCCAAGGGCTTGAGATCCAATTTTAGCTTGTCTTTAGCTTCTTCAGTTTCCAGTTTTCTTTGGTTAACGCAAAGTTTCTTCATAAAACTAACCTTTCTAGACAATTATACTATTATAAAGAACTCCTCCAAAGACATCTTGGTCGAATTTGCCCTAAAATATACCTTTTGTCAACTGCAAAAAAGTATTACGTAAAAGGTTTATTTTTAGTTTTGAAGCCGTCAATTAAAAGTGTAATTAATAATTACTTATCCTCACTACTAAGCACCTCTGTAACCTTCAGATAAGTTTGTTATGCCTACGACTACATAGGTTAGCACGTCTATATAAAAATTTATTTCACTGACCAAAGCTCTTACTGAGAACGGCTGCGAAATCATGCGTCCACTAAGAAGTAAGAGTACACACTTTACCCGTCGCACTTTGATCAACGTAAGCCACTTTGCACTTCACACATTATGTCCTCCATGCGCAGTGATGGATTTGACGACTAAGCTTCCCAACTACTTTGCAATACCGTTAGACCTCTGTGGATGTTTTCTACTATCTGCGCTGCTATGTCTACAGATATACCTAGTGGGCCACATGCCCCCTGGCGTGGATGAGCGTCAAGGGAACCCCCCTCACGCCACCATGGCGCCTCGTCACAACTCACGCTATCTACGCCTGGTGCGCAAGTACGCTGACATCATCACGGGACAGTTCTTCGGTCATCACCACGCTGACTCTTTTAGAGTCATCTATAATGAAGCAGGTAGACTTCTCGTATATCCTTAGAACTATATCTGTACAAAGGAGACCTCATACTTGGATAGTTGGACTAGTCAAACAACCTGGAAAACCCCTCATTTAATTAAAAAATCCCAATTTCTATACTTTCGTTGTTTTTAAGATCAGACTTCCTTACCCCCACTATATACGTACATGTTATACTCGTCTGCTGCAATGAGATTTGTGTCAAACAAATTAAAGATATCGTGTTGGTTCGCTCTTTTTTTGAAGCTTAGATCAAACCTAAACATTTTGCTAATTCACTCGCTAAAAGCTATATAATCTCGTTAACTGTTTATAGGGTATCAAGATAAAGTGGAATACATTCGAGGTCAAAAATTAGCTAAATATAATAATTTAAGCTGTAACAGATCACTATCTAAAAAAATCTTAACAACTGTTTGGACACAGAGTTTTATTGTTTTTTCTAATTTACTTAATTAAATACCTATATCACAATAATTTTAAATTCAAGACAAAGTCTTTTATCGAGATTTATATTTTCCCATTTGTCTCTCATAAATGCGTATTTTTCTTTGGTAAAGGAAAACGGTCAAGTAATTTAGGCATATCTGTCAAAAGTTCCAATTAGTCAAGGATAAGATGCTAACAACTTCTAAGTCTAGTTGAATCTGTGGATTTACTCGGTTTTACGTTTAAAAGTGAGAACCAACAGAATTAGTCCACGTAAATCTCTTGTATGTCATTTTTGATATGATATCTCTACGAAACAAAATAAAAGGGACGAGCAACAAACTCTTAAAACTAGTTCAAACATTATTATCTTCTCCTGTACTATTTTGAAATACTGATGACCTACTTTTTTAAAGAATAGTGAAGGTTAAGACTTATTTTCACGACTTGCACGATAAAATCTTACTAACTTTGACTGTTTCTTCAGGTAGACCAGTCTCAAACATTTACTTGACTCCTTCAGTGACTCCTAAGAGATCTTCCAGTGGATTCAACAACCCAGGAATCAGACTTTACAAGTTCAACAGTGACACCGGTCAGGTAGGCTTCCTTACATATACGAAAAACAATACTTAACACTAGTTCTTAAATTACTAGTTATATTGAAATATCACGTGTAATCGTGTTGTTTGCTTGGTTGTACTCATTTGGTTTTGTCAAAAAACGGTGTTGTTGAATCATTTACTACTAAAGTTGTAAGATTGTTTGTTTTAACTCTCTAAAGAAACTCCTAACAGCTCAATCTTGGTTGAAAATCAAAAACCAATTTTGTAAATGCGTGTAGTGTATTGTATTTTGTCAAACACATTCAGAATAACAACACGAATGCTTAATTTGCGGAACACATTAAATGCATAGCAAACGTTAGGTTGGCTAGTTTATTAAAACAATTTTGACCTTCACCCTACATCTAGATGAATTTTTATAATATTTTTCTTAACTAAAATGTAAACACGTGAAACATATATGTAAACCATTTTAAAACAAACGACGAGATGATATTTTATTGGTATGTTAAACCTTACAACCATCACAGGAACGTTATTAGTACTTTTAAAAGTAGATTTTTCTAGAAATAATAGAATTTAATATGATGTTTTATATCACAATATTATGAAACATTAAACAAATAACTAAGTATCCTTGCAAAAACATTTATTTCCACGAGTTTTAATGTTTCATCATATACACAGTATTCCTTATAAGTAGATCCTTCCTTTTTCACATCACAATACTAATATTATACTGTTGAAATCTTGTGAGCCGGGATTATTATATAAAAGATGGTAGACTTCTGAATAGATTATTATGTTTTAAAAGTACACAACGTTATGAGAGGTGTGAAAACCCATCTCAATATCAAGTAAAAGCTCATATATTTAAATCCTATTATTTTCCATATAAATTGGTAGTATACATATTATTTTCTAGTATAAATATTAGCTTTTGGGATTAGTATATGATTTACGTTAAGTTTTCCTTTATAAAGAGAGGAGTCTTCATACCTCTTGAAAGGTTGTGTAGCTTTTAAACTCAATAACCGGTAGATACGTTCATCACATTTTATGTTAATATTCTACAATTTATTAAGTTACAATACTTAGGCTAGGTCATGTTGCTAGTTAGATGCCAGGCTAATACACTCAATGTAGAACATCGTAAAAGACAAGCTGTTCAATGTCGTTATGAACAACGTTGAGTAAAGCGGTATTCTTCTTAAGAGACGACTTAAGTCAAATCAGGCCATTATCCACGACAGTCAAGACTTTGATAGGATTCCCTTCAATTTCCGATCTTGAAGATCTTGTTATCCGGGGATTTGGAACTATTACCTTTTGTTGCTTTGAAATCTTTAAATTTATGTGTTGTTAGGCTTATACGAGTTAAGTCTTCTATAGTCTCGTATAGTCTTCTACAGAACTTAAATGGTTACGGTAAAAATCTTTTTACTGATATTTCTTTACGAGATAGTTTGTTATGTAAAATGTGCTTTTTCCTGTCGAAGTCTTTTGTACTGCGGTTAGAAACGATAAGATGACCTCTTGTATTCAAGAATGTTTGATTAACACTGATGTACTATCACATATGTAGCAGTTGACATGTTTGTAAGAGGAACGTACAGTTTTAATCGTGATTGCATTAAAGATCATAGCTCCACAAGATGTGATAAGTAATATGGACGTGTATTGAGGGCTTTAATATTGGCTTATACTCAAAAAGAAGACTTATTAAGACGACTTTATAAAGTTTTTCGCAGTATGAAGAGTGATATTTTTATTATTTATTTCCTTTTGCTATTGTTTGCAATCGTACCTGTATTATAATCTGCAACCGATTTTATAACGTCCTAATTTTTCTGTATCAATGATGTCGAACTCAGGACAGTATTGTTGACTAATGTGATACTGACAAACTTGAATCCAGATTATAAAAGATAGCTATTTTAGAGTAAAACTTAAAACGTTGAAACTTACAGATCGATCTGGTTTGTACGCGCAATTAACTCGCTGCTATATAATAATATTGCATGTTATAATTATAAAAACCATAATTGATTGAAAATGAAATAAACTGTTTCAGGATCTTAAGGTAATGTTTGTCTTTTTAACAAGACTCAGTTACAAAGTCCTCTCTACCACTTATCCTCGCAAAGTCACTTAGCAAATTGGTAATGGTCAATGTGGGGATCGAACCTGCACCACCGGAATGATAAGCTTTGGAGTCGCGCTTTTCAGTATGATTTTCACAACCACAATTTTTGTTTGCAGGTGATTGACTATGTGCAATACTACCTGGACCTGGCAACAGCCAACCAGCGAGAGACAGCCGACTGGACGGTAGAGTACAACCTAACCTCATACTACGGCTTCAGGCAAGTGTCTGCCACGGAGTTCCATGACCTGGCTGAGAGTTTCACTGTTCCAGATGGCCTTCCTTTGTTCGCAAGGTAAACCACCAAGTCCTAGCAATTCCGTGAGATGAGGGTTATATGGGTGCGGGTGGCCATAGCTCTTCGGCACAGTGCGTGCTTCGCACCAAATCAGCCCGGGTTCGATTCCCAGGCGTGTTGATAACTTTTCACGATGGCCACTCGCCGTGGTCTGAAAGTCACATTAAGTACATTCTATTGGTCGTTGGGCTATTAATTAATGACCCAATCTCGTGAGTAGTTGGTCCTAGTAAACAAGACTACACCTCATCATCCATAAACAACACTCAACACACTCACCCTTCATTCCATATTCACCTTAAAATACCCTGTAGGAGCGGTCTCAAATTAAAGCATAAAGGAAACAAAACATAGAAAACTCAAGTAGGCTTCTCACGTTGCAGGGAATTGTGCGTGCGCGTTGCGTTTATTGGGACGCTGCAACAATATGTAAACACTGTTGCTAGCTGCTAGCTAAGCCTTGGTTCCAATAAATTGTTTGCCAACAAAACAACATTATTAGTTTTAGTCTACTTGATCCCTTCCAAGCTTTGGTAGTATTAACAAAGGGTAAACAAACATTGACAGCTGATGTTATGCCGTTTTATGTAAATCATATAACTTAAAACTTGCCAAAGCATTGCAACAAATCAGTTTGCACGCCAACTGTACAGCTGATGTTCAAATCGGCTGTTGCAAATATTTTTCTAATACATGACTGGTACGCATGGGACGTGTAATGTGTAAACGGCATACTTAGTTAGAAACTGTAGGGTAGATACACGCTCCAATACACAAGGAGATGCAATACAAACTCGATCTTGGTAATTACTACCGTAACTAGAATACTGTTTAGGCAATATACATTTAGTGCAACAACAGTTCATGAGTAAAGAAATTCAACTACTTTTTTAAAATTATATACGCTAGAAATCACCCAAGAGAAAACGATGTACAAAAGATCAGAGGAAATTAGTTAAAAGAGCACAGGTTATGTGGCAAACCTAACTAATTTAATTTTATCTATGACATCCACCAGAAGTTTGAAAAACATTCGTAAGACAAATAGTACGTTAAATTACTTTTAAATTCCAGATCCTAATTAGTAGCGAACTCTGCTACAAACGCGATTTTAAAAGGCATCTCTAAGAGAAATAAAAGCGTTTCTAAGCTTTAAGCTTCCAAGATTTAAACCAACGCCACTCTGAATAGATTCAACATATGAGCTTTAACCTGGGATTTGTAATTTACCGTCTGTTAACAAACCTCGTGACTGGTTTCGTGGCTCGGTGCCTTTGGGATACTTTTGGTTACTAAATATCCTAAATATCATTTACCAATTTTAGTTATGATGTAGAAAGAATGGTAGGCAGACATTTACCATTAACTATAAAAAATAAATTAAAATACCCCAGGAACTGTCAAGCACATAGTAATATACCCAGTGTTTTTCCTCCCTACAGATACTACCTAGTAAACTCAGTGAGCACCAGCTCGGAGACGCAACTGCACCAAGCACACAGTCACTACTGCGCCATCACCAGGCTAGACCCTGACCAGTTCTACAACTGTCTGGCCACAGTGCCGAGTGCACTGTTCTCAGGCTCTGCAAGGTGCTTCGTAAACCACGTTATAGTCCTGTATCTAGCCACAGCCCTGGTGGTACTCAGGTGACGCTGCTAAGTATGTGTGTATTGAGTGTGTTGTGTGTGTTTATTTGTGTGATTGTAGCCTTCTGTGTTGCACCTTGCGACTAGGGTTTGGAAAATGAAGAAATAGAAATTAATTGATTGAATAAACCTCGAGAAAACTATTTTCAAACAAATACTTCTTTGCAGTTCTACAAGCATTCTAACAACATTCCACATACTCATAGTTTTAAAAGCTTTATACTTCAAAAATAATTCAATATTCATAAGTAAAAACATGAGTACATTTCTTGTATACAGAGTTAGTTTGGGTTGGTATGACTTTTAAAACTTATCATTTCTTGGATTTCATTCGTTTGAAAAATATTCTAACACACTTTTGTTTACCCTTATAACGTTCATGTACTTTTGTTGATTAACGGAATGTATTGAATAATCGTCACACACACTTTCATGAGATACTTTGAGTGTAAAAATATCTATTAACAATAATCTATAGGCTATTTGAAAAAATATATGAGAATACATGAATGTATGAGAATACTCTCTAAGAGATCAGGAAAATAAGTGTCTTTAAAATAATTCAATCCTTACTTTTTACATTTGAAGGTCCTGAAACCGATTGAGTACACATTTTTTGAAAACAATACGATTTGTTTCAATTCTATTAAGTTCTTTAAGTATGAGTTGGAGGAAATTATTTAATCTTTCTACCGGTCTAAGTAAGGCTTAATCCAATTATAAGTTCATATATTTAAGCTTTAAATCAATCAAAGCACGCACATTTTATCAATAGCGAGGTGGTAAAATATTTGAGCGCGTGATTGGCGATGCAAATATTATTAACGGGATTAAATTAGAGTGGAATAATTTGCATACGATCAGTTATCAAGGTATTTCCCGGACACTGCGCGCCGCGCTGCCGGCAATGAAAACTCTACTATATTGATTGCGTACTTACTTAATACTTGATACTTGTTCCCTTCATCAATGACCGTTATATTAGATTGAATTGCGTAATTAAAACTAACATACCTGACTGGTCATGTTAGGTTTCCTCTGTAGTTCCTGTTATTCGCTACGACCTGTAAACCAGGTGGTCAATTATAGTAAGACTATTGATTATCCGTACTACTATAATCTAGCTCTTGCGGTTCACACCGCGTCCAAACATCATAATTAGGTTGAAATATTTCGGTCTCGCTGAGAAGTACCATCTTCAGTCACTGATTGGCTGAAACAGTCTAATCAGCCAATCAGTGACTGAAGATGGTACTCCACAGCAAGACCGAAATATGTCAACCTCATTATGATGTATGGACGCGGTGTGAAACGGAATTACTAGATTATAGTTGTGAAACCGGCCGCGAAACTCTAAGAGTTAAATCCGTACAACTAATGAAGAACAACGTTAAGACGAAACATTGACAACGCGTAGCCGCAAGGACCGTGAGTCTTAGCTGGTTTCCTAAAACTTATCAAAAAATAATTTATTTTTGCTTTTACAACCTTTTTGAATAACAACGCACTACATGGCAGTTCTTGTATACTTACCGAGTAACTAAACCAATTAGGCCGACACGTTAACTTAAAAATAATTTTCAAAATCATAATTATTTGATAAAATGTATTAAATTCAAAATAAAAAGCTTTACGCGTTAGTGTGTACATTGTATGGACGTAAGTAAAGGGTGTAACATGGAAGGCTTTTTACCTTTTGTACTCAAAAATTAATCTCTATGTAACAGTCGAAAAGTATTTGGTGGCAAAGAAAGAAACTGTTTGACAGTTAAAAGATAAACAGTTGTTATTATGTTGTGATCGGTTTTCCTTATACATCAAAGACAATACTTAAGCGATGTCTGTGTGCTTGTAACTAGTTATATGGTATTTTTGAAAATTCAAAACCATTTATATGACATATTGTATTATGTGATACATTGTATCACCTTTTGTTCAGTCTAAAATTTGTTAGTTTACTATACAATAATTTCTCACGTGTCTACTAAGCCCTGAAAACAGTTAGGTTGTGTTAATAATTGTGTTAAATATTTTTGTTTGTAAATTTTCTTTCGCAATTAATAATATGTAATATGAAAGGCATAGCTGTGGTGTATTTTCCAAAACAATATTGTAAATAAATTTCAAATTCTGAAAAGCCCTGTAAAATAAAATTATCTGTTTGTACTGTAACTGACCAAAAAGGTTTATTAAAGATACTATTTATTCTTGAACTCTAAAAATATAAATGTTGATGTAAGCTTTGTAAATATGTATAAATGTTTTAATATTTGTATTAAAGATATTTTAATAGCTGTCGTATTTTTATTCTTATTTGTACTCTAGCCACATTTCCTATCCCCATAGTATAAAGGTAACACTGTAAAAAACAATAAAAAGAACTCCTAAAAATAATTGTAAAAGAAGTGCTTGACTTTTTAATTTGTAGATGTATACAGTACATATATCAATAAAAATGAATGAGAGATCCATACACTATGACTTACTTGTTTATGCTTTGATGTTGTATCCGCAAATTTGTTGAGGATACAAACTTATTAAGAACAATACGGGTTGTGTTTTAATATATTATTTAATATCGTTAAACTCAACTTAGTTAATTATAGTGTAGTCTTTTAATTGTCAACAGATACATTTACTTGTTTGGTACAATTAAGTTGAAAAGGTCAAATACCGTTAAATATAAAACATGACTGTCCACCCACCCTCTCAGGCCAACTTCACGTTACTGCTAATAATTATGTTAATTAAAAATAACTACACAAATGTTGTCATATAAAGTAAATTCACCATCCAAGAAATAGTTGGTGTTAATATTGCTCGTTATTCTTTCGTTTGTGATCCTCTGACGACATTAATCTAGTTTGTGAAAAGTTAAGAGTGGATACGTTTTCTTTTAATTGGATTATTTAAGTAATTTTACAGTAAAGTATTTCCATGTTGTTCAGGAAGTTCATAATATTAGAAGTTATTCTAACACCTTTAACTGGGCTTAATAAGCGCAAAATGTAGTTGCACCCAAAACACTGTTAACACATTTTTACTTGAATAGCTTTTATAGCGTAAAAGAGTTGCTGACATCACCAATACAAATTAACTGTGTTGTTGATGAAGATGGCTTAATACGTAGTTAAAAACGTTAGTTCTATGTTGACACTTAACATTTTAGAATGAATTATTTATTTACAAGGTGTTACGTTTTTAATTTTGCTACGACTAAAGTCTTACCGTTTTATATATTCGCTCTTTTCCTTTATCTGATGCCTTTTTTATAGAACATTATTTTTGATGATAAAATAATAAAAGTAAGCAACAGCTGTGAACATTATTATCAAATAATGTAACTTCAAGCCACAACTTCTCCAACACATGTTTGTGTCAGTTTACTCAACAAACTCACAACCTCATTTTGCACACTCCACCTAGGAAACAACAACTACAACGATCTGTTGATTGCACTTAGTTACATGTGCAGTTTGCTAATTAACTTCTTTATGTTCACCAATAAACCTCAACAAGCAATTCAACTGAATGTCCAGTTTGAAACCACTCTGTACAATTGAGTTAATGAGTCCCAATGACCTACAGCTTGGTAACGTGCTTTGTAACCATGTATCACGGTTAACAAGGCCTTGATAGCTGCAAGTTACCCAGGCTAACATCCGTGTAGATAATGCTAATTGGGGTTCAGCCTTTTCTTTCTTTATTGCGCTTAACGGCCCCATGCCACGCAAAGCCACCGAACAACTGTGATGTTTTTGTATTGTTATATGTATTGTTCTTTTAATATAAAATATGTAGCAGAACTTTAATTACGGGTAGATGTTTTTAATCAAGTTATGGAGCTTGGAAACTAGAAGTTTGAAAGTTAGAGAATATATCCAATAACGTGTTGACCTACTTTAAACTTCCTTAAATATCGGTTCGGATTTTGTGATTTGATTAATTATTTTGGTATTTGGGTAGCTTTTTTCCATGATCTTGTATTAATAATAAATAAATAAATAAAAATGCCTTTTATTAGAGCGTTTCTCAGTTACAACTGGTTTTCAGAACAACTCGTGTCAACTTAATTTAACATTACTACATTTAAAAACTATAATTACAGTGTACAACATAATTTAATTTAAAAGTTAGAAGTAATAAATAACACAAATATTACATGAATAAATAGAAACAAGAAGTACAAAAACAGACTGGCAAAAAATTAAGTTAGACTACATATTTTAAAATGATGTTTTAATTTATTCTTAAACGTTTCTTGACTAGAAACTTTTAGGCACTCGGGAAGGTCGTTGTACAAACTGGGGCCAAAGTAAGAGAAACTTCTCCTACCTAGCTCCAGTCTTACTCTGCGAAAATGCAGCAGACTGTCGTGGCGTGTGCTGCGCTGGGAGATCATGTCCCTAGACATAAGTCGCTCGCACAAGTATTGCGGCTCCCCGAGTGTAAGGGCCTTGTGCGTCATGCAGATAGTCAACACCTTCTGTATATACGATACACAGAACACACTCATATGAAATAAAACTAAAACACAGTGATAATTGTTAATTGTAGAGTTTAAATCACGTAACAATGTTCAGTGTATGCATGCAAAAGATACAGGTGAAGAAACTAATTTATATGACCGTGTAGTGAACTTTAAAAACAGGTTAAACAAGACAATACAACCCGTAGCTGCATGGCAATTGTCCCCCCACCCGTTTAATTATCTTTAAATTAAAGGCAGAATACAAAATACCAAGTAATGAAAGATGTTGTAAAATGAACTGTCCAACTAGAACAGGATTTACCCTAATGAGTGAAAATAAATGAGATTTCTTAAAGAATTGTTTAGTTAAAATATTATGGTGAATGGATCTTACTTGCCAGGCCGGAACGCAACTAAGAGCTAGAGCACCGCTGGCATGAGTGAATCGAATTTCCTTTGCACTTTGTTACTCTAATTCGTTCAGCTTACAGCCTCGCTTCGGCCTTCAGCCTCAGCTTGGCATCCTGTATGATGACAGGCGTTACGAGGCACTAGTCTGCGCTCACAGCCTCGCTTTGACCTTCGGCCTCAAACTTACGGGTTTTGTTACCAGAGGTTATACTATTTGTCAAGAAAGGAAAACACATTTTAAATTTCAATGAAATCGGACAACTCATTTCGTTGTACAGCAAAAATTATCTTTTAGCCACCATTTTGAAACAACCTAATGGATTTTAAACATTGTATGTACATTTATGTATGACAGTAAAGTTATAAATGACAATGTTTTTCTAAAAATACATCAAAATCGTACAAATTGAACCGTTTTCAGGTTGGCTAACGAACTTGACCGAGGTATTTACTAAAGGAACATGTGTACGAAATTTAATAAATGCTGACAAAAATGCAACCTGTAGAGATGATACACGTATATTAAAAAACATTTTAAACAGTGTTCAAAACGTGTTCTGGGGGTCAGGATCTGTCCTGATTTCATGGTTCCTGGCCTAGGTCTTACTATACTGACGGATGAATATCTCATTTTTCCAAAGATAATTCTATACATGTACATTTATTTGCAATTTATAATATAAATGATTTGTAAAGTGATAAAAGTATACACATTTAATTGAGAATCAAATATATCCTCCAGCCTATTACTAGGCAAAGATGAAAAGATACAAGCTACCTTCCCTCTTTGTATTGCTTGCTCAGCCTTTGAATGAGGTAGTAGCTGGATTTAGGACCACCAGTCTTTAGCCGTAGCTTTTGAAAGATATTTGCCACATATTCTTTTTTTCTTTTCCTTTATGACTTCAAATGCCTAAGTATTTCATCCCTAGCACAATCAAAGCAAACTTGGTATTATTTATTTTTTTTTAAAGCACCTCATGCAAAAATAATTTTTAATTTCTATTTTAAGCGGAAGTGTCTGCTATTGTTTCCCGGAACTATTTGACGAATCTCTATTCATACGAAAAAACGGGCATACAGTTAAAAAAAGGATTTTCACTTAGCTTAGAAACCCATTACATTTTGACAACAGTATCAATATTTATAGTTGTTTTGGACAACAACTGAAATAATTTAATAAAAGTTTTGAGTGTACTTATTCAAACGATTTGATCGCTGAAGAGAAACGATCAAAGAAATATTACTTGACCATAGGTTTTACAAACCGCAATTAAAAATTATTTTAATTAATACAAGTTTATGATCGAGTTCCAATATCTCATCAGTTCCGTTTTTTATATGGGGCAAAAAACTAGCAACCTACTCGGGTTTTCTAACAGCAGTGATAAACCTAACAACCAAGCCATACTTTGAATACCAGTTAGTTACTAATGAATATGCGAAGTGATAATATGTATGATTATGTAACATTTATTTATGTTTGTGTTTACTTGTTTACATGGCTGGAGTTAACCTCGTAATTCTCGAAACCAGTAATAGACAAATCCAAATTCTTCACGAATAGTTGTGTTATATTTTTTACAACCTATTACCATACTATTCCTAAGTGGATTATGTCCTATAAGTTCAAATTATATACATATAATATATATCAATAGAAAATAAGATATAGATAGCCACAGTTTAAATAGTTCTTCAAAGTTTATGATTTATAATATTTCATCGTGGCCAAACGTCTGTCACTGAATGCAAATATTCACATTTCAGTAAAAATGACGTCACTCTCGGTCCGTATCGCAATCTGACGTTATCGGTCACGTGACGGCATTTTAATACGTTCGTGACTGGGTTTTGAATCGATTTACCTTCGTGTTGTGTAAATTAACACTTTTCCCCTCCATCAGAGGTTTTGCAGCAAAACACATTTTATAACTTTTGGCTTCATGAAGAAACTATGTGTTTTGTTCTTGAAAATCATGTGTTTGTAAATTATTGGATGTAAAACGATACATTGATCATTTTTGGAACTAATAAAACTAGTACAACTGATTGAACTAGTATTTAACTGCTTGAATCGTAATACGTAAGAACTAAATTGGTGATAGTTTTAAAACATAACTTGAACTAGAAGTTAATGCAACATTAAAACTAAAATAGAATGTAAGATAGCTAGAGTTTACAGAACGTCAAGTGTTTAAATACACTGACAATCCTCTTACAGGGAAACTCACTTTAACTGAGTACTTTCTAAATGTTCGCTACTTTATGAGAACTGCACATTAACTATTAATTAATAATGTGTAGTGACAAACCAACCTGTACTCAGGGTCTTGAACGTGTTGGCTTTTATTAGAGACTTACACATATACAATTACATTGATTGATGTATTTTTTCTAGTTTAATTTTTACCAGTTACAAGCTCATTGTATAACTAAATATTACAGATTTTTGTATATGACAACTAATAGCATAAAGCGGAACCCCTACAGTACGTCTGCTAAGCATCACCAAAAGTACAAAATTGTTTACAAAGAAATCTGGTTACTACCCCAAATTAACTCGCTAGGTAGCCTACCCATATTTAAAGTTTTGTAAGTAACCAATTTGATTTACCCTAAGCAGCATGGTCCACGAAGAATCGTACTTTTAATGGGCTTAGTAAATATGATCTAAGGCTACACATTCTTGTTGACAAGAATGACTAAACAAAATGGCGAGGGCTTAAAGTTTAAGAGGTTTAGACCTTCATACAACACCACTTCGGACAGAGTTAATCGATTGGCTTCATATTTGCCACATTTTTGTATAAAACCGTGTTGGAAGTTTTCAAAAAATAAAACCCTCCCCATAATATTTTTAGCAAAGCCCTTAAAATTTGGTTGTGTCTAAGCAACATAATTTACACCAAATCATTTACTTGAGTTTGTTATCAAATCGAAGGATTTGTTTGTTATAGTGCAATTCCGCAAACCAGACATCAAAATCCGTATTCCACTTCAGTTGGAAAACCGTAAGGATTTTGATGTCTGGTTTGCGGCTCGTAGATAACAATTTGAAACCATGAATTATTAACAAACCACCGCTATTTAGTTTTCGGGAAAATATATTTTACTAAAAGTGCATCACTTAATTCTACTAACCCGAAGTATTACCATTTTTATACATCACACGTCCTAGTTGAATCTTAATTAAAATATGTCCAAGTAAAGAAGATCTAGAATTACCGTCTCAGAGGTAAGTTTCTTTTTAAAGTCTTAATTTAAGTTTGCTTAAGCTTGTTACAGCTTATGTTTGTTGTCAAGTCAGGTCTTATATTTATTTAATGAGCATTTAAATTACACAGAACGTCATATACAATTTACACCACTTAGACATACCCAACATTGCCAAAGACCAACTTCCCTTAGTGCTGCGCGTACCTTGTACTAAGGTACAACGTGTAAGATACATTTTGTAACAAAGACACAAGAACTGTGTTGGCTTTGAGTTAAGACAAAGCTCGCTGTGTTGAAGAAAGCGAACAGGTTTGTCTCTGTGACACCTCCGACGTCTCTGCAAGAAAACTCATTTCTCACACCCAAGAATTCAGATCCCTTCTTGTTAACCCACGAAGATACAAAAATACGTTTAATTTAAATTAGTGGTTAAGATAGCATATAGCTTATGCAGGGATGAACACAGTACTGTTTTAGCATCAGCCCACTTTGGAACTCTACGGTTTTAACTGTGACAAATTACATTTGATTGACGTTATGGCTACTCTAGATGGTCTAAGAGTAACCATCTAGTTACTAGATCTCACTAAACCTCAAACTTAAACTCTAGACCTCACTAATTTGTGGACTTACTTCTTTGAAAGGTGTATTTTTCATTCCAAATAACTTTATAGTCAGACCTTATACACTTGCTTTACTTTTAACTTCTAGAGCCTCTTAAAAGTGTATTACTTTTGTGCCCATAATTGTGATTCGAATGTTTATGATTGATCTGTAAAAAAGTAATATTAAGATTTTGTTTTTGGAAACTCGTTGCGTTTGGCTTGAATAAATAGTTAGGAAACTCGAAAACATAAGCAAGCAATTTTATTCAGATTTGCGCTATTGAGAACGTATGTGAGTTGTAACCGTGTAATCTTTAAACCTTTAGGTGTATCAAAAATATCCTAGACGCAAAGGTTTACAATTTTTGGGAATCAAAATTTCTTAGTGTTTGGGTTTTCTATAAGACAAGCTACATTATTGGAATAACAAATTTTTAAATTTTTAAACTTAAAATCTTGATTGCCAAAAGGTACCGACTTAAACATTACTGTAAAATGTATAGTGTACGAGATACAAATAGTAGCCTGTTAACACATTCCAAAACGGAAACTTCGTGTTCTTCTTATTTACCAAACAACAATGGAAAACGTCTGCAGTATCATTTCAACCTTATAAACTCTACTATCATCATCAAGAAACTTCAAACCAAGAGTTTTAACGCCTATGGAAACCTCCCCCTTTTTTACAAAACATATGGGTTTTGTTACTGTTCATTACAACATATCAGCACGGGACCTGCTGCTGATTGCTGAAGTGGTTACTAAAGTTCAGCCTGCAGAACAGAGAACACGTCAGAAGAATGCCGCACTGTGGCGAATGTGTTACCTGGGACTTGGAATTGCACAAGTTTTATTTCTTCCAGAACAAATGGACAAACTTTCAGACTGATACGCAACGTGATGTTTTAACCAAGTTGTGCTGTTTTACTGGTTTCTTTGAATTCAACAGTGACAATGATTTTATACCTTTTATGAACACCTCTTGCGATAGATACTTTGAGAAACAAACTAAATACTTTTTGATATTTATATACTACTAATACAACTAGTTGAAATCGTGGGGGTGGCTTAAAACAAGCCCTAATAACTACAACTTGACTACTTTGTTCAGTGCAACTCTCACACAATAAGCATTACTACTTTTGTCAAAATCAC
Source organism: Matsumurasca onukii (assembly GCA_018831715.1). NCBI lineage: Eukaryota > Metazoa > Arthropoda > Insecta > Hemiptera > Cicadellidae > Matsumurasca > Matsumurasca onukii. The sequence continues at coordinate 20,241,079 of CM032062.1, read as the reverse complement.
AACTACTACAATAATGATTCGAGTTTTTATTTGTGTACTAAGCATGTAAACAAAATAATACTGTTTTGAAGGCCATAGCCCATAACATTTGCTATATTCGTTACTTAACGTACATTCTGGTGGATTGAAAATGTCCAATGTGAGAATGAGTTTTCATGGTCCAAACAGCCACAGGTACAAAATACATCTTGGTATCTTTAACACGTTTATCTCGTAAGCTGTTAACACTTTTGACAACAGGTTTTAGCAAAAATTCAGATGGATGAAATGATGTAAAACTAATAAGTTCGGATATTACTTACAGCTAACGTTAGAAAGTAATTTTCAGCGTTAAACCTGCTGAAACTGTAAATATTTAAACTGCACTTTTCATCGGTACTAATCCTTTTCGCTTGTCTACTTACTTTGACATGTTGAGAATATACCTGTTCATTTTAACTATATTGTAGTGTAATGCATAATCTTATCTAGTTCTACCGGTTCATTCCGCGTAATAACTTCATTATAATTAGCTTGATATAATTCGTCCCACTGTAAAGTAGAACCTTACAACCAATCAATGACTGCAGATGGTACAACACAGCAAGACCGAAGTATCTCGAGCTAATTATTATGTTTCGATACATGCATTTCTTATTCATAGCCGAACAAAAATAGTTTAACAAATCAGTTTCGTGTTGGGCTATGAATAAGATACGCAATTATCAAAATATAATCCTATTTGTCAACTTGTTGTTTTTAATCCTGAAGCTTGGTGCGTTGGAAACGGAAGAAGTAGATTAAAGTTGTGTCACCAGCCGCGAAAGCCTACGAGTTCAGTTTATTGCTTAGCTTGTTTATTTTTAAACTTGTCGATGCAAAACTGTCGAAATATTATTAACTTTAATTTTAATATAATTAAGATAACTTGAGGAGCTGATCGAGTACTCCACTCTAAGTTTCACACAGAGTACGTTTGAGTGGACAATGACGCGGTGCGTGAGGCTTATCAGCTCTTATCAGTAACGTGACCAACTTTCAACAACAGCTGCCAAGTTTTCTCCGGCCCTTGATTGATTATGCAAACAAGCCAGCTGTTTTCCTCGGCATCGAGGTTTAATTCCATATAATTACACGCAAATGTCTAGGCCCTGATGAATGAATTAATCTGCGCTTACACGTAGGTAAAAAGGTTAAAAAGGTAAAGTTTATCTTTTTTGACGCGGCGAAGTTAGAACTACGAGTACAAAGGCCCTTACCACCCACCTTTGATATTTTCTAACGTTACGATAAAGTCATTTTAACAAGTAGTAGTGGTGACTGCGGGAATCGAACCCGCGCCACCGGAGTAATGAGCTCTGGAATAGCACACGATACCAATCAATAATAATACTCGTAGGTTATCGGGATTTCATATGGAGAACTACAATTACATAACTACAATTAGAATAAACCTCAGCACGCTCAAAATATTTGTACTACTTGTTGGCTACTCTTTACAACTGATAATCGTCAAGGCTTTAAGCATTTAAAGAGTGAATTTCCTGCGATATTTTGCAGTTGAGCCATTGTTATTAATAATCGCAAACAAAGGACTAGAATTTAAAATACAATATCACTAATATTGTTGTTTATACAGTTTAGATTTTGCATATTGTTTATACAAGGTAAGCTTTAAATCCCCCCCATTTCCTCCCATAAAGTTACTTTTACACCAACTCGACAAAGCTTAGCATTTGTTTACTATTTTTTAAACTATACCCATTTAAATATTTTAATCTTGTCAAGGTCAATGTCAATAAGGTGTCAGGCTCAAACTGCGACGTTTCACATTCAATTCCTTTGGACAAATGTTTCTTCACAAATTTTCTGAAGGAAATGTCACAACCGTGTGACAAATCCAGACAGCAAGACCTTGATCAGTTTAAATATTAAGATCGTCTGCATTTATTACTCATTTTATGGCAAAAATAATTTGATGGAGGTGATGCAGTGATGCTCACTTGCCCGGCGGATGAGAGATCCCGATATGAATCATACCCGCAGCCTTTATCATCAAAAAGGTTTAGTAATATAATGTCTAGCATGCAGAATACTCATCAGTTTTAAATATACACAATTAATAAAACACTTTTAAAATGGTCAGTTTTCAGATTATGTAATCCATCAATGTTAAAACTGTTGATAGTTGGTAGCTGTTGTTTTAGTTGGTCACGTAACTGATAACGAACTGATAAGCCTCACGCTCACTGATAGACTTGCTGATTACCAGAGGTCGTCACTCCCGTCTGGTCTAGCAATAGTAATCATAAAGAAATTTATTTCGTGTTAATAAATCAGCTGGCAGTATTTTTGTCGCTTAAGAAAAACTTCATATTACCCAGGGTTTAGTGGATTATCGGTATTTTATTTAGACATTTAAAGAACGATTTTGCCCACAAACCTTACTGCAACTACCTCACTAAGTATCTACGGAAAATGTCTTTTTTTGTTAACAGATCACGACCAGACGACCGGTGAATCCCCTGCTGATATGATGTTCGGGCGTCCTATGAAAACAAAGCATACGCTTCTTAAGCTAGATGTAACCTCAAACGTGGACAACCCCTTTGTTTGACGAATAAAGTATTATGATGAAGAAAAATTTCATTGGAGGGCTTTTAACCCTGGAGACTCGGTGTGGGTAAAAATGGCTTAATAAATTTGAAGACAAAAATATTTGGACCGAACCGGGATTTTAACCCGGGTCTCCCGCTTGCTGGGCGGTTATGCTAAACCACTACACCATCCGGCCCAACTATTTCTGATAAACATTCAGATTTAAGTACTTATTTGAAGGCAGAAATAGTTGGGCCGGATGTAGTGGTTTAGCATAACCGCCCGGCTTCAGGAGACCAGGTTCAAATGTTCTAAATCTTCAAATTATTAGTAATAAATTAGCTATTTAGCATTTATACAAATTAAGATCCAAAAATGGCTTAAGTTGGAGAGCAGTGTAAGAAAGATATGGCCAAGAAATGTCTGACGTGGTAGAAGATGGTAGAGTTCAGAGAAGGCACGCTGATACTTTAAAGTAAAGAAGAAGTGTCATCTAATCAGCTGGCAGTATTTTCCCTTACGGGTTTTATTATGAGGGTTTATTTTAAATTTATAATTTTATTTTGTATACTATTACAATTTATTTTAAGTAATTTTACAATTGTTTTATACTATTTTTACTGTCATTTGATTACATGACACATTACAATATTCAAAGGTTAATACAATGCTTGAGAAGTAGTTTTAAAATATTTACTGTAGGCCTACGTTGTAACACTAAACTGTTAGTTAAAATCGATATGAGGGGCTTAACCACGTCTAAAGGTGAGTATACACAGAGGGAAACAATGATTTCCTTACCCGGTATAAAACTCTTTGACAATTTCAAGACAAAGGGAACCACAAACTTGATTTTGAACATCATAAAAGTTTGTCCATTTGTTTTAGATGAAATAAAAGTTGTTCTATTTTCAGTCCCAGGTAACACATTTATTATAGTGCGACAATATTTTAGGTGTACTTACCACTTGCAGATTAAGTCTTTGAACAATAGATAATTGTGTTTTAATATGAACTTAAAGTTATGGTTTTGATCCCAAAAATACAAGTAAGTACGAAAAACTTAGGTTTATAGTTTTCTTTGTACCGTCTTTATAGGTAAATAATAAACCCAGGGTTTCTATATGTTAACGATTTTGTATATTGTATGTCAGCTAGATTATATTAAGGACGACTAAATAATTTGTTTTCATAATTTGCAAATCAACTTTAAGAAAAATACTCGTATATTTGATTTAAATAACCTTTTAACAGTAACTTGGAAGATTTTTATTTATAAACTAGAGAGTAACAAAATTAATACTTTAACGCAGCTTTGTATTTTTGCTCTAAATTCTGGAATCATTCAAGTTTAACGTAAATTAACTGTAATGAATTAAAGAGGTATAAATATTTGGTTGCGAAACAAGCTAAGCATTTTGGCAACGAGTTTTTAATTTTATATAATACAATTATTTCGATTGCGTTATTTTTAAAACAAACTTGGACGTTCTCATTAATTCTTGTTCATACAAAAAGGATGCTCAAGTGAACGATCAGTTGTGTATTCTATTTACACATTATTGTATGGGATTTGTTTGAGTGAATTCTCAATCCAAAGCTTTGGAAGCTTCATCCAACATGCATGAACTGTAAGTGCTCCTTTATCAGATCCTGACTTGCTTACTAACGTACTTTGTCCATCCTTACAACAATCAAGAATTCATAACTATTATGCCATTACTGTCTAGGATCAAATATTCCAATACAATCAACTAATATTCTGTGTTCAGGAAAGTTTTATTCTAATATTATTGTAAAGACTGAAGAAGTGGTATACAAACTAACTGTACACTCATGCTTTGTTACGGGTCTTTTGTGTTTTAGAAATTCTCCAACAGACCTAGAAGGACTACCTAGTATCGTAAAGGTCGAAAGGTAGTTAATACCCTCAATATACTCGTTGAGAAATCATTTTTTGGTTTTTTGTAGGTACCACCTTTTGGCCAGAGGTACGAGGATTCAATAGTGACTGAAAACCCCTTTGCATACAAAAATACCTTATAAAATCATTCATTCAAGTCCCCAATTAAAGAACTAATTATTATGCTACATTTGCACTAAAGATCATTGTAAGGTTATCTGTAAACTAAGTAACAATTATAAGAATATAGTTTCGCATGCGAAACCGTTACAGCTACATAATTCAAAATACAGGTTTACTGTTGTCCTAGTATATTCAGTTGAAATTAAATATTACTAAATTGTGATCCTTCCATAACCTTGCTATTGTTTGATAAAAACAGCTGTTCTTAGAGCAGAATGACAAAACAAGTTTAAAATTAAACGTAACTATTGAGCTTACGTAAGCTGGTTTCACAACTATAATCTAGTTCTTCCGGTTTCCGTGGCCAAAAGCATCACTTTAAATAGCTTTAAATATTAAAATACGAGTATAAGGTGTGACTATGGCATCTTTGATCATTGCCAATGTACCACCTTTAGTAACTTATTATTTCAGCTAATCAGTGTTTGAAGATGTTACTCCAGAGTAAAACCAACGTACTTTAAGCTAATTACAATATAGTTTTGAGGCGGTGTGAACTGAAAATTAAGATTTAAGTTTACATTTATCTTTTGGAGGCAATGATAAAAACTCCATTAAGAAAAGGAGCTTACTAATTAGTGAGTAATCCCAAACTCTTAGTGTGAATACAGACTTGGAAAGTAATACTTAAGCGATTAAAGTAAATACTATGCATAATGCAAATAACTTGGAGCGAACTAAAGGAAAGCTATTAAGAAATAGCCAAGCAAAAGTACTGGATTCGAGCTTAATTCCAACTACTCGGAGGGAATCACCTTAAGCAAATTGCTTTTACATTTAATCCGTGTTCATCTCTAGGATTTTCAGTTTATTTATTGCTTTTGCACATATTTTTAGTATTGACTCACGGCAACTATAAAATATGTATTTTCTTTACCTAATACTAATCCATTTTTTTATAAATGTAATATAAAAGGTGCGTTTACCTTTAAACCTGTGAAAGCGCTCGATTATATTTATGACATTTTAAAAATGAATAATCATTAAATCCAAGTAATTGTTGGATGCTATGTATGGATAATCCTAAATTTAAAATAAAAACTGTTTCAAAAAGTCAATGTGTATTTACATTAATTCACAGCAATTCCAGCTTAAATACAACGAACCTTACCTAAAATGAATCAGTACTTCCCTATTATTAACAAGTAAGTCAATTCTTCCTTGTTTATAAATATTCGCAACGAAAGTTTAACCGAATACAATGTTATGTAGTCAGTCTTACATTGACGTTGAAGAGAACAATGGTCTCTTGTTTCTAGGGAACGTTCTAAGAACACACTTCGCAGTAACGATTCACAAACATCGTAGGACTTAGATACAGCACCCTACCGCCTTAAGGGTTGGCTAGAAGGTGGAGGGGGTGTAAAAATGTCAGTGTTTTCTTACCAGTCGATGAAGTCCCCGGCGTAAAAACTGCTTACTCTTTTAAAGGGTAATTCCTTGTAGTGTTCAAAACTATGTCGGTACCAAACGTTAAGTTTTAACTAAACATGATAAACAAAAAAACGTTGAAGCACTTTGAAAACATTAGTTTAGTATTAAACACAACTAGTTTCAGGACATTAGCCCATTTATAAGTGTGGCGTACTAAGTTGTTCAGTTTAATTTTAAGTTTAAAAATCATGAATATTATTTTGTGTACTGTTTATTACGTCATACTTATTTATTATTTAATTAATTATAATAATAAACAAGCTTGGAAGTCTTGTCAATGTTCCCAGTTAAAAGTGTCGTGAGAAGAGCTTTACAAGTACAGTGCGTTTATTGTTGTCATGTTTCAAATGCACAATCGTTAACCACAGACACGGGTTTAACAGTTCGTTTTTCAAATCGTTTTTAACAATTAGGCTTTTAAGCGTGTTTTTATGCATTTCCTTTGCTTTTAAACGTTTTAAAGTTTAAATAGAATCTTTAGACAAGAACTCTTAAGAAATCTAGGTGTTTTTCCATCGTCGATTAACATCCGCTTTCAGAATTTGCGCAGCTTTCAGAAAAGAACATAGATGAAGACAGTTGTTCCGTTCTATTAAAATATAATCTATTGCCCAGGAGGCAAATAACCTTAACATGTTTCAGAAGTTACTATCCTAATGGTTGTGTATTAGACAGAACAGTCTTCTTACATTTCGTTGTTCATAAAGCTGTTCAGTTCTTAACTACTTACAGTCATACACAATTTAAGTTCAGAACAAGGTTGAAAATAAAGGTATACATACTAAGGTTTACAATCGCTAAGCTTAGGGTAAAGTAACATATTTAGCTCCACTCAGAGTCAAGGTCTATGCAAAGGATATTCAGAGATTGTGGTCGAACTACAAAGGGGAGAGGAGCTTTGTCTGCTAATACATATTTAAGTGCTGTCTCAGAATACTCAATATCCTGAGTGCTGGAACCAACCTTATCAATAGACTGATAACATTGGTAATCGACCCTGACTTGCAAGTAGCTTGAAGCTCTGTGCAAAGGATATTCAGAGATTGTGGTTGAACTACAAAGGGGAGAGGAGCTTTGTCTGTTAATACATATTTAAGTGCTGTCTCAGAATACTCAATATCCTGAGTGCTGGAACCAACCTTATCAATAGACTGATAACATTGGTAATCGACCTTGACTTGCAAGTAGCTTGAAGCTCTGTGCAAAGGATATTCAGAGATTGTGGTCGAACTACAAAGGGTAGAGGAGCTTTGTCTGTTAATACATATTTAAGTGCTGTCTCAGAATACTCAATATCCTGAGTGCTGGAACCAACCTTATCAATAGACTGATAACATTGGTAATCGACCTTGACTGGCAAGTAGCTTGAAGCTCTGTGCAAAGGATATTTAGAGATTGTGGTTGAACTACAAAGGGTAGAGGAGCTTTGTCTGTTAATACATATTTAAGTGCTGTCTCAGAATACTCAATATCCTGAGTGCTGGGACCAACCTTATCAATAGACTGATAACATTGGTAATCGACCTTGACTGGCAAGCAGCTTGAAGCTCTGTGCAAAGGATATTTAGAGATTCTGGTCGAACTACAAAGGGTAGAGGAGCTTTGTCTGCTATTACATATTTAAGTGCTGTCTCAGAATACACAATATCCACATAGTCCTGGGACCAACCTTATCAAAAGACTTATAATATTGGTAATCGACATTGACTGGCAAGTAAGAGGGGTACCCAAAAGTATCGGGAATCGGTCGATAGCGAGGTGGGGAGCGCATAGTTTACATTTTGGCCGATTGGGGATGAAAGCCCAACTCTTCCTGAGTTCAGTGCACTCGGTGTGGCCAGTCTGAGAGGCTGTGAAGAGGAGCTGTGTGCGTTTTTCTAAAAGTAGTTTTTGTTCCGCCTCGTTTTGTTTTGGTGGTTTAATTAAATGAACAACGTTCAGCAGTGAGGTTTTTGCTTTTTACTCGTTAAAAACGCGTCAGAAACGGTTGAAATTATTAAAAAAGCTTACAAAGACGATGTTTTGAGCAAATCCAGAATGAAACGAGTATTTTTCCCAAATTCAAGATGGCGCCATGTCGATTGAAGACAACCCTCGTCCCAGACGACCATCAAATTCTCGGACTGGTGAAATTATTCAGAAAAAAACCTTCAATATTGCAAGAATACCGTCGGAGGACCATTGGGAATGCTCAGTTTAGCAAATTTGACACCTCCAGGCTAAATTTTGGCGATATGGAGACGGGTTTTCATCATGACAATGTGCCTGCCCATGTAGCCATCTCAGTGCGCTAGTTTTTGGCCAATACCAGCATGACCACCCTTCCCACGACCCATACTCGAAAAATCTTATCCCACGCGACTTTTTAGGTTCCCCATAAAGAAAAATTACATAAAATATCACTGTTATGACGAAAATGAAAGAGTGAAAAGGCAAACGAGGATGGAGAGTGCAGCCATTCAGACTAAGGGGTATGAGGGGTGCTTAAAACCATTGGGCATCAAATGAACAAATGCATTACACTAAATGGGGAGTATACTGAAGGTATACATGTAAATTAGTAACAAAAATAATAAAATATTAATTTTATAGTGAAATTCCGTTATTTTGGGTACCCCTCGTATTGTCTGGGAGGAACGTTTAGTAGTTGACAGTATTGAGAGTAACAATAGATTAATAATTAAATATAACAAAGAAGATAAATCCGCCATTGCAAAACACTCTTTAGAATCAGGACATCATTTTCAAAATTAACCTATAAAAAGAGTTAAAATCAAAATTTATTAGATGCATACGAATCATTGTTCATGAAGAAGGGTCAAGTATTTAGTGAAGAGCCTGAGCGTTTCAAAATTCACCGTTTCTCATATAGTATCAGGACCAACAACAATGATTATTCTTTTATTTAATTTTAATCATTTTATAGTTCATAACATGTGTTAAATAATTTTAAAATCATTGTTTCCCTTCAGTTGAGAGTCTCTGATGATGAATTCCAATAGCATTTGAAACACCTCAGAAATAAACATAGTTTTTAATTTATTAGACTGTTTGATATTTTACTAATTATAATATAGATTATGAATTAGATCGCTTGATTAAGTCCGGAGGATCTTCGTAAAATTAATCTTTAAAACACGAGATTAAGTATTTGAATTGACAATATTGTAAACCTTATAAATGGAGGGAGTATAAACTCCCAAATTTATATTTCAGCAAATCCTTACATAACTTAAACTTTTATTGAAACAATTGAACAATTTATTGAAAGAAAATTTAAAATCATAATCATCCATAATATGAGGACAAAATATTGTATAATGTTTAATTTTTTATATATTATTAAACTTATAGATTTGATTTTAAACTATTTAGCTTTATAAAAGTTTGTTTTACATTCAGAACAGATAAATGTTTCCGTTTTAATCCAAAGAATGATTTCAAATGTTTTCATAGTTTTATTTTTGAAACAAAAAAATAGGGTGTGAAACTATTTTGTGATCTATAATTGCTTAACGTTTTCTTAAAAAATAATCTATGAATGTTTTTTTAATGAATTTGGTCAACTGTAAATTACTTTTATAAATTATTTGATTAAAAAATAAAGCTCTTCGACCAAGTATGTAGCTACGAAGTTAAAATTATTTATCTTGAATAAATAGCCATGAATGTTTTAAAATATGTATAAAATGATATTAGTAAATATACAATCTACAAGTTTATAGAGACTTCTAGTTCCGGAGAGTTCAGTTGGGGTTTGTGCAGAGTAAATACACTTAACATCAACTTCTCTGTTTGTTTGACTTTGTCGGATCCCTTGCCCTTCAACCAATAGTGTTATTTTTTGTTTACAGTATATACCGACGTTTTACCGTCAGTAAATGATTAAAAAACTTAGCCCTTTTGCAAACTACTAACTGGTAGGCCTAATATAAAACTATGTATATAAACTTATTTATACCTAAACCTATTTATATTGAAAAAAACAAGGTAGAGTTTAATTTAAGGTAACAATCGAAACTATCAAATTAGAGGTATTCGAAACGTGTTTCATACAAGTAATATTATTGGTCTGTAGCCGACAGCAAGGAACCGACAACGTTATTGTATCGTTTTATAAGTAAAAAAATTGAACTATACAAAAGTTACATCTCCCGTTACAAGACAAAGGCCTTCTAAGACCCCTTCTAAATAATGATGGACAAACATCTTGAAAACAACTTTCTACCAGTTTCTAGCAGTTGTTTGCAAATAACTTGGGTGGGAAGGAGCTCAACTGGGATACTCTTGATAAGCTATAGTTTTAAAGTTATACTTGAGTAATTTTACTAGGAACTTATTAAATGGTTTTAAGCATTGTGTTTAAAACATTGTCAAACAGATTTCTTTTCGTAGAACAGTACCATAATGTTACTTTTATTAAAAATGAATATCGATTTCTTAAGGGAACTGCGTTGAATGATCATTATGTAAAATATCGAACACCCTTTCAAAGTCTCACGTTCTTCATATTTCATCCATCGAAAGAAACCTAAAGGATTTATTTAATTTTACCACACGCTTCAAATTAATGTAGCCTAGGCTTTAATGCATTCCTGAAATAATGATGCCATCTAAACTAAAGACCCAACAACCTCTTTTTTTAAGTTCAAACGTGTAAAATGATTTACTAAAAATCCTCTTTAACACTGATGTCAATACCTTAGTATCAGCTCAGGCTTGTTTACTGACAGGGTGTATGCGGTGTTCATTTTATCAATACGTTTTGGGCAAAACGTTTAGATTTTTAGCACAGAAAAATACATTTCTCTTTAAACCCATTTGCGAGCATCCATTTCTTTACAACATCTATCAACTAAATACTCTCATAGCTACCGCACAGTTAAAGAGTCTTTGACAAATAGTTTGGTTCTTAGACACCTTACAAACACGAAGGTGAGCCTACCGGTTAATGTTCTCATAGTAACTGCTTGTAGAAACTAATGTTACAAACATTAGCCTCTACCATCTGGTCATTGTTCAGGAACTAATCCTGACAAATACATTAACTCAGAGGCGGTGATATGTCTTCTCAGGTTAACCAGGGATGAGCTTAACGATGTAGGTTAGCTTCGAAAGATTGTCAATGTAATTAAGGTTAAAAACTAATTGTAGCTATAAAATCTTATTTCAAAGATTAGGGTGTTAAATTCGTTTTGTTTGGGTATAAATCATATTAGTTATATGAATTATAAAGTAGTTTGATGTTTTAGTTCATCAAAGTAGACCTCGGTAAGAAGGTTTATCTGTACAAGTTTTAACCAGGCATTGCCCGAAAACCTCTGCTACGTCATTTGGTACACTTAAACCAATTAAGCCATAGTTATTATTAAGCCATTGATTTTTAAGTTGTACAGTAGTTGAATTTCTCACAAGTCATTTTTCTAAGAAATACATCCCAATAAATTAGTGTTGGAGAATCTAAACAACACAACTAATTATTATTATGTTTTAAACAATAATACAATCAATTTCAAAGCTCTTAACTATGTTCAGAGATGTATTTTGTTTCTAAAAATAACCAAGCCAGTAGGATCGGAACGTTGAGTTTTGTTAATAATGATTCAGCTATTTTAGAACTCTGTGTTATTTCACAGTTGACAATGTCAGAAAGGATGTCTCTAGACAGCTGCTGACAATTTAATTGTGTGATGAGAGATTGTCGTCTGCTTCAGATATTGTCCAGTGACTCTGACAAATGATTCTCTGTCATCTCGACATATAACGTGACGTCATCATGAGTTATGTTTCAAACAAAAAGACAACCGTGTCATTGTTTTTGTTACAACTGTTGATGCATAAATTATTTTCAGAACTCGTTTATCTTGTACAAACCGTTATATTGCTTTGTCTGTATGAAAGTCATTTGTTCACTAAAGTGTGCATCATAAGATATTATTAAATAATTTATAAAATCATTCATTCAAGTCTTCAATTAAAGAACTAATTATTATGCTACCTTTGCACTAAAGATTATTGTAAGGTTATCTGTAAACTAAGTAACAATTATAAGAAAATAGTTTCGCATGAGAAATTGTTACAGCTACATAATTCAAAAACAGGTTTACTGTTGTGTCCTCGTATATTCAGTTGAAATCAAATATTACTAAATTAAGATCCTTCTATAACCTTGCTATTGTTTGATAAAAACAGCTGTTTTTAGAGCAGAATGACAAAACAAGTTTAAAATTAAACGTAACTATTGAGCTTACGTAAGCTGGTTTCACAACTATAATCTGGTTCTTCCGGTTCCTGTGGCCAAAAGCATCACTTTAAATAGCTTTAAATATTAAAATACGAGTATGAGGTCTGACTATAGCATCTTCGATCATTGCCAATGAACCACCTTTAGTAACTTATTATTTCAGCTAATCAGTGTTTGAAGATGTTACTCCAAAGTGAAAGCAACGTACTTCAAGCTAAATACAATATAGTTTTGAGGCGGTGTGAAAAAATTTAGATTTAAGTTTACATTTATGTTTCGGAGACAATGATAAAAACTCCATTAAGAAAAGGAGCTTACTAATTAGTGAGTAATCCCAAACTCTTAGTGTGAATACAGACTTGGAAAGTAATACTTAAGAGATTAAAGTAAATACTATGCATAATGCAAATAACTTGGAGCGAACTAAAGGAAAGCTATTAAGAAATAGCCAAGCAAAAGTACTGGATTCAAGCTTAATTCCAACTACTCGGAGGGAATCACCTTAAGCAAATTGCTTTTACATTTAATCCATGTTCATCTCCTGGATTTTCAGTTTATTTATTGCTTATGCACACATTTTTAGTATTGACTCAGGGCAACTATTAAATATGTGCTTCCTTTACCTAAAATTAATCTATTTTTTATAAATGTAATAGAAAAGGTGCGTTTACCATTAAACCGGTGAAAGCGCTATTATCGATTATATTTATGACATTTTAAAAATGAATAATCATTAAATCAGTAATTGTTGGATGCTATGGATAGATAATCCTAAATTTAAATATAAAACGGTTTTAAAATTTCATAGTGTATTTACATTAATTCACAGCAATTCCAGCCCAAATAAAACGAACATTACCTAAAATGAATCACTACTTCCCTGTTATTAACAAGTAAGTCAATTCTTCCTTGTTTATAAATATTCGCAACGAAAGTTTAACCGAATACAATGTTATGTAGTCAGTCTTACATTGACGTTGAAGAGAACAATGGTCTCTTGTTTCTGAGAACGTTCTTCAAGAACACACTTCAGTAACGATTCACAAACATCGTAGGACTTAGATACGGCGCCCTACCGCCTTAAGGGTTGGCTAGAAGGTGGAGGGGGTGTAAAAATGACAGTATTTTCTTACCAGTCGATGAAGTCCCCCGGCGTAAAACTGCGCCTTGCAGTTTTCAACACTATTCGGGACCAGTCGTCAAGTTTTAACTAAACATGATAAACAAAAAAAAACGTTGAAGCACTTTGAAAACATTAGTTTAGTATTAAACACAACTAGTTTCAGGACATTAGCCCATTTATAAGTGTGGCGTACTAAGTTGTTCAGTTTAATTTTAAGTTTAAAAATCATGTATATTATTCTGTGTACTGTTTATTACGTCATACTTATTTAATATTTAATTAATTATAATAATAAACAAGCTTGGAAGTCTATTTCAATGTTCCCAGTTAAAAGTGTCGTGAGAAGAGCATTACAAGAACAGTGCGTTTATTGTTGAAATGTTTCAAATGCACAATCGTTAACCACAGATATGTGTTTAACAATTTGTTATTCAAATCGTTTTTAACAATTAGGCTTTTAAGCGTGTTTTATGCATTGTCTTTACATTTAAACGTTTAAAAGTTTGAATAGAGTTTTTAGAAAAGCATTCTTAAGAAATCTAGGTATTTTTCCATCGTCGATTAACTTCTACTTGATTTGCGCAGCTTTCGGAAAAGAACATATCTTTTCAGGAAGGAAATTTGTTCTGTTCTATTAAAATCTAATCTATTGCCCAGGAGGCAAATAACCTTAACGTGTTTCAGAAGTTACTAACCTAATGGTTTTGGACGGAAAAGTCTTCTTACATTTCGTTGTTCATAAAGCTGTTTAGTTCTTAAATACTTACAGTCATACACAGTTTAAGTTCAGAACAAGGTTGAAAATAAAGGGATACATACTAAGGTTTACAATCGCTAAGCTTAGGGTAAAGTAACATATTTAGCTCCACTCAGAGTCAAGGTCTATGCAAAGGATATTAGAGATTGTGGTCGAACTACAAAGGGAGAGGAGCTTTGTCTGCTAATACATATTTAAGTGCTGTCTCAGAATACTCAATATCCTGAGTGCTGGGACCAACCTATCAATAGACATAACATTGGTAATCGACCTTGACTTGCAAGTAGCTTGAAGCTCTGTGCAAAGGATATTCAGAGATTGTGGTTGAACTACAAAGGGAGAGGAGCTTTGTCTGCTAATACATATTTAAGTGCTGTCTCAGAATACTCAATATCCTGAGTGCTGGGACCAACATCAATAGACTGATAACATTGGTAATCGACCTGACTTGCAAGTAGCTTGAAGCTCTGTGCAAAGGATATTCAGAGATTGTGGTCAAACTACAAAGGGAGGGAGCTTTGTCTGCTATACATATTTAAGTGCAATCTGAGAATACACAATATCCAGGTGCTGGGACCAATCTATCGTAGACTGATAACATGGTAAATCGACCTTGACTGGCAAGTAGCTTGAAGCTCTGTGCAAGGATATTCAGAGATTTTGGTCGAACTACAAAGGGTAGAGGAGCTTTGTCTGCTAATACATATTTAAGTGCTGTCTCAGAATACACAATATTCTGAGCGCTGGGAACAACCTTATCAATAGACTGATAACATTGGTAATCGACCTTGACTAGCAAGTATCTTAATGCAAGGAACGTTTAGTAGCCGACAGTATTGAGAGTACTTGCAGATTATGAATTGGCTTCCTTGAATAAGTTTGGAGGATCTTCTTTAAAAAATCTTGTAACTTACAGAGACAATTAAGGTATTTTAGTTAAAAGGACAATATTGTTAACCTCACATATGGAGTATAAATTCCCAAATTTATATTTTAGCAAATTGTCACATACCATAAACTCTATTTGGTACATTTTATTGAAACAAGTTTAAAATTATATTTATACATAATACAAAAATTGTATAGGTTTTCATTTTTGTCTACACAATAAAACTAATAGTTTTAATTTTAAACTGTTTGATTTTGGTTTTCTGACATAAATCTGATAAACGTTTACGTTTTAATCCAAAATATATAATTTTAAATGTTTTAATAGTTTTATTTTATTGGAAAAAGATGGTGTGAAACCATCTGTTGTTCTATAATTGCTTAAAATGTTCTTATAAAATAATGTATGACTGTATTTCTAATGTATTTGGTCTACTGTAAATTAGTTGTATAAACAACTTGATTAAAAAAATTAGTCTTCGACCAAGTACGTTTTGCTACAAGGTTAAAATTATTACTCTTGAATAAATAGCTATGAATTTTTCTAAACATGTTTAAAATGCTAATATTAAATATATAATCTACAAGTTTATAGAGATTTCTAGTTCCGTAGAGTTCAGTTGGGGTTTGTGCAGAGTAAATACACTTAACATCAACTTCTCTGTTTGTTTGACTTTGTCGGATCCCTTGCCCTTCAACCAATAGTAGTTTATTTTACTTTGGTTTATAGTATATACCGATAATAAAACTAACACACCAAAGAACTGTTTAACTCGTTTTAAACGTTTGAGTCAAAAGTGTCTACCTGGCGTAGATTTTTGAAGGGTCTGCATGCTCTAAGTTTTGTCAATGTTTGAATAAATATGTCAGAACATGGGTCCTGGGATGTAAAATGAGTGACACTTGGGAGAGTTGTCAGATACAGTATAATACTAGGGGTACGTACTAGGGGTACGTTTTCTTGAGTAGCGTATAAGGATTTAATGCTTAAAGCAAACGCCAAAACTATAAAAATCTTGTTTTTTAACACCGTATTTTGACTGCACTTGATTACAACTAGTCTTTTTGTTTGGATTAAACTTAGCCCTTTGTAAACTACTAACTGTTTATATAAGTTTAACCTATTTATATTAAAAAAAACAAGGTAGAGTTTAATTCAAGGTAACAATCGAAAATATTAAATTAGAAGTTTTCGCAACGTGTTTTGTACAAGCTATATTATTGGTCTGTAGTCGACAGCAAGGAACCCATAACAATATTGAATCGTTTTATAAGTAAAACAATTGAACGATACAAAGGTTACATCTCCCGTTCCAGGACAAAGGCCTTCTAAGACCCCTTCTAAAAGGCCCCTTCTAAATAATGATGGACAAACATCTTGAAAACCACTTTCTACCAGTTTCTAGCAGTTGTTTGCAGATAGCTTTGGTAAAAAGGATCTCAACTGGGATACTCTTGAAAAGTTTTCATTTTAGAGTTATACGTAGGTACTTAAGTAAGAAACTTATAAAATAGTTTTAAGCATTGTGCCTATGTTCGTAGAACAGTAATGTACTACGGATAGATTACTTAAAATTTTTATTTTGACCTTAAAACCATAATGTAACTTTAATTAAAATGGAATATCGATTTCTTAAGGAAACTACATTGAATAATGATTATGTAAAATATCGAACCCCCCTTTCAAAGTCTCACGTTCTTCTCATGTAATCCACAGAAGGAAACCTAAAGTTATTTTACTTTTACCACACGCTTCAAATGGATGTAGGCTGTAACGTATTACGGAAATATGGATGCGGTCTCAACAAAACCTTCAACAACTTTTGCTTTAACTTAAAAAATGAACAATAATTAACTAAAACGTTTCTATTACACTGATGTCAATACTTTGGTATTTGTTCTGGCTTGTTTAAAGACAGGCTGTATGCGATGTTTAATTGATCAATTATAGTGGATAACGTTCAGATTTTCAGCACAGAAAACATACATTTCTCTTTAAACCCATTTGCGAGCATCCATTTCTTGCAACATCTATCAACTAAATACTCTCATAGCTACCGCACAAGTTAAAGAGTCTTTGACAAATAGTTTGGTTCTTAGACACCTTACAAACACGAAGGTGAGCCTACCGGTTAATGTGTTCTCATAAGTAACTGCTTGTAGAAACTAATGTTACAAACATTAGCCTCTACCATCTGAGTCATTGTTCAAGGAACTAATCCTGACAAATACATTAACTCAGAGGCGGTGATATGTCTTCTCAGGTTAACCAGGGATGAGCTTAACGATGTAGGTTAGCTTCGAAAGATTGTCAATGTAATTAAGCTTAAAAACTAATTGTAGCTTTAAAATCTTATTTCAAAGATTAGGTGTTAAATTCGTTTTGTTTGGGTATAAATCATATTAGTTATATGAATTAGAAAGTAGTTTGATGTTTTAGTTCATCAAAGTAGACCTCGGTAGGAAGGTTTTAACGGACAAGTATCAACAGATATCTGTACAGGTTTTAACCAGGCGTTGCCCGAAACCCCTGCTACGTCATTTGGTACACTTAAACCTTTTAAGCCATTGATTTCTTAGTTTTACAGTAGTTGAATTTCTCACAAGTCATTCTTCTAAGAAATACAACCCAACACATTAGTGTTTGAGAATGTAAACAACATAATGAATTATCATCTAGGTCTTCCGGTTAGGAAATTGTCTGACTAACCTAAATTTAATCATATAGATGTTTTAACACTAAAAATCAATCAATTTCAAAGCTCTTAACTATGTTCAGAGATGTATTTTGTTTCTAAAAATAACCAAGCCAGTAGGATCGGGACGTTGAGTTTTGTTAGTAAAACCACAATGATTCAGCTATTTCTGAACTCTGTGTTATTTCACAGTTGACAATGTCAGAAGGGATGTCTCTAGACAGCTGCTGACAATTTAATTGTGTGATGAGAGATTGTCTTCTGCTTCAGATATTGTCCAGTGACTCTGACAAATGATTCTCTGTCATCTCGACATATAACGTGATGTCATCATGAGTTATGTTTCAAACAAAAAGACAACCGTATCATTGTTTTTGTTACAACTGTTGATGCATATATTATTTTCAGAACTCGTTTATCTTGTACAAACCGTTATATTGCTTTGTCTTTATGAAAGTCATTTGTTCACTAAAGTGTGCATCTATTACTTTAATCACAAAACCCCCAGCTAAGAAGTGCAAATATTGTTGTTAAGAAAATATTTGGCGTCACAGAAAGTACGCCAGTGTATAAAAAGTAGACTATAAAAGATTTGATTGTTGGTATTTAAAAGAGGTATTTAAAAATGTGAGGCAAACTACGCTTGGCAGTGGAGATACTCAAGGAAAGAAGATACGACTGTTAACTTTCAAGCTATTTATTTTAATTGCTGATTAAAGAAAAAGGAAAATTAAACTCTTGTTGTAAAAATATTATCACTTATAAAATTATTATTAAACCTAAACAAGAATATGACCAACCTTTTTTATATTTTTGACTAACTAAGATTAACAAACAAGAATACTGAAACTATTGGAAATTTGAATTAAAATTATATATGTTTAAGCCTTGTGGCTATCATGCTGTTTACCACTGTAGTGATAAACATTGCGTTATTGAAATAGGTAATGCTTTAATGTAATGCTTTAACTTTGAATAATTTAACTATTAAAGAAATAAAGTAGAATGACCAAGTTCACATTTTGTTATACAAATGATTTTGCACTTACTTATTTTATGAAATATCCAATTAATCCATTTTAAAATTTGGCACTCGCGCACTTCACAACACAGGGTGAACACACCACGGAGGCAGCAGAGTTGACAGTCTGAAGACCTGGGGAGAATTGATGTCCGCTCCCTCTGGATGAAAAAAAGTCCGCTGGACACCTCTGACCACTTCCGCCAATCAGGTCTAAGTAGGCGTGACTATGCGAATAGGTATGATTTTAATTGGTGCTCAAACAATAGCCGATAGTCCACGTGGAGTTCTTCTTTCGCAGATTCTTCTTGCTGACATCGACTATTGATTGTTCTCATGGCGTAGAATGATTGTTCTAAGAAGATCTAAATGGCTACTGTTACACCATGAGAAAGAAAGTTGTCCAGACGAGCGGGTGCTGGTTTCTGGTATCGGAGATGGATTGGTAGAGCTATGAGCTTGGGAAAGGATGAACGTAGTTTGAGGAAAATGAAGAAATTAAGAAAAGTTGTAGCTTGTAGTTACACCAGTTTGAAGTTCTTCATGAGTTTGTCAGACTTTGTAAGTGTGTTTGTTATACTACTTGTCTTATTTGTTGTGTTCACGTATTTTAATAAGTTCTTAAAATGGTTAAATTGTTACGAATTGACGCATTTTTGTTAACTTTGGATGAAAGCCACTTTATTGAAGCAAAAGTTTGTCAACCCGTTCAGTTATTTTGGTTTTTTTTAATTATCTTGTATAATTGAATGATTAATGTTGTGTTTTCAGTATTGTGTACATGTATAACAACAAAATATCTTGATAGTTATAATATATTGGTACAAGGTCAAGTCCGATCATTTGGGTATTCTTTTTTGCATTGGACCAACATGTAAATGAAAAGCAACAACTTAAACTTTGAAAATTGCCTTGCATACGCAGAATACTAGGTCAAAATAAATATGTCTTTAAGTTATGCTACAACGACACCTGACGTTTGTTAAGATACAAAATAATTGTATTTTGCCTATTAAGTACGTTTCAGAAATAAATTATATACAATGTGTATGACAATACAGTACTGTACACAGTCTTTTTTTAAAGAACTTAAAAAAAACTTAAATACAAAAATAATCCTGAAATTCGTATTTTATTCAGAGATGACGTGATCATTTAAAACGTAATGGAAGTTATTGAAGTGTTACACAATTTTCCTAATTACATTGTTATTAGG
Source organism: Matsumurasca onukii (assembly GCA_018831715.1). Lineage (NCBI taxonomy): Eukaryota > Metazoa > Arthropoda > Insecta > Hemiptera > Cicadellidae > Matsumurasca > Matsumurasca onukii. Next base: position 20,221,037 of record CM032062.1, on the reverse strand, counting down.
TTCACTGGATATTACACATAAGCTCGTGTAAATCCAAAGCTTCTTTGTATTCTTGGAATATCCACTCCGGTTTACGCTAGTTTGTGTATAATCAGCAAACAGGAATTTTACATTTATTCGTCAACTGGAAAGGATTTTTAGTTGTAATAGTAAAACAAATATCATATTCAGTACTTTTATTTTAGCTTCGTTTTACGTCTCATAAAACCTAACTGACTATACCGGGTAATTCAAAAAGGACTTTACAACTTTGAAAATTCATAATTATATATTTTATTAAACAAGGTAAAGACCTGGTTTTGGTGTTGATTTAAAGGAAATCACTTCAAGGTTTGACACGCATGGTCTGCTAGTGCCTAATTGCGCCACATAAGCGCTAGTGACAGTTACGTTAAAGATGGCTGCCTTCACTTGACCCGAGCATTCTAGTTGTGTATTTTGGTTTGAAGAATCGATGTCTGCGACAACAGTTCAGCGTAATTTTTTACCAAGTAAGCACATAACCAACACACATTTATAGGATTTGGATCAGTGAACATCCACATGAAACATTACAACATGTTCGTGATAGCCCTAAAGTGAACGTTTTGTTGCGTTTAAAGAAGACGATGTTCGGCGCCTTTTTTTCCAAGAGAGAACCATTAATGGGATAGTGTACGTTGGTATGTTGCAACAATTTCTCATACCACAGATCGATGAGGATGACCAAAACGTCATCTTTATGCAAGATGGTGTACCACCACACTATCTGACTGACGTCCGGGATTTTCTAAATAACCGCTTCCCAGGTCAATGGATTGGCCATGAAGCGCCAATTGCATGCACCCCCCCTCGTTCCCCAGACAGGACACCGCTAGATTTTTTCTTCTGGGTTTCATGAAAGATATGGTGTACGTACCTCCTTTGTCGGCCACTCTACGTTAACTTATAGCAAAAATTTACGCCGCTGCTGAGCAAGTTACCCTAAAATGCTAGTGCGAGTCTGATAAGAAATCTACTACCGATTAGATGTCTGCAGAATAACCAACGGAAGCCACATAGAACATCTTTAGTTTAAGTTAAAAAAACTTGAAGTGTTTTCCTTTAAGATAACACGAAAACCAGCTCTGTACCTTGTTTAATAATTTTATATGAATTTTCAAAGTTGTAAAGTCCTTTTTGAATCACCCGGTATTAGTTTATTTTTTCATATCAATGAACTTGTTTGATTTTTTACTAACAGTTTCAAGCGTCCTGCTGGCAAAATGTCAAATTAATTTTAAGCCTTTCATCAAAAGTCTTAAGTGTCCAACCTGATAATTATGTCATCTCTATCTTTAATTATGTATACTATGAAAAAAATACTTTGTAGGTAATATTACCCGGCGTCTTAATCTAAGTAATTCCAACATGTGAAATAAATAACAGTGGTTCATGTAAAACATTTCATAAAGTAGATAACTTTACTATATGAAGTATTTAGGATCAGTTATGGAATGGTGGTTTGGGGAGGTTCGGCATATATTAAAGTAGAACGGATTTTAATTTTACAGAAAAGTGCAGTTAGAATAACCGCGGGTTTAACTTCGAAAGATAGCTGCAGAGAAGTATTAAGGTAGTTAGAATTCTTGACAGTACCAGCTCTTTATATATTAGAAGTTGTAACGTATGCATTAAATCAACAATACTTAAGGAACGATAACGTCACACAGCTATGATACAAGAAATGCTAGCAACTTGCATCTCCCGACCCCTAGATTGACACTATTCCAAAAACAACACTTTGTATCTTTACACGAACGTACCAGAAAAATCAGTTAACAACGTTAAAATAGTATTATGTAAGTATAGATCTTAATTTGTATAATCACTAAATAGCTAATTTATTACTAAATAAATTTTAAGACAAAAATATTTGGACCGAACCGGATTTGAACCCGGGTCTCCCGCTTGCCGGGCGGTTATGCTCACCACTACTATCCGGCCCATTCTGCCTTCAAATAAGTGCTCAAATCTGAATGTTTATCCGAAACATGTGATTGTCAAATAATGGCTTTAAATCAACAAGCTGGAAATATTACAAACAAAATTTGAATACTGTGTCAAATGACTTATTATAGATCTTAATTTGTATAAATGCTAAATAGCTAATTTATTACTAAATAAATTTGAAGACAAAAATATTATTATAATTATGTAAGTATAATAATATTTATATTTTCTTTTAGACCACAGTTTTAGCTCAAATCAAAACAACAGACAAACTTTTTGCAAAAATAAAACACCAAAAATAGCCACAGAAGTTATGCATTCACAATTTAATTGTTGTAGTAAAATAATTGATGAGTTTAAAAGCCTTAACTTGTGTATCAATTTGCTTGCTTGAAAGACAAAGTTATTACCCATTATTAAAATGTTATTTTAGTAAAAAACAACTTAAACAGGGTAAATAACGTTTAACACGCACTTTTCGCGAAGGAAATATAGACAGCTGACAGACACTGGTTAGATACCGAGTGTCAGTAAACTCTTGTATTTGTATAAAAAACCACTTTTATAGTGTATAAATAGCTTTCATAAATGTATGTTGGTATACAATGTTTAGTGAGAAACATCGAAAAGACAAAATAAAGACATAAGTGAAATAAGACGATTAAAAATACTAAAGACCTAAATACATAGTCGTATTGGCATGAAGTGCTAAAATAAGACATCACACAATTACAGTGTTTCTTGTGTTTCTAATGATAATAACGATATGTTTCCAAATACATCCATCACGATAGCCTCTCTGATAGGCCTACCTGCGTGTTTGTTATCTTGGTTTAAATCCGTTATCTAAAATTACTCTTCGTGCTTAAAATCGGAGAAGAGTGCTTTTCAATTTTAGGTAAAAAGCAGAGATTTGAGCCTAAAGGTTAATGGAATATAAGTTTGTCAAAATACATCGCGGGGTTAGATGTTATCATATTTATAGCTATGTTGATGCGATTTATTAAACTGTAAAACATAACACTTTTATTCAGTAAAGCATACTCGTATGTGATAGTTTAAGAGGGACCGGATAGAGCGGCCGCAGGTTGAACTCAGAGTACCGCTTATAGCATGGGATAAAAACTGCAAACTAAGTTTTAGGCAAGTTAATTTACTTAAATGCAAAATGTTCTCTAGGGAAGCATAGATCTATTGATGTTGCTTCAAATAAACACTTAAAATTTTACTTTCGTCATAAAATTAATTATGTGCTACTGAACTAAAAACTTGACTTTTCCATAAGAACATAGCACTTGAAATTCAGTAATTAAAATTCTACTTATATCTGAACTCATTTTTCTCTTTTTATATGCAGCAGCACTAATGACTCTATGCTTCCCCAGAAAACCCTTCCACGTTTTAGTTCATTAATCTACGTAAAACACAGTTTACAAACTTTCCAATGTTAAATTCTCTATCCCATTTGAACGCCATTCGGGCTCTATCCGGCCCCTCTTAAAAGAATTTTCACTTTCTTTCTTTCTTTTTTTTCTCTATCTCTATATACATATTATCAGTTAATGTGTCGGTTAATCCTTAACTACCCCCAGATAGAGCTTAAAACATGGGGGTTGTAGCTTCCTTTGAGGATAGCACAAGAATTAACCTCAACACTGTGATTAAATAGTTTGAATTAAGGGTTAAATAAAAATACCTTGAGATAAATGAAAGCTATAAAATTTAATTTGACAAATACTCGCAGTGAGGGTTTACAGGAATGAATTACAAGAGATAAGAACCGATTTGAGAACAGGCTACCATTCACAACATTTATGATGATGACTGAAAAATAACTACAAGCTGTTAAGCTTTGAATCGAATAGGTAAACTTAAAAAAAGTTGATTGGAATTGAATGAAACGTCAATTATATTAAATCAATATTTAGAATTAAACTGAACTTTAAGTAAAATTAAATAAATACTACTAAATCAAAGAAATTTAAACAAGTTGTGAAGGTATTTAAGTTTGGTCCCAACCCTAGCAGGAGAAACGATCAGCGAAAACTCAGCGTCCTCCTGAAGTCGGTCCTGGAGCGGGGCGACGGTCTCAGTCAGGGATGATGAAGAGACGCTGGAGATTAAAGACAGACTGCCCCTCTCAGACGGTTGTTTATACGTAGGTCAACTCTGCTGACGCACAAGTATTGGAGTCCACTGTCAGCAATCAGCACTGCCAGCACAGGAGCAAGCAATGCCGATGTGAACCACTGCGATACACTTCCACTGGTCCAATGTAAATTTAAATATTCCGGAAGATGCAACTCCGGTATATGTTAAAATATATCTATCTCTATCTCTATATATTCTATCTCTAAATACACATGTTCATGTTTACCCTTAAGTTACCTGCAACCAAGTTCTATACAAGCTTAGACCGTCTGAGTAAAAGGGTTGAATTGAGTGTTATTTGTAAATTGTGACTAGGCATTCTTCAAATTTGATAGTATCCATTTTCCAAAGAAATCAACTGGATGGGTCTACTTAATGTAAACGCGCAATCTATTTGAGACGTTTGAATAATCCGGTCTACAAAGACAAACACTAAATAAATGTAAGAAATTCAAATTTAGGTAATTTACTTGGCTAAGTCAACTTTCCTGCAGAAATTCTTTACTTCTTCTTTAAACTTGCATTTTTGATCTTTTTAAGTGCTGTTGTGTATTTAATTTAGAAATTGTGAGACCCATTCCCCATGTTAACAATTTGATTTGGCGAAAAGGCTAGAGGATTCTATGGACAATACTATGGTCACTAAAAGCTGCAAACCTCTGTTTGTAAAGCACTAGATTATGACTGTTTACAATGTTTGCATCATACAATGTCTTCACAGCAATTAATGGAAATTTGACATGTTTAAACTTTTCACAAAATTTTAATCGAAAGAGCTAGCTTTCGCCGGCTAAGGCATCTTCAGTTTAATAACAAAAGACACATCATCTGTATAATTAAGTTGAATATCAAAAAACAAAAACATATGTACACCTAAAAAATAAAATTTCTAAATTTAGATATAATATTGTATAAACTATCAGTCGAAAATTTTCTTTGAGTTTCTAACTTTTTCTTCAATTTCATCTTTTACTATTGGTATAAATATATTACTAAAATTTAGAAGGTTGAGATATACAATTATTTTAAAAACACTCATGCACGCACTTTCAATTTGGTTTCTTTTAGTCCAGGAAGGTTCTTTAAAAACTAAAGTTGGCGATTCAAATTTGATAGAGTGGTTTTCAGACAGAGCATGTTCAACTAATTTTGATTTTCAGAGTTTTCATTTTATAATTGTATATATGTTCTTTAATTTGTTTTAACTGGCCTGGAAGTCTGTCCGAAGTATGATTTGTTACACTCACAGTCAATTTTGTATACAGAGTTTTTAGTTTCTTGATTAGGGTTTTAGGTTTTAATTTTGTTAACTGACTTCTCAAAGTGTTATTGGATTTAAATGATGTTCTTATATTAAATTTAGAATTAACTTTTCGATTTGTTCAGGATAAGCCGCATGAGTACTATTCCTATTGGTTTGGTTTCATCTTCTTGGTGGCTGTTTCTTATTACATTTACGTTTAGCTTGATTGATTATCTTCGTTGGGTATTGGTTTGTTTCAAATATTCAACTGTATTATTTTCTTCTAATTTTGCTTGATTTTTGTCCGATTCTGTGTGTATCTTTTGAAACAAATTGAGCAACTCCTAATTTTACATGTTGGGGATGATTAAATTAAAATTTAAAAACTATCCGCTGAAGGTTTCTTTATGATAAACTGAAGTTTGAACTGTGTTGTTTTCTGCCTTACAAATGAGAACATCCAGAAAGCTTTTAGTCTTTTCATTTTCTAGTGTAAACATCGTCGGTCTGATCTGGTTTATATGGTCTAGAAATCATTTTGAATGTTTCTTTCTCCTCCCATACACAAAAATGTCATCTACATATCTCAGCCATATCTTAGGTTGTATTCCAATTGGAAAACCAATGTTTCAAATGGTCCATGAAGATGTTGCTAACAATGGGAAAGGCAAAACACCTCCCATAGTAGAACCAAATTTGTTTAAAATAGACATCCACTTGAAAATAACTGTTAAGTAGACAACATTCAAGTAAAGTTAGTATGTTAGATACAGACAACTTTGTTCTTGATGGTAAGTTATCATCATGATTTCCAGTCGGGTAGCTTAAAGCTAGCTCTTTCGATTAAAATTTTGTGAAAAGTTTAAACATGTCAAATTTATTAATTCCATCCACTTTTCACCAAGCATACACAGAAGAAAATTCAAAACTACTAAAAGAAAGCTCAACATCAAGACTTTGCATCCTGTATCAAAAACTAAAATCAAAACAAAGAATGTGTACACAACATATTTGGTTTAACAACAACTGTCGTAAGTTTAACTTATTTCCAAATTATATTCATTTAAAAACTAATTCAAAATCTCGTTCGTCTAAATTGGCATTGAACTCGGCAAAACGCATTTGGCTACAAGAAGAAATCAGTAACTGGTACAGAATACGTGATAATGAATATTTAATTGTAATCCACAGTGAATTGATTTTTAGACTTCATTCTATTGAACTTGATATTTTCTTACGCGATACAAATGAAATATTAATGAAATGATTCACAGTGTGTATTTAAGCAAATCTCTAAAATTGATACTTTCTACGAGTTTTAAGCGTGATACTAATCGACAAAACTCTCAGGAAAATGATTGCAGCAAGTTTGTAGTGAATCTTTCAAAAAAAGTGCTAACCGAAATGAAGTTAGTTTATTAAATAAGGGGTTAAACTTTTCCTTAACGTAATCAACACTCCCACTTAGATGTTGTCCTCCCATTGAATCTGTAACAACGCTTCCCAATGAACAAAAAGATTATTACCGGTCAATGATTCGTCATGTTATAGAAAAACCTAGGAAAATGTAAACAATACATCACGTGATGAACGGCTCTGAACAATTTAAAGGCCGATGACTCAATTATTATACTTCCTGCTGATAAAGGAAGAGCAACTGTTGTTTTGGACAAAAAGATTATAAGGATAAACTGAATGATTTAGTCAGTGCTGGTGAGTATACAAAAGTTAATAAGGACCCAACTAAGTCAATTGAAAAGCAATAAAGGAAAAACTTAAATTATGTTCCAATGAGCTTAGTAAAGAAACCTTGATGAAATTAAGTCCTCAATATTCTAAACCACCCCATTTATATGGTCTCCCTAAATTACATAAACCTTCCATTCCTTTAAGACCCATTGTAAGCTCTATCGACTCCCCAACTTATAAATTATCAAAATTTTTAGCACCAATTTTAAACCCCTTTTTGGATCTAAAGACTCTTATGTAAAAAACACTGAACATTTTCTAAACAAACTCTCCTCAGTTAACATATTGGAATCAGATGTAATGGTCAGCTATGATGTAAAAAGCCTTTTTACAAATGTTCCTGTTCCTGAATCTTTGCAAATAATTAAAACCCAACTGGAAAATGATGATAACTTACCATCAAGAACAAAGTTGTCTGTATCTAACATAGTTACTTTACTTGAATGTTGTCTACTTAACAGTTATTTTCAAGTTGATGATGTCTATTTTAAACAAATTTCTGGTCTACCTATGGGAGGTGTTTTAAGCCCCATTGTTAGCAACATCTTCATGGACCATTTTGAAACATTGGCGTTTTCCAATTGGAGAATACAACCTAAGATATGGCTGAGATATGTAGATGACATTTTTGTGTATGGGAGGAGAAAAAAACATTCAAAATGATTTCCTAGACCATATAAACCAGATCAGACCGACGATACAGTTTACACTAGAGAAATGAAAAGACCAAAAGCTTCCCTTTCTGGATGTTCTCATTTGTAAGGCAGAAAACAACACAGTTCAAACTTCAGTTTATCATAAAGAAACCTTCAGCGGACAGTTTTAAATTTTAATTCTAATCATCATCCCAACATGTAAAATTAGGAGTTGCTCAGAATTTGTTTCAAAAGATACACACAATAGAATCGGACAAAAATCAAGCAAAATTAGAAGAAAATAATACAATTGAATATTTGAAAACAAACCAATACCCAACGAAGATAATCAATCAAGCTAAACGTAAATGTAATAAGAGAAGAAACAGCCACCAAGAAGATGAAACCAAACCAATAGGAACTGTAGTACTCCCTTACGTGCGTGGCTTATCCGAACAAATTCGAAAAGTTAATTCTAAATTTAATATAAGAACATCATTTAAATCCAATAACACTTTGAGAAGTCAGTTAACAAAATTAAAACCTAAAACCCTAATCAAGAAACTAAAACTCTGTATACAAAATTGACTGTGAGTGTAACAAATCATACTTCGGACAGACTTCCAGGCCAGTTAAAACACGAATTAAAGAACATATATACAATTATAAAATGAAAAACTCTGAAAAATCAAAATTAGTTGAACACGCTCTGTCTGAAAACCACTCTATCAAATTTGAATCGTCAACTTTAGTTTTTAAAGAACCTTCCTGGACTAAAAGAAACCAAATTGAAAGTGCGTGCATGAGTGTTTTTAAAAATAATTGTATATCTCAACCTTCTCTAAATTTTAGTAATATATTTATACCAATAGTAAAAGATGAAATTGAAGAAAAAGTTAGAAACTCAAAGAAAATTTTCGACTGATAGTTTATACAATATTATATCTAAATTTAGAAATTTTATTTTATTTTTTTAGGTGTACATATGTTTTGATATTCAAACAATTATACAGATGATGTGTCTTTTGTTATTAAACTGAAGATGCCTTAGCCGGCGAAAGCTAGCTCTTTCGATTAAAATTTTGTGAAAAGTTTAAACATGTCTTATTGTCATTTGCAGAAGACGTAAGATGTAAACATTGTAAACAGTCATAATCGCGTTAGATGTTATCATATTTTATATGATGCGATTTATTAAACTGTAAACATAACACTTTTATTCAGTAAAGCATACTGTATGTGATAGTTTAAGAGGGGCCGGATAGAGCGGCCGCAGGTCCAACTCAGAGTACCGCTTATAGCATGGGATAAAAAACTGCAACTAAATTTTAGGCAAGTTAATTTACTTAAATGTGAAAATGTTCTCTAGGGAAGCATAGATTTATTGATGTTGCTTCAAATAAACATTTAAAATGTTACTTTCTGTCTTAAAATTAATTATGTGCTACTGAACTAAAAATCTTGAATTTTCCATAAGAACATAGCACTTGAAATTCAATAATTAAAATTCCACTTATTTACGAACTCATTTGGTTTTTATATGCAGCAGTATAATGACTTTATTGCTTCCCCAGAAAACTTCCACGTTTTAGTTCATTAATCTACGTAAAACACAGTTTACAAATTTTCCAATTTAAATTCTTAACCCATTTGAACGCCATTCGGCTCTATCCGGCCCTCTTAAAATAATTTGCACTTTCTTTTCTTTTCATTTTTTTCCATCTCTATATACTGTGTCGGTTAACCTTAACTACCCCAGGTAGAGCTTAAATTATGGGGTTGTAGCTTCCTTGAGGATAGCACAAGAATTAACCTCAACACTCTGATTAATTAGTTTTAATTTAGGGTTAAATAAAAATACCTTGAGAAAAAGGAAATATATAAAATTTAATTTGACAAATACTCGCAGTGAGGGTACACAGGAATGAATTACAAGAGATGAGAATCGATATTGAGAACAGGCTACCATTCACAACTTTTATGATGACGACTGAAGAATAATTACAAGTTAAGCTTTGAATCGAATAGGTAAACTTAAAAAACGATGATTGGAATTGAATGAAACGTCAATTATATTAAATCAATAATTAGAATTAAACTGAACTTTAAGTAAAATTAAATACTACTAAATTAAAGAAGTTTAAACAAGTTGTGAGGGTATTTAAGTTTGGCCCCTTAACCCTAGAGTACCTAACTTAAAAGAAGCGATCAACGAAAACTCGAAGCTGACGTCCTCCTGAAGTCGGTCCTGGAGCGGGCGAAGGTCTCAGTCAGGGATGAAGAAAAGACGATGGAGGTTAAAGACAGACTGCCCCTCCCAGACGGTTGTACCCCGTAGGTCAACTCTGCTGACGCACAAGTATTGGAGTCCACTGTCAGCAATCAGCACTGCCAGCACGAGGCAAGCAATGCCGATGTGAACCACTGCGATACACTTCCACTGGTCTAATGTAAATTTAAATATTTCGGGAAGATGCAACTCCGGTATATGTTAAAATATATACTCTATCTCTATCTCTAAATACACATGTTCATTTTTACCCTTAAGTTACCTTGCAACCAAGTTCTATACAAGCTTAGATCGTCTGAGTCAAAAAGGGTTGAATTGAGTGTTATTTGTAAATTGTGACTAGGTATTCTTCAAATTTGATAGTATCCATTTTCCAAAAAGAAATCAACTAAAAGGGTCTACTTAATGTAAACGCAATCTATTTAGACGTTTGAATAATCCCGTCTACAAAGACAAACAATAAAGAAATCCAAGAAATTCAAATTTATTTGGCCTTTAAGATTTACAATTGGCTAAGTCATAATACGTACAATACAAAACACTTCTTTTCTGTCCTTCTTTATTCATTGAGTCCAATATAAAAAGAAGTAAAGAATAAGAAAACAAAACAAAACACACCATGCATAACACACCATAACAAAATGGAAAAGTGATACCTGAAAGCACAAGATTTTACATTGCCAGATCTTCAAGACTGGACTGGAAAAATTCACTTATGCTGTAAAAGGGTTTCACAAGCCATGCTCTAAGGGTTTTCTGTAGACTCTTTACTTAGAATTTTTACATGAGCAGGTAAACTATTGTACATTTTCATACCTAGAACAGGAAACAATTAAGAGTTTTTGATAATCTACAACGGGGTACATTGAGCTGTGAACTAATTCTAGTGTTGTGGTGATGGACTTGGCTATTGATTTGAAATGTTGGCAACTTGTCCTTAATTGCTAGAAGACATTGTAAGATGTAAACATTTTAAAGAGTCATAATCTCGTGCTTTACAAACAGAGGTTTACAGTTTTCAAGAGCATGGGCATTGTCCAGAATCCTAATAGCCTTCTTTGCCAAATCAAAATCCTGTGAACATGGGGAATGGCCCCACAATCTTGTTCCATACAAAATATGTGACTGAAAAAGAGCAAAAAGGCAAGTTTAACGAACGAGTAGGGCATTTCAGCAGAAAGTCGTCTCAACAAGTAAATTACTCACTTAACCTCTTACATAATTCATTTACGCTGTTCCCAACTGAGTTCTGGGTTCAAAGTTAATCCAAGAAGTTTTGCACACTGAGATCGTTGCTCTATAGATCTCACCAAAGTAAATTGAATGGGTTGAGTTTTACTGTCATTAAGAAATAATTTATTACTAGCAAAACCATTCGGAAACTGAGTTGAACAATATAATCTAAATAGTGAATAGAAACACAAACACAGAAAACAGACAAATGAACGTACAACTTGTCTGCGCCATTCAATCACTTCACATTCACTTATTTAATAACGTGTTAACAATAATTACGTTGAATATAATTTGAACACTTTAAACCTAATATTTTATTTTATTTTAATGAAACTATCCAACCCCAAAGACCCTATAGACAATTTGAAAAAATCTGCCCTGAAAACAGCTGCTTTATACACATGTATTTACAGTGCTAAAGTGTCACTTTTACAACCGGGTAAATAAAGTATTGTTTTGATGATCTTTTTGTGGCATGGACAATTGGACATCAGCTGGTTCAACGAGTTTGTTTTGATTGTTTTGAAATTTGATACTGACGTATAGTAAATCAGTGTAACAGCTGTTTCATCAAAACATTATGATTCAAACTGCTGAGCTCAAAACAATGTTTACTAAATTATTTGTTTATAATATTAAAACATTTATTGACATTTATTTCTCTTTATTATTTGCATCATGACAAAAACATATCGTTCATCACTCGGCCCAAAAGTGTCTTTTTGACCCTAGGTCATTTAACGTCCAAGGCGCAGCTTAACTTGACCTCGTGTCAAAAGTGTCACTTTAGGACCTAGTGATGAAATATACTATATATCAACATATCGGATCAAAACAATTATTAAACAATGAAAATAGACCTATTAGAAATTCAAAATCATTAGATGAAGATTTTATCAAAATAATATTTACAGACACAAGATATTTATTAAACTTCAAACAACGTTTAATCATTTAGTTTATCTTTGATTTTAGAACTAATTTGTGTATCATATAATGATTTGTTTGGTTTGTTTGCTTACCTTTTGTATTTGAATGTGTGGTAAGGCCTGATGACGGAAGCTAGCTTTCGAAAGATCTTTTCAACATAAAGTAAAGTGTAAGTTATCAAATTATATTTATACTTTACCAAATTTGTAGCTCCTAACCCTCTTTAATGGTTATGTTCCCAACGGAGTTGATATAGAACAAGAGCATCTTATAGTACAAGATAATATGCATACATGTTAACATGATCACAAGCAACAATATTGAATATCCAATATAATTCAGTTGCATTACATTACAAGGGTGTCCGTGTTGATCATTCTGGTCGGTCAAGGGGAAATTGGTTATCGACCGGTCTTGTGAAATTAGCTTTCAATCATAACAATATTTAGAAACACTCAGTAGCTTTCTAAAAGATTCAATAGTGTTTCCGAGGCTTGACACATTTTAAAGACCACTTAGTTTGATTTTTTTGATATAATAGTGCGCAGTGCAGACGTCAAAATTGATAATATACGTAGTCCGATCAGTGACAAGGGTTTGCGAACGCTTTTCTTATATGATGACTGATTGTATGTACGAACATTATAACTTTTACACTATGTTAAAAGTACTATTTAAGTCGGATTGAATCCTCAATTAAGAAATTCTACTTTTTAACGGTGTTTTCAGTGTTTTAATACAACTATATTTTCACCTGTTTTAGAGTGGATATTTTTAAATTAAAATCGGCTTCAATCCACCCTTAAAAGTATATTCACTTGAACTGAACAGAACTAAGATTACGACTTGGAAAAATGTAGATTTTGTATTGCACGTTTTCCTCATTATGTATTGATGCATATTAATCTGTGTAACCCGTTAAAGCAAATAAATGCTGTAACCCTTTTTTGTACCTTTCCGTCCATATTGTGCATTCTTGACTCGTAATTATACAATACAAACTACTCAGGTGCAATCGCAGTAAAGAAGTTTGTTACTAGAATGGAGTATTTGAAGCTAAATCTCTAAAGTTCCACTAAAAAGTGTCAATAAACCGTCACACGGTTAAAGGTTTATTCCATAATGTCAAACATATGAACAAACTTTACGTTTTTTCTTGGATTTCATTAATTGGTGTTCAGTAATTAGTTTTGGGTGATTGGATAGAATAGAACAGGATATTTGGACGAGCTGTCTCATTAGTGGAGTTGTTTTGTGAATAGGGAAGTGTGACAAGTGTTATTTTAGATCATACTCATTAAATCAACTTACTCAATGAAACAGAAACGTTTATTGTACTTGGCTTTAGTGATAATATAACACTAGTCTAAGCTAGTAGTAATCAATGGAGCTTAATAATGGGAAACCAAATGATAACCAGGTTTTCGTTTTGATCAAAACAAAAATCCAATGCAGGTTTATTAACATTCTTCGAACTAAAAAATTATAAATTGATATTATTGTAAATTTACAAGTAAACCAAATGTTGTAAATGTGTGTAAACGCTAGTTTTTGTCTAAATTAGTTTTAAAACACCCTTTTCATTCAACTGGGTGATAAAGAGTATTAAGAGGTTCAGGTCCCAGTTCCAATTCACTCCACAAATTGTGTCTACACATTGCTTTAGTAATACAGAGACAAGATCTTAAAAATTGGTATATTTATCGACGGCGCTTGCCCGATAAAAGGCATGACATTGAAGAATGAAAGACAAGAACAATGATATATTTTTGGACCAGTTTATTCTGGGCAACTTTTTATTTAAAGTAACAACAGCAAAGGACTTTATTGATACACCAAAAGGCAAAGTTAGGGCCTTAAAGCCCTATCTACCACTTAACCTTAAGACTAACACAACTATTATATATTTAAATTTACAAAAAAAAGTAAAAGCCAAGTTGAAATAAAAAATAAATTTAGGATGGAACGTTCTTAAGCGCAAAACACACAGCCCCTAGAATGTCACTCCCTACGATCCCGTATGATGAAGTTTTAATCTCATTCCAATCCCAAATTTTAGTAATGACCAATATAATAATTGTGAACAAATAAGGACCAATTATTTTCCAAGCTTTATCATTATTCAAACCGAAAATGATTGTAAAGTATCGCAGTTCTGATATTTAGCACTACCGCCGTACTTCAATGACAATTATAACTCAGAACTTAAACCAACAACACTTGTCTGTTGAAATGTCTCTATCGCAGATTATTAGAACATATCAAAACCGTATCGTTATAACGAATGTGAACTTAAAGCTGAATATATATCCCGAAACTGTTGAATTATTTCCAAAGTTCTGTTACACGTGGTCAAATGGTGGCTGAACAAGATAACGGTAACAGTAAAAGAAAGCATTGTTCCCACCTCCCAAGTATTAACAGTAAAACCCCTGTTATCCTTAACGATCTGTTATATTTCTGAACTAATGTAGTCAAGAATTTCCTCAAAACAGACTCAACTAACATTTGCCATAAAACTTTTGTTTCTGTCAGACTGTATCTATGCAAAAATTTAAATAGAAAGAACTAAACATTCTATTTAACTCAATATCTTTACAACTGAAAGATTTGTGATAAAAAATGTAGTTTTTGTTAGTGGATTGATACGGCCTTCATATTGTTATAACAAAGGTGTTATACAAAACTCATTGTATTCGTATCATTTAATTGGAAAACCTTTATTTTAACAGTAAAATGTTACCATCCTGTACGTTTGGTTCCTTGAACTTACAAACTACGTTTACACGGTAACTCTGTAGCGTAAGTAAATACTTGAACAGAAAATAAAATACAGTTCATGTACACTAAGTACAAGTACACAATCCTTGCATAACTTTGAACGCAAAAACTCAGTAACATTGGTATTTTGTGCTTCGGTGGTAAAATATTCTAAATGATTATACGTGTATTTCCGACGAAAAGTCAATTCCAGCTAGATGTTCTTATTTATGAGTTATTGGGGTAGTGTTGAGAACAAAACAGGACTGTAACAAATCTAAGTTACAATACATTTTACGAACAATAAACTGTTCAAAACACAAATTATCGCCATGTTCAAACAAGTTCGTCCCATTACCCCACGCCAGTACGAGTAGCATCGTGTTACAAGCCTCAAGTTACCAGTTTCCATGTACATTATAGTTGATGATGTTGTTAACAAAGTATCAAACCAATCCATTCTAGTTCAATCAGTACATAAACAACACTTGCTGTCAAGCGGTTTCTTCAAATAATTTATATTAATTTAATCTGTCTTTAAATTTTAAGGCCATCTATTTTTCCAAGTTGCAGAACTCTTGTTTTTATTTATATCCAAAGATGTCGAACCTACAGTAGGCGAACAACATGTGGCGCTGTATCATTAATAATATGATGATAATATTAAACACTATTAAAACTATAATCATTAGAATCCATTTACATATCCACGGCACTTGTTCACTGCGGTTCACGGCGACGCGTCGTTACGTGACCATGTAGCCTTAATTAAGATTATAGTTTTAATAGTGTTTAATATTAATATCAATGTAAATAGTGACATTATTGTGTGTTCATTGGATGATGTAAGCGCTGCGAAACACGTGTTTGATTCACAACCTGCACCGTAGATCTATAGGCCCTCAACCAATGTAACTGTTTTAAATTTTACTTTTGAACTTGTCTTATTTGATTGCAAAGTGTCTTTTCTCACCGGAACAGAATCAAAATGATGATCGTTAATTATTTATTTATTCACATATACAGCAAACCTAATCTAACACACATAACCTAACCTAACAAGAATGAGTGGTGAAACAAATTTTGCAAAGTTTATTTTTGAAACTAATAACAAATTATGAGAAAACAGGCTCTGAGCACGTGTGGAAGACTCCTTTATCTTCCTAATGTATCAAGTTTATCACTATTTTATTTATGTGAAATCAGTATTTTAGGGTGAAAAACTGTATGTCGTACACCTTTGCAAGCGCTTGGTTTGCCTGTTCAGTTAGGTCGCATCAGTTGAAAGAAGAACCGTTGTTTAGCCAGTACATTGCGTCCACAGTGTCGTGTGTTCCTTGGGCGAATTCAGCCTTTCTCTGAGGTGATCACTGAGGCGGACCCTTAAAAGCACCAATAATGCTTTTCTGGCATAATGTTTGATCCCAGTTTGTAGTGAGGAAAGGTTGCTTTGATCAATGTTTGATCCTTTGAACACGCGCTCACTGATCAAATGATCGAGCCTTTAACGATATTTGTCAGTTGTTTCTTCTGATGTTCTACTTTAAATAGCTATTTGCCTCTAATATACAAAAACGTCCCTAAAGTAAAAATAAATTCTTAAAACCAGTTATTTTCTTTATACAGTTGGTATCTAAATATTAAGCACCAAGCGTAATAATGCTAATCTATCTATTAAGATGATATAATGTTATATTTACGATATTGTAAAATTGTTCATATGTTGTATTGAGTTATCAATGTATTAAGGCTTTGACAGCGCTGGCTTAGGATTAACATTTGTTTATGATGTTTAACAATGATCTATTTCTACTTAAAATACGGGTTAAACCGTTTAAAAACGTTACAATAACATTACGGTCCATTGAATAAACTGTGAGAGTTAAAAGATAAAAAAACGTCCTGTAAGATTTTTACACAAGTGTTGAACATTTCAATTGTCTAATTCAAAATATGAGAATGCATGTTATTCCCTATATGGGCCAATTTACACGTAAACATGGAATTTTCCATGTCTGCATTGGTTTCTATTTGTTTACTATAAATGTATGAACCGGGTTAAAGTCTAGCAGAGAGGGGATACAATGCTTTACCGGAGCTTTACGTGGAGGAAAGGCTTAAGTCTGTAAAAGGATATAACCACACCTGGGACCTTATGTTACAAAATTCAATGTTCTCGGTTTCGCCTTAAGCCTGTCAATATGAAATGAAATAATCAATGAATCCTACAAAAATAATAATCTTAGGAAGCCCTTTGTTACTTTAACCAATAGTTGTGTGAGATTCAGACATGAGTGTTGTAAGTTCAACGTTCAAATTCTATAATTATTTAGTGTTGATATCAATCAATTAGTACATGTTATGTGGGCTCTAACAAGTGCTGCACTGCACTTTCATCCGCCTGCAACCATTAGAGGACCAATAAACTACTTAATAAGACATTCGAAAGCCAATTACTCTCGTGCGTTTATCTCGTTACACACCAATTAAACTGATTGCTAATTTGTTGCAGAGGAAGGTCAACAAACATATGTAGCTTGTTCACGTTTTTGTGCCTATTTTATGTGGCTTTAATTTAATTCCTTTGAACTTTTAAGAACTTTAGGCTCTGAATTTTAAGACAACAACATTCCCTTTTTGAAACTCGCTGTTGCTTTACACCAGTCAAATTCGGTTTCTTTGTATAAGAGTATTAAACATATTAATCGAACGATTCAAATTAATAACTTTATGAATCTATAAACATGACAGTGAATCTGTACCATCTTTTGCTTAACGCAGATTACACAGTTTAAAACTTGTTGTGTTTTAATTGTTACAACTATTGTGAACCAGATACTCAAATCAGTTTAGCGTAATGCGTTGGTTGAGCTAGACAATCGCCTCTGTTCTGGCTAAAGCCTCATACCTGGCTACCAACGCCGCTTAACGGATTGAAGCGAGCACTCAAACAAAGCCGATTTCCGACGAGTTCTAGCATTTTTGAGTTCTTGACACTTTCATGTTGTCTGTCATTATCAATGGTAATTTAAAATTGATTCTCAGTTGTTTATTTATTTGTAGGGTTCGTATCAATCTAAGGTTACTTCTACACGGCTATGCAGTCATAGAAATTGAGGTGACGGCTAGAAGAAAGGCAAACTAACAAATAGTTTTGAGAGAAACTAACACTAAAGTGTAACTGTATTTTAGTTAACCGATCGGGCATCCTACAACAGTTATATTAAACATAATTTTATAGACGAGGCCCTAATATGAGTTGTCTCTAGATAAAGGTCATAGTAATTTGTTTGAAACTATCTACGACTTAAAATGCAAACTTAAAAAGAAAGAGTTATGGTATGAACAATCACTTATAAAAATTTCGAACTAAAATTAACTACGAAAGAAGCTGTTCCATCCTTTAATGTAACATAAGATTACATTTGGTTGGTGATAAACACATATGGATTTAATTCATGCATTCTCAAAAATAAGAGCCAACAAGTTCTTATTCTAGCTAATATATCAATATAGCTCTTATACCATTGAAGCAATTATTCAAAATGTGTGTATTCAACTACACACACCATCACAGTGAATGATGTAACAGTCTGTTGCTAGTGTTGACAGATTGAAATTGA
Source organism: Matsumurasca onukii (assembly GCA_018831715.1). Lineage (NCBI taxonomy): Eukaryota > Metazoa > Arthropoda > Insecta > Hemiptera > Cicadellidae > Matsumurasca > Matsumurasca onukii. The sequence goes on along the minus strand of CM032062.1, from coordinate 20,202,449 downwards.
TGGAGTTACGGGACTGTGTCACAGGTTGTCATTTATCATCCCAGTCATATGTTTCATGTCAAAATTGTCTCATTTTGGTAATTTTATACTATTAACTTCTATACTATAAATTCTTAAACAAATATAAAATGTATAAGACAACTTACCCTTTAGTGTCACTGAAAAGCTACACGCTCATCCCAATTGTGTGAAACATTGATTGAGCACTCAAATAAAGGTGAAAGTTTACGTTCATTAATTGAACACGTGCAGGATTCCATAATAATTATTATTAATTCGTTAAGTATTGTGAGGGCCCCTGTGAGTAAAGTAATGATAGATATTCGATTTTCTTCGGGAAAGGCCTCCAGGCTTGAGCAATTATATTCCACTTCATGAAAATAGCATGAATAATCAGCAACTTGGAAGAGCCAATCAGTGACCAATCTGAAGATGGTACTCCAGAGCGAGGCTAAAATATCTCAATTTAATTATGATGTTTGGACGCGGTGTGAACCGGAAGAACTAGATTATAGTTGTGATACTGGCCGCGAAAGCCTAAGAGTAACATAAAAAGAAATATAGCACATTCACCCTCTAAGCTGATTTTAAGCACACTGTGCTGATGACCAAAACAATGAACATTTCACTAATTGGACATATGACACATCATTGATAGGTCAAATTCACCGTCATGATGAAAAGCTTAACAATGAAGGCCAACAATGTTTAAAGCGTATAATATTGACACTGACACAATGATTTACACATGTAAGGAATTAACTTTCAAGTGACATTGCATTGTGGTCTCATTAGAGTTGTGATAATTGAACATGTTCACTGGTTACATACTCTTCATTATATGCGTTGGGATTTCCGTTAAAGGTATGTCAAGTTTATAATATCTGTTCTTTCGATTTAAATATTAACAAACTTATTGAGTAGAATTGACCAAACAAAATTAATGTCAGTGATTTAATTTGTTCCTCTGACCTTTGTAGAGTTTTGTCTGTATAAATATTCAATTTTTATAGCACGCTTTTAGCTGTATTAGCCGTGTTGATTAAAGTTCAAGTTTTATTATTTAAATTAATGTTATAAATAAAGTCACTTCGAACCTCTTTACAAACGTTATATACCAAATCAACTGTTTAACTATATTTCCAACAGACGTAAATTTCACTAAACGTCATCCAAGTTTTCAAAACCTTGGTTAAGATTGTAAATCTAGTAGTGGAAGTTTTCTTATTAACCCCTAGGTTGTACAATGACCTTCCTGAGTGCTTGAAATTGTCTAGTCAACAAAGTTTTAGAAATTAATTAAAACAGCTTTAAATTAGCATGGCCTAACTTAATTTTTGCTTAGTATGTATTTGGTGTAGTCATGTTGACTGTTGACAGGCTGAAGACTGGGACTCGTGGCGGTCCTGTATTCCAGCTTCATGGAGGTCAGGTTTGAGGATGATATAGGTCAAAAGCGGCTCAGATAGTCTCAGTGATCATTGATGATACCCGAATCAATTCCCACCACCGTTTAGACATATCAGACCATCACCTTTGTGGTTCAGAAGTCACGTTGCCGTTGGTCCTTGTATTTCCATTGGTCATTGGGCTATCAATTAATTAACCCATTTAAGGAAGAGTCGGCCTTAGTTTGTAACAAGACTACAAACTCATAACTCATTACTACCACTCATCACACTCATCCTTCACCACATATTTCCTTTAAAATACCTTCATGAGAGTGGTCGGCATCTAAATAGTGGTAGTGGTTTAGTGGTTAAATTAAGTATAAGTTGTCACGAGTTGTTCTTTAAACCAGTTGTACTAATAAACGCTCCAATTAAAGGCATTTTTATTTATTAAGTATTTATATATTTATCTAGTGGGCAGTTTGTATTTACCTAACGGGAATTTAAAAAATATGAACTGTACAATAGTGTATGTCGAGATGACAGAGAATCATTTGTCAGAGTCACTGGACAATATCTGAAGCAGACGACAATCTCTCATCACACAATTAAATTGTCAGCAGCTGTCTAGAGACATCCTTTCTAACATTGTCAACTGTGAAATAACACAGAGTTCTAAAATAGCTGAATCATTGTAACACTTTTATTTTAAATAACATAAATGGAAAACTCCTTGCTTATATGTATCAATGATAAAAACGTTAACACGGAAATGAAATTGTCTACTCTCTTACATGACAATGACTGTGTCAATAAGATTGTAGTCCACAATCCCAGTTCAAGTCATGACTCCATCTTCTAGAACCATATAAGTATAAACTGTGGTAAATTGTTACTTAACAAGTTATCCAACACACCGTCAAGGTGGCAGATGGTAATAATTCTACCCCAAGGTGGAACTGGAAGTTGCCAAGGTTGGAGAGCTGGATTGGTTCTCCAAGAGTGCCCGTCTTTTACTAGAGCTATTTTAAGGTTTGTGGTGTGATTGTACATGCTAAGGTGCTTAACATTGATGTGCCAATTGTATTTTATCCGACTTTGTATTGTCAAGAATATCTGAAATCGTTAGAACTGAGGATATATGGTTGTTTGACCTTATAGTACAGCAGTAGATTTTTCCATACCAAAATTGGAAACAAGCATTTCAGTTATCGGGCTTTTTCAGTGGTGTATGTTTTAGCCTTAGTAATTGAAGGTTTCACTTTGAGTAGGTTATTACAACCTACGCAACGTTACACACCATTTCAGCCTGCAGGGTGCTGTCATGACTAAAGGGGATTATTCAACATATTAACTTATTTTATCTCTGCGTTTAAACTAAAATGTGTAAATTTTGCTCTTAAATGTGTCAGTTAAAGTTTAAAATCGAAAGAGCTACTGTGATTATTCATATTAAAACAAATGTATGCATTGCTCGGTGCATAAACACTTACTGTTTGATCGAAACTCACAATCATAATGACCACGAACATATCCAGATATAACATGACCAATAATGACTAGGTTAGTCTAGAACAATGAAAGTTGAGAAGCTTTGTCACTAATCAGCTTTGTTTGAGTGCTCGCCCAAAGCCGTTAAGCGCCATTGTTAGGTGTGAGAGGCTTTAGCCAGAACAGAGGCGATTGTCTGACTCAACTAACTCATTACGCCATAAATTTTGAGTGCCTGGTCCACAAAAAGGTAACCATCAAAACGCACGATCTATTGGGTAACATATGTTTGTATAATACTTATAGTGTTTTTGACTATCGATTCCTTCTAACGTAATTTAAAAACTGGAAATATGAGATAACACAATACATTTTCGATAATACAAAACAAAAAATTAAATTAATTAGTCCATCCCGTCACTTTTCCGATATAGTTTTTTTAGCAACCTATCTGGTCAAACAAGAAAAGATTATCTACTAGCCTTAATGAATAAATATGTTGTCAATAGAAAAGAACTGTATCAACAGCAAATACTTTGAAATTATGAAAATGTATTGTAAATTGCCTTACTACGAAATAGATGTGAGTGTTCTCAATTACAAGGAAGTAGGCTCGGCATGGAAACAATAAAGGGTGAGTCTAAAGTTTGTTTGACCCTGGAAGTTTCAGACAACTTGGAAGGTTTGCGTGTTGGTGGCTTCATAGTTACAGACACCTCATTGTTATCTCGCTGTGAAGCCATTGAGGCTTGTTTTGATGAACGTGATGCTGTTGCAACGCTTTCGATTAACTCTGCTATAACTAGATTATTATTTCAAGGTAAATTTTATTAAGTTTCTCTAGGTTGTACTAATGTTGCTCAAAAGGTCTGAAATCGAGAATTTTTGTAAAGTACCTAATCCTATCAACAAGAATATTGAAGGTACGATTGTGTCTAGCAGCTTTAAGTTTCGACGCTTCGAACCAACATACTTGACGAAAACAAGTATATTGAGTTTAAACTAGTAAATTTTGTTTGTTTCAATACATATTTTAGTTTGTTTTAATCACAAATCATTAGAGGCTAATAGAGATCAGTTAAACTAATTGAAACCTCTCAAGCTACAACTTACAATTACTTTAAAGAACACCATTGTCATCTCTTTAACTTACGCTAATATTTTACCCGTTACGAACGCGACAAAACTAAGATCCAAACACGGTTCCCTTTTTAGGTAGGGATTTGGTAACGGATATTGCTAATGTATTTTTAGTATTGTTCAAACTAACGTATTATATGTATTTCAACCGCATGTATCTAATTAAGTTGAACTGGCATCTAAGCACATGTTTTGGACGTATTTATATCACTCGTTCAAGGCTGTCAAAGTTGTGAAATTCTAATGTTGAATAATTTAATGTTTGACAACGACATCGTTTTGGGCCTGGGGATACCTAAATAACCATGTGTTTTCACCTGCTTTAAACAGCCTTAATAATTAGTGAAATAAATAAATAAAGTTACTCACACCTGGCGTTGCAAATACAACTGATAACTTTCTTAACTCGAGCTCGCATGCTGAGAAGCAGTTTTCATGATGAAGGAAACAGAAGACAAACCGACAATTACGCTTATCTTCACTGATCACCGTAGAGTCCTGGTTAACTGAAAACTATTCTTTGATGACTTTGTTGCCCAGTAAACGTGCAACCTAGCACTGTGACTACTCTTAGAACTTGAGGCCATATTGAAAAACACTGATAAACATATTATTTTAAAAATCTTGATTCCCATTCATTTCGTTTGAAAACTATGCACATGAAACAATTCAAATATGGAAATTTTAGTTTAATATTAGAGATACTTAAACTATTTAAAACAAGCAAAATAATTCAACTATATTGAATCGAAACCTCTTGTGTACGAACGTCTCTCCCTCACCCTACTACTAATCAGCAATCAATATAAACGGCTCGTAACAATAGGTAGTTCGGGAACTCTCAGCTAGGATATTATAACTGTTCTTCATTCGTCGAAACTGCTTTTTCTTATGGATAGTGATTAAAATATTTATCGTTATACATACACGTACATTTTATTCATAGGTAAGAGTATAATTATCAGACATTTAGGAATAAACTATCAATTCAATTTACTGACTAATCAAAAAAAATTGTTAATTTACTTTTTGTAAGGAACCACAATCTCGTAGATAGGGCCAGACCACTCTCTTGCGAGGTCCTTTGTTTAAACTAATGAATAATTAAATAGGGCACAGTAGAAGAAAGCATCTACAAACTAGTAGAATCAATGGAATATTTGATCAGTGAGTCTGTGATCAGTGAGTGTGTGATCAGATCAGTAAACATTGATCAAAGCAACCTTTCTTCAACGCAAACCTTCGTCAAAACACTTTTTTTATACACAAGACAAGCTACTGACAAAGTTAGCGGTTTACACTACGTTGTTTCCTTATAGATCAGAACTAACCCTAATGCAATGTTCCAAAGCTTATTTTCACGGAATCTGTTTTCATTTTTTTGTTTGAATTGCATTATTTCTTTCTTTTTATTTAACTACTGAACGAGACAAGAGTTCCATTTACATACGAGTAAATGGTTAACATTAGCCAGGTACAATGTTGGTCACCTCTCACCACAATATTGTGGTAACCAACCACAATCATGTATTGTGGTTAACCTGGTTACAGGCACAGCCTATCAATTGTCTATGTAGTAGCAATTGTCCAGTAGACGTAAAAAATTAAATTGATGCACTTAAGACATTTCTTGTACAAATAGAAACAATGTTAATTTGTTAGAGACATTTTTGTTCGGGGAATTTTTTTCAATTCTAACGTGGATTGCATGTTATGTTTATTTTAAAGGTTTGCATTTATATGACTGTAACACTGATGGTATAACCTTGTTTCGATATGTTTAATATCCGAAAATATCCTTTGAATACGTTGAACAACGTAGTTGTGATAAAAATTCCTCCTCTTCAAGAGCTTGAGTCTGTTTTCATTGTCAATAGAGATTTGTTTTAGAGATTTATAAAAAGATCAACGTGGTGTTTTTACTACAGGTTTAAAGTTAAAAGGTCATTAAAAGACGCGAGTGTTCATTAGATAAAGGTGGCAAAGTTCCAATCTCAGTCCATTGTTGCTAACTTCGCCACCGTAAATTTCCCACATAAACCCTCCATAACTGCTTTAAACAACTACTTCAGCATTTATCAGACAAGATAATAAAGTCGGGTCATTAAAATTAAGAGATTCGTGGTTTCATTGGGGAAAGATGGCCAAGTTTCAACCCCAGTCCATTGTTAAGGCTAACCTCACCACACTTAAGTTACCACAGGTAAAATCATCACGCCTGCTTTGTACAAATTCCCCAGAACTTATCAGACATAATACGAGTATAACAAGCTCAGGTGATTAAATTGAGAAATGAGAGTGTTAATAGAATATACGTGGACATGTTCTTAACTCAGTATATTGTTGCAGCTAACTTCACACAGATTAGGCTTATGAACAAACTAGTGTCTTACCATCTTATTGTAATAACTTAATCAGTTGAATGTGTTGGTTACATAAGATTGATGCAGCACTCTTGAAACCAGTTTACTGCAGCATCATCCATCATATTGACGAGCGGAAATAGATAGAAATCCAACTAGTACATTTACCTGATAAATCGAAATGTTCCATAATGTTCGAAGCAAGTGAACCCAACGTGGATAAAATATACAAATAAAGGAAACCATAGCTTGAATTTGTGAGATGTTTAACTTATTATTTGTGAATAAATGTTTAGTATGGTCGGTTTAACATACGTGGAAGTACGGTGACTTTGTTGTAGAAAATTCAGTTTTTATCTTATATTTCCTTTAAAAATTAAAGTTATTATTTTTGTGGTATATTAAAGGTTAAGCTCATTTAAATTAGTTATTGTTTAAAATACTAATCGCAAGCTTAAAAGTGGTTGTAAATTAAATGTGCTTTGTATTGTGTTAAGTTTTGAATAAGGTTACCCACGGTAGCATACAATTTGCTTTATATTATTCTAAGATAAAATCACCATTAACTACTGCGAGTACGATGTGACATTTGTCACATAGTAGCTATAGAGAAATCTATAGAGCTTTTAACCAGGCTCTTACGTTCTCATACACAATAATATTGCTTTCCATCTAACATTATTGCACAAATATAGCACAATATACTGTATTGTAGACGAGCTTGTTGGTCACATTTATGAGTGAAACTATGTTATTAAACGCCACAGGAATGTTTACACACCCTCCCTTCCCCTCCCTACCATCACAATATCATGACGTCATCAACATTCCTGAAGCCTGGAGAATGTGTTACAAAACCATCCCTTGGCTTCAACGTGTGGTTGCCTATAGACTGGATAGGAAGTATACGTGCAATCAAAATTGAAATTTAAAAAAAAAATACAAAGACAAGTTGAAACTAAAAAGGAATAACAACTAAATTTAGAACAGAACTTTCTTAAGCACAAAACACACAGCCCCTAAAATGTCACTCCCTATGATCCCGCATGAAAAAGTTTTAATCTCATTCCAATCCCAAATTATTTTCCAAGCTTTATCATTATTCAAATCGAGAATGAGTATAAAGTATTACAGTTATGATATTTAGCACTACCGCCGTACTTCAATGACAATTTTATTGTAACTCAGAAGTTAAACCAAAAACATATGTATGTTGAAAATCTCTACCGTAGATTATTAGAACATATGAAAACCGTTTCGTTAGAACAAATGTGAACTCAAAGCTGAATATATATCCCGAAACTGTTTAACCGTTTCCAAAGTTCTGTTTCACGTGGTCAAATGGTGGCTGAACAAGATAACGGTAACAGTAAAAGAAGGCATTGTTCCCACCTCCCAAGTGTTAACAGTAAAAACCCCTGTTATCCTTAACGATCTGTTATATTTCTGAACTAAATGTAGTCAAGAATTTCCTCAAAACAGACTCAACTAACATTTGCCATAAAACTTTTGTTTCTGTCAGACTGTATCTATGCAAAGATTTAAATAGAGAGAACTAAACATTCTATTTAACTCAATATCCTTGTACAACTGAAAGATTTGTGATAAAAATGTAGTTTTTGTTGGTGGATTGATACGGCCTTCATATTGTTATAAATAAAAGTTTTATACAAAACTCATTGTATTCGTATGGTTAAATTTGGAAAACCTTTAATTTTAACAAAGTAAAATGTTACTTGAACCTCTAGGTAGGTATATAAAAACATATGTTACAAATTTGACCAGTGCCAAAAGTATAGAAATTTACATAAAAATGCCAAAGAATGACAAAACCCTTCATGTAAGCTGCAGTAATTTAGCCTAACTAGGATTTGTATTATATGCCAAGTTTTCACGTCAAATAGGATATTAACCTCATCCTGTACGTTTGATTCCTGGAACTTACAAACTATGTTTACACGGTAACTCTGTTGCGTAAGTAAAAACGAGTACTTGAATCAACAGAAAATAAAATACAGTTCATGTACACTAAGTACAAGTACACAATTCCTTGCATAACTTTGAACGCAACAACTCAGAGTAACATTGGTATTTTGTGCTTCGGTGGTAAAATATTCTAAATGATTATACGTGTATTTCCGACGAAAAGTCAATTCCAGCTAGATGTTCTTATTTATGAATTATTGCGGGTAGTGTTGAGAACAAAACAGGACTGTAACAAATCTAAGTTACAATACATTTTACGAACAATAAACTGTTCAAAACACAAATTATCGCCATGTTCAAACAAGTTCGTCCCATTACTCCCACGCCAGTACGAGTAGCATCGTGTTACAAGCCTCAAGTTACCAGTATCCATGTACATTATAGTTGATGATGTTGTTAACAGAGTATCAAACCAATCCATTCTAGTTCAATCAGTACATAAACAACATTTTGCTGTCAAGCGTTTTCTTCAAATACTGTATATTGATTTAATCTTTCAATATTTAAATTTTACTTTTTGAACTTGTCTTATTTGATTGCAAAGTGTCTTTTTCTCACCGGAACAGAATCAAAATGATGATCGTTAATTATTTTATTTATTCACATACACAGCAAACCTAATCTAACACACATAACCTAACCTAACAAGAATTAGTGGGAACAAATTTTGCAAAGTTTATTTGTGAAACTAATAACAAATTATGAGAAAATAGGCTCTGAACACGTGTTGGAAGACTCCTTTAGTTTCCGAATGTATCATGTTTATCACTATTTTATTTATGTGAAATCACTATTTTAGGGTGAAAAACGGTCTGTCCTACACCTTTGCAAGCGCTTGGTTTGGCTGTTAGGTCGCATCAGTTGAAAGAAGAACCGTTGTTTAGCCAGTAAATTACGTCCACAGTGTCGTGTTCCTTGCGCGAATTCAGCCTTTCTCTGAGGTGATCACTGAGGCGGACCCTTAAAATGCACCAATAATGTTTTTCTGGCATAATGTTTGATCCCAGTTTGTAGTGAGGAAAGGTTGCTTTGATCAATGTTTGATCCTTTGATCACACGCTCACTGATCAAATGATCGAGCCTTTTACAATATTTGTCAGTTGTTTCTTCTGATGTGCTCACTTTAAATAGCTATTTGCCTGTAATATACAGAAAACCGTCCCACAGTAAAAATAAATTCTTAAAACCAGTTATTTTTTTATACAGTTGGTATCTAAATATTAAGCCCACCCAAGCGTAATAATGCTAATCTATCTATTAAGATGATATAATGTTATATTACGATATTGTAAAATTGTTCATCTGTTGTATTGAGTTATCAATGTATTAAGGCTTTGACAGCGCTGGCTTAAGATTAACGTTTGTCCATAATGTACTATAGTCAAATATCAGTCGTAAAATGTTTAAAAATGATCTATTTCTATTTTAAATACGGTTTAAACCGTTTACAAACATTTAATAACATTACGGTCCATTGTATAAACTGTGAGAGTTAAAGATAAAAAAACGTCCTGTAAGACTTTTTACACAAGTGTTGAGCATTTAAATTGTCTAATTCAAAATAAGAGAATGCATGTTAATTCCTATTAAGGGCCAATTTACACGTAAAACATGGAATTTTCCATGTCTGCATTGGTTTTCCCAATTTGATAATTATTTTGTTTACTATAAATGTATGAACCGGGTTAAAGTCTAGCAGAGAGGGGATACAATGCTTTACCGGAGCATGGAAGAAAGGCTTAAGTCTGTAAAAGGATATAACCACACCTGGGACCTTACGTTACAAAATTCAATGTAAGTTCCGGTTTCGCCTTAAGCCTGTCAATATGAAATGAAATAATCAATGAATCCTACAAAAATAATAAGCTTAAGAAACCCTCTTTGTCACTTTAACCAATAGTTGTGTGAGATTCAGACATGTGTGTTGTAAGTTCAACGTTCAAATTCTATAATTATTTAGTGTTGATATCAATCAATTAGTACATGAACAATGTTACTGTGGGCTCTAACAAGTGCTGCACTGCACTTTCATCCCGCCTGCAACTGCAATTAGAGGACCAATAAACTACGACTTAATGACATTCGAAAGCCAATTACTCTCGTGCGTTTATCTCGTTACACACCAATTAAACTGATTGCTAATTTGTTGCAGGGAAGTTCAACAAACATATGTAGCTTGTTCACTTTTTGTGCCTATTTTATGTGACTTTAATTTAATTCCCTTGAACTTTTAAGAACTTTAGGCACTGAATTTTAAGACAACAACATTCTTTGTGAAACTCGCTGTTGCTTTACAACAGTCAAATTTGGTTTCTTTGTATAAGAGTATTAAACATATTAATCGAACGATTCAAATTAATAACTTTATGAATCTATAAACATGACAGTGAATCTGTACCATCATTTTTGCTAACGCAGATTACACAGTTTGTAAAACTTGTTGTGTTTTAATTGTTACAACTATTGTGAACCAGGTACTTAAATCAGTTTAGGCGTAATGCGTTGGTTGAGCTAGACAATCGCCTCTGTTCTGGCTAAAGCCTCTCATACCTAGGCTACCAACGCCGCTTAACGGATTGAAGCGAGCACTCAAACAAAGCCGATTTCCGACGAGTTCTAGCATCTTTGAGTTCTTGACACTTTCATGTTGTCTGTCATTACAATCGTAATTTAAAACTGATTCTCAGTTGTTTATTTTAGGTTTTAAGGGTTTGTATCAATCTAAGGTTACTTACTACACGGCTATGCAGTCATAGAAATTGAGGTGACGGCTAGAAGAAAGGCAAACTAACAAAAATTTTGATTTGAGAAAACTAACACTAAAGTGTAACTGTATTTTAGTTAACCAATCGGGCATCCTACAACAGTTATATTAAAAACATAAATTTTATAGACGAAGGGCCTACATATGAGTTGTCTCTAGATAAAGGTCACAAAGTAGTTTGTTTGAAACTTCTACGACTTAAAATGCAAACTTAAAAAGAAAGAGTTATGTTATAAACAATCACTTATAAAATTACTTGAACTAGAATTAACTACGAAAGAAGCTTTCGTTCCATCTTCTAAATGTAACATAAGATTACATTTGGTAGGTGATAAACACATATGGATTTAATTCATGCATTCTCAAAAATAAGAGCCAAGAAGTTCTTATTCTAGCTAATATATCAATAGTTTCTTAGCTCTTTTATACGACAGGAAAGGCTAATATCTACAAAATGTGTGTATTCAACTACACACACCATCACAGTGAATGATGTAACAGTCTGTTGCTAGTGTTGACAGATTGAAATTGATGGAGTTACGGTGACTGTGTCACAGGTTGTCATTTATCATCCCAGTTCATATGTTTCATGTCAAAATTGTCTCATTTTGGTACTTAATAACATTATAAAACTTCAAAAGTATACTATAAATTCTTAACGTAAAACAAATATATTTGTAAATGTATAAGATAACTTACCCTTTTAGTGTCACTGAAAAGCTGCACGCTCATCCCAATTGTGAAACATTAATTGATCACTCAAATAAAGGTGAAAGTTACATTGAACACGTGCAGAATGTTAATATATTCCATAATAATTATTATTAATTCGTTAAGTATTGTGAGGGGCCCTTGTGAGTAAAGTAATGATAGATATTCGATTTTCTTCGGGAAAGGCCTCCAGGCTTGAGCAATGAGCATGAAGTGGAAAATAGCATGAATAATCAGCAACTTGGAAGAGCCAATCAGTGACTGAAGATGGTACTCCAGAGCGAGGCTAAAATATCTCAATTTAATTATGATGTTTGGACGCGGTGTGAACCGGAAGAACTAGATTATAGTTGTGATACTGGCCGCGAAAGCCTAAGAGTAACATAAAAGAAATATAGCACAGTCACCCTCTAAGCTGATTTTAAGCACACTATGCTGATGACCAAAACAATGAACATTTCACTAATTGGACATATGACACATTATTGATAGGTCTGTAAATTCACCGTCATGATGAAAAGCTTAACAATGAAGGCCGACAATGTTTAACCAGCGTAACAATATTGACACTGACACAATGATTTACACATGTAAGGAATTAACTTTCAAGTGACATTGCATTGTGGTCTCATTAGAGTTGTGATAATTGAACATGTTCACTGGTTACATACTCTTCATTATATACGTTGGGATTTCCGTTAAAGGTATGTCAAGTTTATAATATCTGTTCTTTCGATTTAAATATTAACAAACTTATTGAGTAAAATTGACCAAACAAAATTAATGTCAGTGATTTAGTTTGTTTCTCTCGACTTTGTAGAATTTTGTCTGTATACATTTATGTTCATTTGATTGTAAATCTAGGTAGGAGAAGTTTCTTTTCACTTTGGCCCCAGGTTGTACAACGACCTTCCCGAGTGCCTAAAATTATCTAGTCAACAAAGTTTTAGAAATATTTTAAAAAACCATTTTAAAATAAGCATGTAGTCTAACTTAATTTGTTGCTAGTATGTATAACTTCTTGTTTCTTTATTTATTCATGTAATATTTGCATAATTTATTGTAACTTTTAAATCAAATAATTGCGTTGACGATACTTATTGTTTTTTAATGTAATTATATTAAATTAAGTATAAGTTGTCACGAGTTGTTCTGTAAACCAGTTGTACTAATAAACGCTCCAATTAAAGACATGTTTAATTATTAATTATTTATATATTTATCTAGTGGGCAGTTTGTATTTACCTAACGGGAAATTGAAAAATATTAACTGTACAATAGTATATGTCGAGATGACAGAGAATCATTTGTCAGTCACTGGACAATATCTGAAGCAGACGACAATCTCTCAACACACAATTAAATTGTCAGCAGCTGTCTAGAGACATCCTTTCTGACATTGTCAACTGTGAAATAACACAGAATTTCAAAATAACTGAATCATTGTAACACTTTTGTTTTAAATAACATAAATGGAAAACTCCCATTACTTATATGTGTCAACGATAAAAAACATTAACACGGAAATTAAATTTTCTACCTCTACATGACAATGACTGTGTCAATAAGATTGTATGTAGTCTACAATCCCAGTTCAAGTCATGACTCCATATCTTCTAGAACCATATACGTATAAACTTACGTTACTTAACAAGTTATCTAACACACCGTCAAGGTGGCAGATGGTAATAATTCACGTTTTCACCCCAAGGTGGAACTGGAAGAAGAGAAGGTTGAGAGCTGGATTGGTTCTCCAAGAGTGCCTGTCTTTACTAGAGCTATTTTAAGGTTTGTGGTGTGATTGTACATTCTAAGGTGCTTAACATTCATGTGACTATTGTAGGCTTATTTTAATTCACTCTTTGTACTGTCAAGAATATGTGAAATCGTTAGTACTGAGGATATATGGTTGTTTGACCTTATAGTACAGCAGTTGATTTTTCCATACCAAAATTGGAAACAAGCATTTTAGTTATCGGGCTTTTTCAGTAGTGTTTGTTTTATTTAGCCTTAGTAGTTGAAGCCTTCACTTTGAGTAGGTTATTTCAACCTACGCAACGTCACACCTCACATTTCAGCCTGCAGAGTGCTGTCCATGACTAAAGGGGATTATTCTACATATTAATTTATATTATGTCTGCGTTTAAACTACCATGTGTAAATTTTGCTCTTAAATGTGTCAGTTAGAGCTAAAATCGAAAGAGCTACTATGATTATTCATATCAATACAATGTAAGCATCGCTCGGTATACATATTATAGTGTTTATATTATAAACACTTAGGCCGTCTGCACACGGAGCTACTGAAAATCAACTAAACTAGTTTATAACTTGAGTTACAACTGATTACTAACTCATTATTGACCTGACTCGTACACGAGGCAACTGATCAGCGATCTAAACTCTAGTCTGCTCAGTGGCATCATGGATACAGAACAGTCAATATGTTTTGTTTTTGTTGATGTAGGATTTGCTGTCACCATTATATGATGAGACTTCTACCTTTGAGGATATTCGATAACATGAAAAGAATATTTAACTATTGGGCACTATAATTTTTCCAAAACGTTTTGAAACACTGATTACCATAGTCTACACCCTGTACATACAGGTGTCCCATAAGTAAAATGCCAGACTCTAGAAAAGGTTGGTATGTAATAAAATAGCAAATTAAGAATGAAAGATACCTCTATGGATACACAAGATTTATCCACATTTGAATAGTTATTTATGGTATTTTTAGGCTTTGGCGTTACTCCTTAAAGTAAGTAATAAATGGTGAGTTTTACGATAAAGTGTAAAAATTATTACTTTGTAGTAAATTTTGTTACCTATCTATTGACACCAAGATCAAACACATCAATTAAGAATCAACAAAGTTACAGTTGAAACCGTGGCAAACCTCAAGATAATACGGTGAAAAGTTGTCTGTTTTCAGCCAGAGTTTCCATCAAAGCTTTGTCATTTCCCAATAGATAGTTATGACTTTGGTGTCAATAGATAGGTTATAAAATTTACTACAAAACATTATTCTTTACATTTTATCGTTAAACTCGCCGTTTATTAGCTGCATAAGGTGTAACACCAAAAATGCCCTAAAATTACCATAAAATAGCCACCGTTTTAAAATGATAAGTTAAATCATGCTGGTAATTTTTCCCATAAATTGTCTTACTTAGATACAAATTTATGTTAAGTTTGAGTCAAATCCGACAAATAGTGTGGGAGATAATAAATAATTAGTGAAAAATATAAAACTGCAAATATCTGGTTAACTAAGCGTTTTTGGAAAAGATTCTATTTTTCATTTTCTCTTTATTTTGATCCATTTAATCTATTTCCAGGGTCTGGCACTTTACTTATCGGACACCCTGTATAAAGGAATTTTCAACATTACACATACGTCAATTTTACCACTTCGCCGATTTTGACCCATGCCTTCTCGGTTTGTGCTTCTTGGAATAGCCAGGAAGTTTTAAATTATACAAACCGGACGTTTTAACGTTCACCCATAAGCAAATGATCGAATTTGCTATTTTATCCAGGAGACTGAAACTGAAATCACCGAGTGATCGACATGTCAGTCACTAGGGGACTGGTTACTAACCGATTTCTGCGTCCGTAAACCAGTAACGCCGTGTGCGGAGTCTCATTGCATTACATTGAGGTTACCTGTACAAACTAGTTAGTGATTTGAGTCATTTGATCAGTTCCTTTCAGTAGCTCCGTGTAGACGGCTTATTGTTTGATCGAAACTCACAATCCTAATGACCATGAACATATCCAGATATAACATGACCAATAATGATAGGTTAGTTCAGAACAATGAAAGTTGAGAAGCTTTATCACTAATCAGCTTGTTTAGTGTTTCGCCCAAAGCCGTTAAGCGCCATTGTTAGGTGTGAGAGGCTTTAGCCAGAACAGAGGCGATTGTCTGACTCAACTAACTCATTACGCCATAAATTTTGAGTGCCTGGTCCATAAAAAGATAACCATCAAAACGCACGATCTATTGGGTAAAATATGTTTGTATAGTACTTATAGTGTTTTTGACTATCTATTCCTTCACTCGTAATTTAAAAACTGGAAATATAAGATAACATAATACATTTTCGATAACACCACCAATGACATCTCTTTAACTTACGCTAATATTTTACCCGTTACGAACGCGACAAAACTAAGATCCAAACACGGTTCCCTTTTTAGGTAGGGTATTGGTAACGGATATTGCCTAGTGTGTATTTTAGTGTATTGTTCAAACTAATCATCGTAATATATGTATTTCAACCGCGTAGTGTAGCTAATTAAAAGAACATGGTTTGGACGTATTTACCGCTCGTTTAAGGCTGTCAAAGCTGTGAGATTCTAATGTTAAATAATTGAATGTTTGACAACGATATTGATTTGGGCCCTGGGGATACCTAAATAACCATGGGTTGATTCCTAAAATAACCATATGTTTTCACCTGCTGTAAACAGTCTTAATAATTAGTGAGATAAATAAATAAAGTTACTCACACCTGGCGTTGGAAATACAACTGATAACTTTCTTAACTCGAGCTCGCATGCTGAGAAGCAGTTTTCATGACAAAGGAAACAGAAGACAAACCGACAATTACGCTTATCTTCCCTGATCACCGTAGAGTCCTGGTTAACTGAAAACTATTCTTTGATGACTTTGTTGCCCAGTAAACGTGCAACTAAGCATGGTGACAGTTCTTAGAACGTGAGGCCAGTATTGAGAATAACACTGATAAAAATATTAATTTTAAAAGCCCTGATAGAAATTCTACAAGCGTGGGGATAAACGATTGTCCCATTCGTTTGAAAGCTATTCACTTGAAACAATTCAAATATGGAAATTTTAGTCCAATATTAAATATACTTAAACTATTTAAACAAAAAATAATTCAACTGTATTTAATCGAAACCTTCCTTGTAAGAACGTCTCTCCCTCGCCCTACTACTAATCAGCAATCAATATAAATGCCTCGTTACTATAGGTACAAAAGGTGAGTTATTGGCTTTTAAATTGTGAAAGTACAGTTATCAGCCAATTTTTGCCATTTGTGGTTTTAAAAGTGCTCTCAGCACACGTAGAGAAAATTAACACCACCCTTAGAACCCATAACTGCTTCCAAATACATAGACATAGATAATAAACAAAACGAGCATAATCAAGATAATTATATTGAAATTACATTAGTCTTTTGTAACGTTTTTTGTTTGAGTACTAACACTTCGTTTAAAAACTAAAGCTTTGTCCAAGATAACTACCATAGCGCCTAAATTTCTTTATTATTACCAGAATATTACCATCATTTCATATTTTACATCGACCTAACTGAAATTATTTTAATTACAAATTATGTTTTCAGCCACAAAAGTATGTACATACACAAAGTGGCCTGATTGGGGTTTGAAAACTCAAGGTTGTCTTTTAAGCCTCCTTCCATGTCTCTATCCAACAAACTGACTGTCTTTGGCTTCTACCAGAAATCATTCAATTCTTATGATATTAACGTCAGTGGTTTCACACAGAACGTATATTGAATATAATATTAAATAAATATAAACTAAATATTTTTTAACATTCGTAATTTGCCAACCGGTTTTGCAAATTATTCCATGATCATGGCGGACACAAAACTTCAATTCAAATATAAATATTTATGAAACATATGCATAAACAGGATTCCAAATTACAAATAATATACGCTAGAGTTAAGAAGTAAAACACTTGGTTTTAAAGTTGCCAATTTGATTAAAAAATAGGATTAGTTTCGTGTAGAATTTAGAAGATTAGAAACTTTAATTTCGTGCATGTAAATATTTGAAAATCTCCTTTGCAGTTCAATATTTTGCTTTTCTCCCGAAATCTAAAACTGCAATGTTGTTCTCAATACTTATGTAGTTGTGATTCGTGTCTAACAAATGTTCGGCGAATGTCGACTTCATAGATGTTGAGTGTTCGTTATCAATGCTTGTATATGTTCTTTGAACCTGGATGGAAATGATCGTTCTGTTTGGCCTATGTAGTACGATGTATGAGTCATTATCGTCAATTTAGTATCCCAGGATTTGTCGAACTTGTCAGTATCTTTATGTTGTTTAGTCATATTTGATATTATTTTAAAGGCACTTTTTTGTTTTATAACAGAGCCTGTGATCACCTTTTGATAATGTAATGTAATTTCTTAGGGGTTTTTTCATAGATTAATTTAAATGGATGCACATGAAATGTCTAGTATCTGGTTCGTTCTCCTGATCTTTATGTTTCTTTCGTTTAAACATATGTTCAACCATTTGGCATTTAAAGTTAATTTCTTTTGAGTATGTTTTCTTTAAATAGAGGAATATTCAAAAGGCGATTACTCAAAAAATGAAAGGTTGTCGTTTTTGGTTGCCACGGGTGGTTTGATTGAGATGGGATGATTATACAGGGTGTTCTGGTGTTGTGCCCATAGTCAGGATGATTCCTCACATCAAAAGAAGAAAAGAAATTTAATTAACATAGGTCCGAAATTAGGTTACCAAGTTATAAAGGGCGAGATTTCGTCTGAATTTCAGTTGTTGACCGAAGCCCATGGGTATTTGTTGGTTGTTAATTAATATGTACAATTTAGCGTACTTTATGTAAAATGGACTGAAAATTGACTAGAAACTGTTTCAGACCTGTAGCTACAGTAATTTTAAGATATGTGACGAAATTTGGTCCCGAAAACGAGTTCCTTTAGGTTTGAAGCAGATTTATTTAGCGTTAAATGTTCAATAAACACTTAATATTTTTTTACAGAACTGTAGAAAGTTTAATTTTGAAGAGAAAGATGTAAAATAAGTCTATAATAAAACAAACGCAACCTTTAAATATTACATTTGTAGAGAGCTTTAACAGATTTTGTCTATTTTTCATGCGTTTTGTATGTAACTAAGGATTATTTTTTAAAGGTTGTGTTTGTCTATTATAGACTTATTTTACATCTTTTCTCTTTCGAAAATAAATTTTCTACAAAGTTCTGTAAAAAATATTTTGTGTTTATTGAACATTTAAAATAGTAAATTTGCTTCAAAACCTTAAAGGAACTTGTTTTTTTTCGGGACCAAGTTTCTATGTATTTCGTCACATATCTTAAAAAATTACTGTAGCTACAGGTCTGGAAACGGTTTTAGTCAATTTTCAGTTCATTTTACATAATGTACGCTCATTATACATCTTAATTAACAGCAACAACAATTCGTAGGGTTTCGTTTCAGCAGGGGAACTGAAATTCAGACGAAATCTTTCAACCCTGTATAACTTGGTAACCAAGCATTTTCGACCTATGTTAATTAGAATTTTTTTCTTTCTTTTGATGTGAGGAATCATGCCCTGACTTATGGGCATAACCTTTTTCAGAACACCCTGTATATGTTTGTACTGTTTTGTAAATATAAAATTCATGGCATTTTTTACTTTTAAAAAATTGTTAGGTCCAAGAATTTAATTTCTTATGTGTGTACCTCTTTGGAAAATCGGATTTTGTTCGACAGTGAATTTAAATAATTTAAAACACATACACTTTCTTGTTCATCCCCGTGAAATAAGCAAATTAAATCATCCACTGTATAGTTTTTACTTCAAATGGGTTTTCATGGTTCATTGTCTTCTTTACCTCTCAACTGTGCATGAACATATCAGACATTAGACCTGATAAAGGTGATCCCATGGCCAAGCCATCATTTTGCCTGTAGAATGTCTCGTTGAACTCAAAATATTTTTGGCTAAGAGTATCTTTGGTTAGTTTCATGATTTCAAATAGCGTTGTGGCTGTCTCCACCGACCACCGACCTCTCCTTCGGAACTGATAACTAGTTCGGTCGACGTTCCTTGTCTAGTCAACCCTTTACCACTCATTCACTTGTCACATTTGCTCTTATTGCAGTTTTTTCTTTTTGCGCTTGCTTCTCCGGTCCTTGGTGTCCGAGTCAAGTACGGGCTGGCGAAAAGCCGCATGCCTTACTCTTTACATAAGCGCGGCGTCTGTGTTATTCCAGCCCAGGAACGCTTTGGGTGCCTGTCCGGGTCGGCTCAGAGTGAAACATACATTTTATTCCTCTAGGTTAGATGCTTATATTTATTCCAAAGTTTCTAGTGTATTATATTTATTCAATACAAGTCATTTATTTATTGTTATCGTGTCCGTATTTATGTACAGACACAAATACATAGTATCCTTATGTTAGTTACCTTCGGACCATTTTTTCATTTATTTAGCAGATATTATTGTCTTTTAACTGTTCTATTTTATATTCGAGCCTGCTTAGTTTCTGTACTAGTACTGTACATACAACTGTAAGGCACAATATTGTTTAAAAAACGACCGCTAGACGAATCAAGTACGTT